>JAGSMR010000183.1:32500-159292 GCA_029286605.1 Sericinus montela | reverse complement strand
AAGGATACAAAAGAAAAGAAAAACTCATAAGGTAGATACAAAAGGGCGGTCTTATCGCTAAAGAGCGATCTCTTCCAGACAATCTTAAGGCCAAGAATTATCACAGTAATGGAGACCGTTAGCTAATAAATAAATAAATGGTTAAATAATAAACTTACAAACTAATATAAACTACTACAAAATAATACAGTAATAAATATCAAATAATAATATACAATAGACATATATTATACTAAATGAACATAATTTACACAGAAATGTATCAAAAGTTTTAAAATAAATCAAAATTTGGTCAAAAACAGAATATATAATTAAATACATAGTTAAATATTCATATATACATCATATGGTAATATAAAAAATTATATTTAATTTTTAAAAAAGTCAACGAGACTTACAGAACACCTGATATATCTTCGGTTTCCGTTGACGAGTGGCTTACACACCAGCTCGCCAGGATTCGATTCACGGACAGGTCAATATATAAATGACATTTTCTACATTTTCTCGGTCCTGGGTGTGTGTGATACCTTCGTTGTTTCCAATTCACACACTATTTATATCGGGATCAGAGCAGTTCATGTGATGTTGATTTCTATTACATATGATTTGAATTAATTAATCCATCAACAACAACGTTTACATAACATATGTGAAAGTGGAATTGACTGACTGGAAACCAATTAACACAGCTGCCAAAGCAAATTGTAAACACAGTTGTATCTAATAACTAGGTAATATTATTCTATTATTATGACGAGCCGATAGTCTAGTTGGTAGTGACGCTGCCTTCCAAGTGACGGGTTCGGAGTCCGCCCCTGTATTGGTTCTTAGAGGTTGGTCTACCGTGTCTAATCTGGCGCTGTTTAATTCAATTCTGACTAAAGCCATGGACGACGGCCATCAAGTTGACGTAATATATACTGATTATAGTAAGGCTTTTGATAGAATTGAACATAAATTGCTTTTAAATAAGTTAAGGTATGTTGGATTATGTGGAGAATTGTTAAGATGGTTAAATTGACAATATATATTGAATATTATTTATAACTAAATGATTGTTTCTACAACAATACTTAATGTCTATTTAGCACTTACATTAAATAGTGATACTCAGTAGCAACGGTCACGTTCTCCCGCAAGCCTTTCAAGTACAGTCACTAGTATTGTTTACAAGTGTAGTTTTACTTAAACTTCAGCATATGTAATTAGATTCAATTATGCATACAAATTTATTATCTTGCCATGCAAATTGTAAAAATCGGTAGTGGTACCGAGTGTTATAAAATAAATGATAGCAATGTGCTTACAAAAATTATTTATTGTTCGTTAAAAGTTTATAACGAATTCACGAGTAGACGTTAACCAAATTATTTCAGGGTGTAATTAAAAAGAGTTATAACTGTAATTTGCAGGGGAGTTAACAATATTTTTTCATTTTATACTGCCTCCAGTACCGTGTCTAGAATATGATCACATTTTATAAGAAATCTTATTCTTTTTTAGAGGTTAGCAGAAAAGTTATTAAAAAAATTCCGAATTACATTATTAGAATACCTGTTAACCACTCAAACTAAGCTTCATAGCTTGTGCCCGGAGTAGTCGATCGCGGACTCAAACCTGCGACATTAAGTTTCGCAATCCACATACTAAGCTAATCGGCTATTGAATTTTATTATCTCCTTTTGGTATCCATTATAGCAAACATTGATAATGTATTTAACAGACTCTGGTATTACTTCGGGGAAATTAATTACTATAGAGATGTGTTTATAAAGTATCATTGCATAATTCCGCATGCAATACATATAACATGCGGAATTATGCAATATAATTATTATTAATAACATTTCTCTATGATAATAATGTTTTAACCAATTAAAAACAATATCCAGCGTCAAAATAGAATTCACTGATGTCTTAGAACTGGATTAGTTGGTTTAAACAGTCCATAGAATCATAATTTACTGTCTGTGCTCCGCTGATTTATTCGTCGATTAATATGTACACATCTGTAATGTAGCTGTTTACCACGACGTAGCAGTTCACTACAAGTTAAAAGGTGTAATAGGAACGTTCTACCACTACGTTTTCCTCACCTGTAGTCTTATCGCAGTTGTTTTAGACGATGAGCATCGCCGAATGTAATGAAGATAAGGTATGGTTCATTCCTTTATTTATCCTTTTTTTCATTTCATTAAGTTTAAGGTTTCATTAAGCTTAACAGTAACAATCATATATGGACTTTAATACCGAAGATAATTAAATCAATTTACGTAACCTAATTTATTTGTCTATATAATAATAATAATAGCCTTTATTAAACAATCTAATCTATCTTATAATATAGTTACAATAATCTTATTTAACACCGGTACGGGACGGTTGTCTTGCTGTCCAGCATATGCCTCCCCTATAGTCCGCCATCGAATACGATTCTGCTCTTGTCTCAACCAAGTATGTCCTGCTATTTTCTTTATATCGTCTTCCTAAAGTTTTAAAAGGAGTGTTAACATGACACATTTGGTTGAACATTACAGATAGCACGAATTTTTTTTTTTTTTATGAAATGAAGTCTTTATTTATTTCTTTGCTGTTACCCCAAATAAGCAGTCCATACTTTAGTATTGATTCTACATATGCAAAATATGCTAGAAGTGCTGCCTCTCTTGAAGCAACTTTAGATAATTTATAAAGAGCGTAGTTATATTTATTTACTTTCCTACAAACTAAATCGATTTGCTCTTTCCTTTTGAATTTATCGTCAATAATAATGCCTAGAAATTCCAACTAAATATTCAGTTAGGATAAGCTAATATAACATTACTGTTGTATCGGCACCACTTTTGTCCGCATTTGTTAGAAGCGCTTCTTAGAATATTTCATTTAATTTTATTTAAGAAAGTAATTATTTCCCTTTTAAAGGTTCTTTTGAAGGCGTTTCGTTTTTTAAAAAATATTATTTTCTTTTAGTGAAGAAAAATGAAAGTATGTTTACGTAGTGAGTATGACGAAATTGTATTTACAATATTAACAAAGCAAATACAATTCCTAGAACTTTTACCTTTACTTTCGGAAGGCATGTCGTAATTAAAATCTTTAGAATGTGTGCGTCTCCTTCTGGAGCTATTTCGTCGATTAATTTCAATGTTTTCGAAGAGAGACACAACAACATCAAATTAAACCGATCGAAAGGGAAGGGACGAAGTAGAGAGAATGTTACTTTTGTTTGCGAGCAATCGCAGCGCTCCTAGTTGCTTATTGCTTCCGCTCTGATGAGCGATAATTTCTCGTAATCAATGCGCGTCATTCGGAGCCGGACTCCAATGTTGTTATCGTTTTCACCTCCCAAGATATAGATTATAGATTTTCAAGATATAGATCCAAGTTATAGATTTTTCTATCTTTGTCTGACTTTAATTTATGTGCCCATTTTTTACGTATATAATATCTTCACCTAATACTGAAGCAGAGGTCTTAACAATTTGCTCTTTTCGCCCGCACGTTTCAAGGAAATCTGTTTTGAGCTTTGATTAGCGGTAAGCTCGTCGCCATCTTAGTGTCCAAGCTTACGGTACAATATACGTTCAAAGATAAATATTTTAAAAAGATAAATATTAATGTACTAACATCATATCATCCAGAACTCCAGTATGTATACACATTAATATTTGTCACATAAAGTTATGCCCTATCGGGTTGTAGGAAGTGAATAAACACCTTGAAAATACCATTTGCTACCGCCAGGATAACAATGGCGAAAAATACTAGACCTAAATTCAATTTAGTACTGCGGTCGCTTCTCCGCTTGCCAAGCGTGGCGATGCCGTAGATATGGGAAGCCCTCTCACGGAAGAGTTTTATGCTTTATTTGAGTTAATTTTTAGTAGGTAGGCTTTAGCTACTGGGAGCCGTCTTGTTTTAATTTGTAATATAGTATAACTCTTGTATATAAGCTTACGTCGAAACTTTACATACAATCATAGAGCGATCGGCGCTACTGACTGGAAATTGACAGTAGGCTCTCAATGTGCGGGAAATAGTCTGTAATTTTCGAATCGATACAATATCTAAAGTACCGAAGTGAAGTGTCAATACAAATTAACGTCTCTAAAGGAATCACATCTTCCATTAGTCGCAACCACTGGTGACCAGAGGGCTGGTTCCTTTCTCACTCATCGAGGAAATGCAGCCAGCTTTCTTGGTTACGTGCTATGGGCAGTAGGGATGTACAATTACTATAACAGTAAGTTAATTATAATAAGCATTGTAAATTTATTTCTACAAATAAAGTATTGTGAAAACAATAATAGTAAAGACAAAATGCTATATTTTAAAAATTACAAATAGTTGGAAGCCACAATTTGTATGCTTTTCTGAGTCGTTATCCAAAAATATACGTAATTTAAAATACCTAATTGTAATTGCAAACCGACAGTTTAAAGTTTATTTAGCATTTAAAGTGGGAGAAGAAATGCGGTGAGGACAGGGAGGCAGGTAATGCTTTGGTTATCTCAATCAGCTGTCGTAACGAACAACGCGATGTCTTTACATCGCCGTGGTATTTTATGACGACCCGATAGCCTGTTCGGCACTGACCTAGCTGTGGAAGCAGGTTGCAGGTTCGAATGAATATGAAAGCTAACACTCGAGTCTTGGACATTTCCATGTTAACCAATATATAGATTGGCTTGCCCCCTGTCCCTTCAATAATAATCTGTGTTGTAAATGAGATCAAAGGGACTAAATTATCGAGACCTCTATGTATCCCGCTATTGGGAAACACGTATAGGGATACTGCGGTAAGTGAGGACAGCATCATAATTAAATAAATTCTACAAGCGATTTCTTTTAAAACGTAAGCTCAATTAAATGTCAGAAAGTATTTCACGTTCATTCATTTATTCAATGTAAAACTTTTATAAAATAGAAACGCATTGCTCAATTCGAGAAACATAAAAGTTAAGCTTGTTCATTATAACACAAGCTATTCAGACACGGTCTGCTCTTACATCAGTAAAGTGTGCTTATAAAAAAACACAAAATTAATTTAGCTTTAATTAAAATATCTTCACGCAGTTCCCAATACAGGGGTAGACAGAGGTCTAGTCTAGACAATTAAGTCCCTTCGACCCACCTTCCACCGAAGATATTTTCGGGGCAACGTGACAGGTGGTGAGCCCGTCGCCGTCTTTATGCCCAAGCCAAATAATTCGTACATAAGTTTTTGAAAAACCCATTGGTACGAGCCTGCCACCTGGGATCGAACTCGGATCTCTCAACTGGAAATTCCGATCACCCAACCACTCGGCTATCGAGACTTGCGTTTTTTTTTTTTATTAAAAGCCTTCGCTTGCGTAATTTTAACGAAATGTTTCTTTTTACGTCTATAAAGTGATAAAACTGACCTGAAAAAAGTGAGTTGAGTATAACAAAAGGAATAATGTTTAAAAGACTTTTATAAAAACGCCGCACATTTTTTCCGTAGTTACTGACTAAGGGGTAACTATTACGAGAAGTACTGGACATAATTTCAGCAAACTGATGACAGGAAGTATTACCTTATGCGCGAAGAGTTCGGTACTGCGATCGCTAATCCGTTTGTCAAGCGTAGCGATAATAACAAATCCTCCTATGCCCTGGAGAGGCATAACATGTCCAGTAGACTTTTACTGTCCGTTATTTAAACATGCACCACGTAGTCAAATCGGAATCTGAAGTCACCTAGACCATGTTGTATACTCGAGAGTTATATATCTTATGTTATATACAACAATAGTCTTCCTCTTCTTATTAAAACTGATAAAAAGATGAGATATTAGTTTTACACTTAATATAAAACTTAACCCTAAGTTTTAAACTCATTCTTTTCATCTTCAAAGTCCTTTGATACAAAGTTAATAATTTCGACTACTTAATGTCTTCTTTAATAGAACTTTTATAAAATTCATAAATAAGTATACTTGTCTTACTTTGGCTTTGTAAATAACTAAAAAATTTAAAACGTATATTTATAACATAAATGTGTTGTAAAATATGCCTTAGGCATAATTTTTATTAAGAATATAAAGAGAAAAATTATCTGTAGACTACAAACAACATTAAATTAACTAATAATTCAGGGCCGCCGGGGGCACGCGAGCTTTATAGCAATTTCAAACTATGCTTGTATAATTATTCAAATCCGGGTTCAAGAAATGGGCAGTGTAGTGTCCCGAGGAACGACTCCAACTTTGTAGTTTTTTGGACGTTTGTATGTCGTACAGACTGGATGTCTTACTTTGATAGATGCCGGAGAATATCAAAGTTCTTATGAATAACATTTTATGAACATTCATCCTCACTTGTTAGGCACAAATCGAATTATAAGAGTGAAATAAACCTAAGAAGAGAATATTTTGGATTTTTTATGACTTACAATTTCTTGTACCTACTCTATCAAAACGTTTAGTTTAATAAAAAGTGTAACTAATGTTTTCAAAGTAGTCACACTGCTGCCGTAAATGTCGGCTACAATCTGTGGTATTCCGTTACGATTAATACACTTTAACAAAAGAGTTTATTAAGTTAGAGTCTGCGTTGATCAAAACCGTTGGTAGCGGGTTGAGTTTTTTCGGGTGTTAGTATTGAAATAATTTTGAAATAAAGTTAATATACGTACGTACATAAGCAGAGCGTCATTTCTGACTAAAAAGGGTGAGACAACATTTAACACGGAGAATAAAACAGTAATGGAGGACATAAAGTCTTGTTCCCGTTCATAAATTATGGTGACATTTGTCATACCGGCAGCGTTGGATAACTGGCTGACAAGGTATAAGTAGAATGAAATATATTAATATTATATAAAGAAATATATTAACATATACGAAGTCTAAAATTATTTAGTGTCAAGTAAACTTATAAAAATACTGTATACAATTATATAAATTTAAAAATAGTCATATAAACCTTAAAACGTACATAACTCGCGTGTAAAACTATTCATAATCATGAGACAAACATATGACCATGGCAGGATTTGAACCCGTTGGCTTAAAAAGCAGAGCACCAATTGCGTTTTACCGCGTTAAAATATAAAAAAAATATATGTCTTCACTTCAAAGGGGTAGACAGAGGTCTAAACAATTAAGTCGTTTCACCCACCTTCAACCGAGGACATTGAGACAAAACACTACTTATGCCCACCTCGATATAAATCATATATAAGTTTTTGAAGAAAACCATTGCTTGGCCCCCAAGCCTTGGGGGTAAAACAACTCGTGTCACTTGCCTCGAATTCTGATCACCCAACCACTCGGCTGTCGTGAATTTTTACTGTGACCCAAAATATATCTTTAGTTTTCACCAAAATATACCTTTCACATGTAAAGGACATGTGTTCTTACTCAAAATTATTTGTTTTACCCATGAGATAAATATTTTCTACCAAAATGTAAACAGCGTTAGTATTAAATTTCTTGACTTCAATTTGATTAAATACACAATCGACTACAAATTTTGTAGCTCCAACTCAACACTACTACTAATAACAATACTTTCGATGGGTTCATTACCCCCGCGTACTGAAATGAAAGTGATTCGTAAAATAAATGTTTAAATTGATCATTTTACGAGGTATTTCTTACAAAAGCATCAAGTATATGTCGTAAAAATTTTTGCTTTTAAGTTATATCGTTTATTGAGTTAAACTTTAAATTTATACGAAAACGACAATTGGCAACAAAAGAAGCACATACCCGACGTCAACAGAGTATATTCTGGTCTCTAGTTTCTTACACTATTTTTTATATATTCCCTAGGTTCCTTTTTGGTGTTTCTAATCTATTTGAAACAATTTCCACACTTTGTCTAGAAAGTACAATAAAAAGGCCACCCTTGGTTCCGCTTTAGTTGTCACTGTTCTATTCGGAACATTGTTCCAGTCACGATTGTCTAAAGAAATGCTTTATTTTTTAAATACTTTATTTTATACTTAGCTTAGATGTGTTAAGTGTTTCTGTGTTGACTGTTTCAAACCAATACTCGCTCTCATATATTTTTCTGCTTCATCACCAATCGTTTTATTCTTTGTTCTCCAATCAGCGATTTCTCTCGAATCAGAGAACAATAAATGTGAATACGTAAAGTGTTGTCTACGTAAAATAATTATTTTCACGGTCGCAGCAGTCGTGAGTGAGCACTTAGAATGTGTGGAGAACAAATGGTTGAAACATATAGCAGTCAGAAAGTAAACAATAAAAAGAGACGTGTGGTTCGGAGCCACACTTCTGTCACTGTACTGTGGGCTAATGCCCTGCCTTTTAACAGTGGTAGAGCCACGCATCAACTTTTGTTGTTGCATGAATGGGCCGGCTCGACCGGGGAAGTACCACGACCTCACAGAATACCAGCGTAAAGTAGAAGTCTAACAAACTTCTGCGTTTCGTCTTGTGAGTGCAGGTAACCGGTGGCTCACACACCCTCCTCCCCCAATTATGGGGGAGGGGGGCACTCTAAGGGAGGCAACGCATCTGCTAAGCCTAAGTATTGCGGGTATTCATGGGCGGCGGTAATCACTTACCATCACGTGAGCCACCTGCTCGTTTGCCTCCCTTTTCTATAAAAAACGATGTTCAACCACTCGGCTATCGTGACTTATTATCAAATTAAGTTTTAAATTATATGAAGTACGTCTTTATCGTTTTAGTAGTAGTAGATTATACAACTAATATTTTTAATGCGAAAGATTTCTAATTCATTAGTATGAATTCATAATAGTCAAAGTATGCAGAACTTTTTTGCTACACGTCATCACGTAATGGTTTTGAAAGTGTAAGAGAAGAACATCAATTAATATAAATATTGACTCGGGGCGAGATCAATTCCTAGTAGGAAAGCTCTTACCGATAACTTTTTTTGAAAAATATAAACGATTTGTGTCGTTGCCATGAATACTGTATTTTCGTAGTCCTGTCCATTGATGGACTTTGTCAATTAATGGAAAATACGTGAAGATACAAACACCTTATACATAAAAGGAAAATGGTGCGACCTACATACACGCGTATACTTCTCCATTCCTTCTTCTTATTCTCCTATCCAAATCCCGCTGTTCAAGCTGAACGCCGCTCCCGCAGCAGCCCCTCGGCAACTCGGTCGCGGACGGTAAAACTGTAATGTCATACATGAAGTCACGTTCACGTTCATAACTAATGGCGACATCTTTCATACCCACAGCGCTGCTGCGACGCCGGCAGGTTGTGTGTAGGAATGTCTTGATGTATGTTCAATTGCAAACCGGTGTAGTTTTTGACGTTCATGATACCTATAAATAAGTATAAAAAATATATCTTCACGCATTTCCCAATACAGGGGTAGATAGAGGTCTTAGTATAGACAATTAAGTCCCTTTGACCCACCTTCCACCGAAGATATTTTCGGGACAACGTGACAGGTGGTGAGCCCGTCGCCGTCTTTATGTCCAAGCCAATGATATAATTCATACATAAGTTTTTAAAAAACCCATTGGTACAAGTATGTCAGCTTTAGAGTGCTTTGAGAGTAGTTATACATTGAGTACCAAAGTCTTATAATAACGTAACATCGATGCTCAGTGTTAACGACAACAATAATACAATATACGTCACCTCCGGGGCCGCCTCACTACCACGCCAGCAGCGCTCAGCAAACTCAGTTATTAATGTGTCTTGAGCCGAACACCTCCAATCAAACTAAAATCTAAATAGCTCTACTTAAACATTAGGAAACTGATTTGAACTCCTAGTGCCTTACTTATTTGTACGACTAAAACAAATGACCATGTGATAACATGTAGGTATTAACTGTGTAATTCCATATTTGAAGTGAATGTTAATTTATGGATTCAAAAGGTTTCAAAACTTAGCCGGTTTGTAGTTATCACAACTACTAAAATAACATTCTAGAACAGGAGGAAAATTAGAATACATTGACTAGTAACTTCATAGAATTTTCCGACTCTGTTATGCGTATTACAACTGGTCGCGAGGCGGAATGGATTTTATTGAGCCCAATGGAAATTATTTTAAATGCGCTTCATATTTTGAATAAAATATAGCTTTCTATATAAATGTTTCAACTGCTATAAAAAATATTGCTATAAAACAGCAATTTTCTTGCCTGTCACAATAGTTAGAACAAGACCACCACCTAGTATTGCTCTAACTACTTTTTCATTAAAATATCTTCACGCTATTCCCAATACTGGGGTCGACACGCTATTCCCAATAGAGGTTCAGACAATTAAGTCCTTTCAACCCATCTTTCATCGAAGAAATATCTTGGGACAGCGTGACAAGTAGTGAGCATTGTTTGCTCAATATAAATCGTACGTAAGTGTTAAAAAAAACTCGGCCTACCTCCTGGAGGTCGAACTACGGTTTCTTGATACGTGTTTTTTAAAACTACCATTGAAATTATGAGCGTATCCATAATATATACATATCCATAATTAAATGATAGATCATTTAATTATGGATATGTATATATTATAGTTATTTAAATATGGATTTAATTGTGAAGTCACGATAGCCGAGTAGGTTTGGGTAATTGGAATTTTTAAAATTTTTTATTATTATTTTTTTAAAATGACGGGCTCACCACCTGTTACGTTGTCCCGAAAATATCTTCGGTGGAAGGTGGGTCGAAGGGACTTAATTGCCTAGACTAGACCTCTGTCTAGACTAGACCTCTGTCTTCCCCTGTATTGGGAATTGTGTGAAGATATTTATTTATTTTTTTAAAACTACCTACTAAAACAATTTTAATTAAAGACCCTTCGGTCCACCACGATTTCAATTTCTTTTATTATGAAACCAGTTAAAGGAAAGGGTGTTTAAACTTTCGAGTATTTTCATTTAATTAAATGTAGAAATGTGTGATCAAATCCTGTCTTTTCTATAAAAGTCGGTCTCAACTGAATGAGGGTCAGGAAATTCCGGTAGAGCTAGTCTTGAGCAGCAGACGGGGTGCCTGTCGCCGCCTCAGTATCCAAGCCTACAACACAAAGAGTGGTTTAAAAAATTCGTTGGTACGATAACTTCAGAACAAAAATCGAAGCTCAGTTTGCTCAGTTTTGCTATTCTTTCTAAGCTTATGGAATCTTGTTAAGAGGAGGTTTGTGTGACGATTATGAATAGTGTAACGAGTTTAGTTGATCCGTCAAAGACATTCCTTTAAAAGGTTTTCTCAGGTTTCAGTGTTACAAGTAGAGATGAATTTATATATAATGTTATTCCTATGATTTTTGACGTTTGTCCGTCACGCACACGTTCAGCAAGCTACAGAGTTGGAGTCTTTCCTCCACACTGCAGCGGTGATTTCTTGAACCCCGATTGGAACTTAACGAACTGTAAATGAACGTGACACAGATTTAGTTCAGAAATTCAGAGTACAGATGTACACATGAACATGTTCTTAAAGAAAATACGTGTAACAGTGGTAGCGCCACGCATCAGCTTTTGTTGTTGCATGAATGGGCCTGCTCGACCGGAGAAGTACCTCGACCTCACAGAATACCGGCGTGAAGTAGAAGTCTAACAAACTTCTGCGTTTCGTCTGGTGAGTATAAATAACCGAGGGTGGAACAACGTGACAGATGTTGAGCCCTTTCTCTCTTTATGTCCAAGTCAACGATATATTTCATACATAAGTTTTTGAAAAACCCATTGGTACGAGCCTGCCACCTCGGATCGAACTCGGGTCTCTTGACTCGAAATTCCGACCACCCAACCACTCGGCTATCGTGACTTATATGTATAGATGAATATTGATTTATATATACAAGTATTCTTCCTTTACCTTGGACACTACGACAGCGATGGGCTTACCCCCCGTCGAAATGACTTTATTGTCTAGATTTCAACCTATTCCTTTCCCCCGCTCTTTTTTTTCAAATTTACGTACGATTTATATCGTTGGCTTGGACATGACGACGGTGACGGGCTCACTACCTGTCACGTTGTCCCAAAAAACGTCTTGGTGGAAGGTGGGTCGAAAGGACTTAATTGTCTAGACTTCTCTATACTCCAGTATTGGGTAATGGCGGAAAACATTTATTTCTTTACTATTCAATTTTGTTGAGTATCAAAATAATCGTAGTTTTTTTTTGAGTGGACTTGGTGGGATTCAGTTACAGGTAAATCCTTCCGCATGATACAGTTATATTATGATTTGAAGTGTTTTGTTATCTGCGCCATATGCAGTTAATCGCTTTTAGCATTATTGTTAATGTGCAAATTTTGAAATACTCCTTTATTAAGCACATTCGACCGACTTGCGAAGCGACTTTGTACCTTACTGCACTGTGTTAAAATAGAATCTACACAAAACTTTAGCGAATGTGTTAATATCACATTAAGGTAACAGTTCGCTTCTTATAATGTACTTATTGTACGGTAATGGTTAATCTTATTGTCTTCGCAGTAATTGTTGTAATTTCCTAAATCTGCTGAACATTAGCCTGTAGAACCCGACAGCGTAATGGCACAGTGTAGTGCGTGGCCCAAGCAGTTGCGTCGAGCATATCGGCGAGCGCGGCGTCGCACCACGACACTGCCGCTGCTACTGCCCCACACTATCGGGCTGTGTGGTTGTAATTGGTAACCTGTGATGTATACTTTGACATCTGTCGATTTCCAGAGCCTTGTCGGTTAGCTAGCAGAGTGCACTCACTGCTGATGTGACACTTGTAGTATGACATAATAAGTACCTTTGCAAATGCCTATTCCATGCACTTATCGTACATTTGATTACATAGTCCAGCTAAAAGTTACGTTCCTCACTAATAGATACAGCCACGATAGCTGAGTGGTTGGGGGGAATTTCGAGTAAAGAGATCAGAGTTCGATCTGATTGCCACCTGGGGCAAGCTCGTACTAATGGTTTTTTTTCTAAAACTTATTTATGAATTTTATCGTTGGCTTGGACGACATAAAGACGACGGCGAAAGCAGACGGCTATGTGCTCACCACCTGTCACCGTTGTCCCGAAAATATCTTAGGTGGAAGGGACTTCATTGTCTAGACAAGACCTCTTTCTACCCCTGTATTGGGAACGGCGTAAAGATATATATTTATTTAAAGGAGACAAATATATCTCCTTTTACGTAAAAATACATTAAAATCACTGTCTTAGTGCTTAATCTTAGCTTTCAACTCTGCTACGTAAATTACTAAAAAAATAAAAATGCATAATTATATCATTATCAATGTATATGGTCGTATTTGCCCAAAGCTTAATTTTTGGTATGAAATTATCTGTAGCCTACGGACAATAACATAAAATTAACTAACAATTCAGGTTTTCCGGGAGCTGGTGAACTTTATGACAATTTCATGCTATACTTGTATAATTACAAGCTTATTGTACGTACGTTTATTTTTTACAAAAGCCAACTTTAGTTGGCTAGTTGGCAACTCTAGTTGACCATTCCGCTCAAAATGTGGTTGTGGTTCTCCAAACCAAGGTTACTGAAACTCCCTACCTAGTTCGGGGGGAACTCATGTACTAGGCCTCACTACGGAGATGATCACAGTACCATATATTTCACATCTTTTGACGCTGGTGCCCGTTTCGGGTCTGCCTTAATTTGGTCTGGTATCGATTTGGTTATCTTGCCACTCTTGTTTTCCTCTTGCACGGAAAAACAATTTGCGGAACGCGACTTGCATGACTATTAGTGTGCCGCGGAAGCGACGTTCTCTGTGGAACACTGCACAGCTGTTATGTTACTGTAAGACGTTGGTTATCGATGTAGAGTACTATAAAATACTTTATGTGGTGTGGCCGTCGCCGTATAAAATAATAACGTTGAAATTTAATGTAGGATTATGCAAAAGGACAACATTAGACAGTTTATACCAGAACTATTAATACCAAGTACTTGTTTTCTATTTTAACATGATTTATATACACTTTGATAGCACATATATGCTAACAAAGTGCAGGGGATCGCAGAAATAAAACACGTCGTCTTTGTATTGTTCTTCTTCTCTTCTTTTTTGGTGAATTGTTGAATAGGTAAGCTGCCTGTGACACCAGCAGACTACCTGAAATAGTTTTTATTAATTATTAAAAAAACACGTTGATGTACCGTCATTCAAACGATTTATTTACATTTTATTTATAATGTCTTTAAATTTGTCTCTGTATTTAAATTTACTATTTTTTCATTGTGTATTACTTAACATATTTTAAAAATTGTTAAACAAGAGGATGAGGATGTAAGGAAGAAGCGTGTTGTCTATACAAAGATTATTCTAAAATTATTTATGAGTTACAAGTCGTAGTCTATATTGCTTTACATAACCAACCGCTGTCTGAAATTCAGTTAAAATTTAATTAAATTGTCATAAATTTATATAATTTTACGTAAAATTACATTTAATGTATTATGTTAAGGTAACATTGCCCCAGTAAATCTGACGGAATGGAGTTTATTTCCAATCGCCTTAGGAATTTGAATAATTCTAGAAATCTCTCTGAACTCACATTCATATTGAATAAGTAACGATAGCCGAGTGGTTGGATGGTCGGAATTTCGAGTCGAGAGACCCGAGTTCGATCCCCAGGTGGCAGGCTTGTACCAATGGGTTTTTCAAAAACTTATGTACGTATATCGTTGGATTTGATATAAAGACGGCGACGGGCTCACCATCTGTCACGTTGTCCCGAAAATATCTTCGATGGAAGGAGGGTCGAAGAGACTTAATTGTCTAGACTAGACCTCTATCTACCCCTGTATTGGGAATTGCGTAAAGATATTTATTTTATTTATTCTCTGAACTTATTTAATCATTAACCGATAGTAGAAAATTTCACTCCTCATGTGGTAACCACTCTGAAGCAGCATGACGGACTTCTCTCAGCTGCAAAACCCTCACAAACGTTCGGCAAACGCATGCAATGGACATTTTTATTTTGTTTTTAATGTACTGAGGTTCGGGAGACTACGTGACAAGTGCTACGCGTAAAGGTGCCACGAAAGGACTTGATTTTCGACCATTCTGCCTCGATCTCTGTCTACCCCAGTGTTGGGAATATGCCTAAAAGTATTTAATAGCTAAATGCTGAAACATCACAAGGTCCCTCGTTACATGTGTGTACACTATACAAAATTCACTGTGTATTCATTTTTCGCTTTGTATTGGCCAGGGAGGCGGTGTGTCACGTGTCCTCTGGGTCAATTCCATATTCTTACCAATTTCTGCTGCCACGTAGTCGAGAGCCAATGTAGTTAGTATAACGTCTGAAAAATCATATGTAAACGTTCTTAAAAATTATTGAAAAGCATAATCATTCTTTCATGTAAAAGAATAATTGTGATAGAAACCACAGAACTAAATATATAACCAAAAACATCTTTACGTTAATGTCAAGTTGGTTTGTTTGGTTCGATTTAAAGTGCCAACTTTTACAAACAATTTTATATATTTGTAGATTACACACTGCATTTAGTAGTATGTCGTGTCCATTCATTCTTACTCCCGTTACGTACCACAACTTCTCAACTTCCATATAAGTAACGATAGCCGAGTGGTTGGGAGGTCGGAATTTCGAGTCGAGAGTTCGATCCCCAGGTGGCGGGCTCGTACCAACGGGTTTTTCAAAAACTTATATACGAATTACATCCTTGGCTTGGACATGAAGACGGCGACGGGCTCGCCACCTGTCACGTTATCCCGAAAACACCTTCGGTGGAAGGAACTTAATTGTCTAGACTAGACCTCTGTCGACCCCTGTTTTGGGAATTGCTTGAAGATATTTATTCAATTTTAATTTATAAGCTAAATTTAACATACATAGCTCTGATCCCAAAGTAGCTAAAGCACTTGTGTTATGAAATCAGAAATAACTAACACATTTGTTGGAAAATCCATTGGGAAATGGAAATTTTACAATCAAATACAAATTCAACACAATTTTAATTTGTGATCCAATCATTAAAACTTTTGAAATAATTGATTTTATAAAATACATCTAAAAATCAATATGGTTCCGTTTTGCAATTGAAACCGGGTTTATTAACTAGACAATCGGTGTAGGTGCCGAACAGTTTCGGACCTGTCGGAGGTCTTTCATCAGTGGTCGAAACATCGATTGTGTATACGTGAGTTTAGTTAAGTTTTTTATTATTTAATTAATAATGACTCACGAAGGTGCACTACAGGACATTAACCCACCCGTAAAAAATAATAATAAATAAATCTCTTCATGCCACTCCCACTATAGGGGTAGACAGAGGTCTAGAAAATTAAATCGTTACGACCCACCTTTCAACGGCGACATTTTTTGGGGACAACGTGACATGTGGTGAGCCCGTCGCCGTCTTTATGTCTAAGCCACCGATATAAATTGTACATAAGTTTTTGAACTTGGGTATCAAACTCGGGTCTCTTGACTCGAATTCCGATCATCCAACCAATCGGCAATCGTGACCCACCAGTAAATGACAGTTTTTCATAGAGGTCTCGCTAGGCAAACGGATTGGCGATCGTATTACCAGACACGTGGCACCTTTAACGTTAATGTCCGTCACCGGTTTGTTTAATTTTAATTCTGTACTGTTTGAGGTGGTTATATCTATCAGTGGTAGAGCCACGCATCAGCTTTTGTTGTTGCATGAATGGGCCGGCTCGACCGGGGAAGTACCACGACCTCACAGAATACCGGCGTGAAGTAGAAGTCTAACAAACTTCTGCGTTTCGTCTGGTGAGTGCAGGTAACCGGTGGCCCACACACCCCGCCTCCCCCAATTCTGGAGGAGGGGGGCACCCTAAGGGAGGCAACGCATCTGCTAAACCTCTGGTATTGCAGGTGTTCATGGGCGGCTGTAATCACTTACCATCACGTGAGCCACCTGCTCGTTTGCCTCCCTTTTCCTATAAAAAAAAATCACTGTATTTTGGTAGCCAGTTGTATTTCCAAGCCTTCCACCTTCGCCTCTTAAGCTCCCACTGGAAGAAAGGGTAATTTTAAAAGGAAAATATTCTAAAGCCGACACGCCACGGCTACTATAACACGTCACGTGATAATTCCAACTCATAGTCCGGTACATAGCGGCTCAACTCATAGCGGTACAACTGATATATTACATTACTGGGCTTCAATTTCAGTAGTTGCCTAGGTCAGTAAGCCCAAAGATCTACGGCAAGCTTCAGGTAAGTAAAATGTCCTACAGGGTTTTAGAAAAAAGATTATTATAATATTTTTATGTATAAGAAAACTGTCCTTGACGATCCTTCGTGGAAGAGCGGCGAACACATCGGTTTTCATTGTGTCGCCGGCTCTATGTTCCTTGGTTCGATTCCCGGTAAATTCACTGTAGAAAACACTTTTTCTGCTGGTTTTGCTACTTAATTGGGATCAGAGCAATGTATGTTATATAATAATATATTAATATTAGTAACAGAAAAAATTATGTTAATATTTACAATACTTATTAACTAAAAACTATTATAATCGTAGAGCCCTACTCCTCGTGGCATGGTACCAAGAACGCTGGCTGCATTTCCACGTTGAATGGCTAGACTTAACCGTTGAGCGAGAAAAGAACCAGCCCTCTTGTCACCAGCGGCAACGATAAGTCGCGGATACAATTCCTTTAGAAACTGCATCGCGCGGGGACCCCACGGACCGATTGTCTCTACGGCAAATGGAACAAATATATAGTCTCCTTTCAAAGACTCATATTTACGCCATTTACCCGATTCAGCTGCCTCTGATGCCGCCCCGGCCCTTATCGAAGTACCCTTGATATGAGAGGCCGCTAATGTATCGACGCAAGTTGCGTAAATAATAATATAATATTAGTTATAATCAATAAAATAAATAAATATCTTTACGCAATTCCCTATAAAGGGGTAGATAGAAATCTAATCTAGACAATTAAGTCCCTTCGACCCACCTTCCACCGAAGATATTTTCGGGACAACGTGGCAGGAGGTGTGCCCGTCGCCGTCTTTATGTCCCAGCCAACGATATGATTCGTACATAAGTTTTGGAAAAACCCATTGGTATGGGCCTGCCACCTGGGAATCGAACTCGAGTCTCTTGACTTGAACAAACTCGGGAAGCAGAACAGAAGGGCTTAATAACTTTGACCTACACACGTCCTTTAGCTACTTACTTTGGGATCAGAGTATTGTATGCTATCTATGTATGCTGTCCCTGTTTATGTATTTATTACTTATTATTTATTGTAAATAATAAGTAATGATCAATGAGAAGAAAAAAAAAGTGCTTTTAGCCGGGATGGAAGATGTGATGTAGATGTGATTTAGATGTGTACAGGCGTGTCGCTGCCGGAAACAAGGTCCACGGTGCCCTGACTGCGTTAGTCCAAAGGCAAGGCATAGTGAAAAATGCACGCCTTGCGATATATAACGCAGTGCCGGTACCGGTTGTGCTTCTGACATACCCAGGTTTCGCTGCCATATAACAAAGTCGGTACTTTGTTATATGACAGCGAAACCTGGGTATGTCAGATGAAGCATATAAGCATAATTGAATGCAATAGACATGCGATCTCTTCGTAAAATGATGCGGCGTTACCTTGGCCGACCGGAAGCGAAATGGTAGGTTTGAAAGATGACCTTATCACTAAAATGGATAAGGACGTGCTTCGATGGTTTGGGCACGTTGAGCGAATGAGCGAAGACCGAATGTTGAAGAAAATATATAGCGCGAAAGTTGTTATTAAAAGGGGTCGAGGTAAAGCCAACACTCTATGTCGTGTCGTGCAGCTGCCTCCGCCCTGAACAACTGAGTTGCAGCTGCGGAGAAAACGACACTACCGACGACGTACGACACCACCGCATGGCAAGATTTAATTCAGAGTTATATCATATTTGGAGTTTAGCGTTCTGTCGCCAGAAAAATATTTTAATATAACAACAGTAATATGTATAATATCATAACCATATAATGTATAAAATACAAGAATTAAAAACAGGGCTCGGAGAATAGATAAAAAGATAATGTGATAAATTCATAAATGATATTTGCTATACTAACGGTATCGCCAGTATTATTTTGAATAAGACTTTAATTATTTTATTTTGAGTTCTTTGTAGTGAGCTTAGATTGGTGACTGCTGCAGACCCCATATTTGTATTAAATACTCCAAATGAGACTTAACCAAGGAATTATAAATTATAGGACGTATTGCGTTTGGGATACAGTTGGCTATTTTATGTAATGATCCCAAAATAGACGTTAGTTTTGTTTTGACATGATCGGCGTGCAATTTCCAAGTTAATTTATCGTCTTACCACAGTCCAAGATACTTCTCCTGACTCGGTCGTTTTATTTTAGTGTTATTTATTGTAAGAGGTTGAAAATCCGGGATGTATTTATTTAGTAAGATTATGAATGAAGTTTTCGAAGCATTTATTGTGAGAACATTGTATTTTAACCATTCGTTGAGGCGATCGAGGTCCTTTTGAGCGTCAGCGATAATATTTATAATAAGGTCGTCCAGTAAGAATATTTATAATAAGGTCGTCCGGTGAGAATCATATAATAAAATGTTTTTATATCTTTAAAACATAGCAGCTGCACCCGGCCACGCTTCGCTGAGTCTAATATTATAATTAGTAAAAAATAATATTTGAAACGGAACTTGAAAGATGAGCCTCGAGTTCGAGCCCGGAAGGAAAGGAAGTTGGGGAACAGTTTCCGTCAAAAGTGAAAAAAGTCAAATGCGGCACCGGATTTATTAATACGTAGCGGTAATACGGATTTATTAATACGGCGCGTAGTGTATTTGGTAGTGTTTCAGTTCAGCATTGCAAGAAATGTTTGACTGAGGGAAGAAATGGCTTTTTTCGAAACTACATACTTACTACTATGTTGGTAAACAAAAAATATAAATAAATAAATATCAGTAAACAAATGTATGAATATTATTCAATTTTATTGATTTTTAAAGCGTATTTATGCTAAACTTTTTATGTTATTAAATTAAAGAGAAAAATATATTTTTTTCTCTTTAATTTAATAAAATGTATGAATAATTTAGAACGTGATACTGACTCAGACAACCAGAATATACCACCTTCAGGTAGGGAAGTTTTGAACATTATTTGAATTTTCCTTATCCTAACAAAGTTAATTGACTCAGGCGTTACTTTGCGGAAATTCATTGTAAAGTTGTTATTGCAGAGACTCTGCGGTCGCTCATCGTAGAGTCTACTCGCTTGAGGATGCCTTGTTTTGAGGCGAAACACGTGTCGCGTTTTCGGTGGTGGTATATGTTACCTGGTTTGAGTGTAGTGGTGGTGGTGCATACAGTGGAATTAGTGCACACATCTGTGGAATTAGTGCACGCATCTGTGGGAGGGAGGGTGGTGCTCTTCTTCTCTTCGGACCAGGTAACATATACCTTTTTATATTTATATTTTCATGCGGAGGGTTGCGAAGTAATTTTTTCAATAACAACTTTATCCTTACAATCCTTCCTAAAGCCTATCATATAAGAAATTTTCATAAATGGCTATGAATTAAATTTTTATAGCTATTTCCGAAGAAATTTTTGTAAAGATCTTAAAATCACTTTTGTCTCTGGAATAAATCCTCCAAACCTTTGAGTTTTGTCATAAAAGGCAATGAACTTTCTATGAACTTAAAATTTTAATTCTTGAAATGTTGATTGATTGAAAGCTTTTTGAATATTTCCAATTAACACAAATTACGTCTTAAAATATACTCTTCTATAAATTTAGATTTTCTTTATTGCCCTGTTTGTGAAGTTCTCAGAGTAATTTTGCAGTAGGTGCCTGTTTCGAAAATAATGGACTGATTTTTAAAATATATTTTAGCAGCAGATAAAGGCTTTTACAACGCGCTACTGTGATGTATTTTATTGGATTTTAGTTTAAATTTTACTAAAATAACATGGTTAAGATCGTATGAAATCTACGGATTGCTTGACAAAATAATTTTTTTTACTTTACTATTCTTTATATACACATATTATTTATCTTCACGCACGATCCCTGACGGGGTAGGCAGAGATAACTGATCGCCAAGTGTCACGATCCTTACACGCCTCTTTCGCTTCTTTGAGATTCATCATTGTCTTCATACATGCACGTCTAGGTATCCGAGTACTCTCGACCTATCGAATAGGGGAGCCTATTCGAGCAATTTGCTCACATTGTCTTCGGAAGTAAGTCTCGGCCTATTAATTTTGTAATAAAGGAAAAATTTCAAATATTAAGTTACTGGGTGACACGGTGAAATTCAATGCCACATCCCGCCCTATCATGGCGACACTCATACTTCCGAGACACCTTGTCGCAACTGGATGAATTCAAATGTTAAATTACTTTAGAGCGATATAATTGATTTTTCTTTGCTTGTTAGGTTAATGTTTCAGCAGCAAGTATTACTACTCTAAAATAGAATATCATTTTCTACTCTAAAATGGACATTCGTACGGCTTTGCTCTTAGTCGACTCTCACGAAAGATGCAGGAGATTGTACAACGCCACCGCATGTCAAGATTTCATTCAGAGTTATATCATATTTGAAGTATAGCATTCTGTCGCCAGAAAAGTAATTTGAATAGAACAACAGTATTATATCCATATAATACCCACATAATGTATAAAATACAAGAATTAAAAACAGGGCACAGAGAATGTGATTAAAAAAGTAATAGATGCCGGGCTCTATGTAAATCTATTTAAATAAAATCGTAATATAGAATTGAATGAATTTGTAATTGAATGTTCCGTTTCAATTAAAAAAGTTTTGTTCCCAACAGATGCAGTTTTTTTTTATAATTAGTAGAATTTATTTGAGAGATCATTTGATGTCTCAAATAAATTCTACTAATTACAAACCAAACATAATGTGATAAATTCATGCCTTTATATATTGAAATTAAATAACGGCAATATCATAAGAAGAAATAAACGTAATATAAATTTTATACTTTTTAATATTAAAATATATGTATTTATCATAAATGTATGTTAATTTTTATAGCGTTACATTTATAGTGTCACGCACTTACCAAATATGCGAGTAGCCTGAGGTAAAAACGGGCGTGCGTCCGTCATACATTTTAACATTCTATAATTGAAGTCAATACAATTGAAGATAAAGTCACGATAGCCGAGTGGTTGGGTGGTCGGAACTTCGAGTCAAGAGAGCCGAGCTCGTACCAATGGGTTTTTCAAAAAAAAAAAAAACTTATGTACGAATTATATCGTTGGCTTGAACATAAAGACGGCGACGGACTCACCACCTGTCACGTTGTCCCGAAAATATCTTCGGTGGAAGGTGGGTCGAAGCGGCTTAATTGTCTAGACTCGACCTCTGTCTACCCTTGTATTGGGAATTGCGTGAAGATATTTATTTTATTTTATATTTTATACAATTGAACAAATGTACCTGAAATAACATATCTAACTTAGTTATTTCTTTACTTCAGCTAATACAAAACCAACCGCTGTCTAAGCCTCCGTTAAAATTTATTTGAATTATCAAACATTAACATAACTTTACGTTGAATTACAAGCCATTAAGGTAACAAGGTGTCGCAGTGGATCATACGGAACAGAGTTCATTTCCGATCGCCATGAGAATTTGAATAAAGTTAACCTCTTTAAACACATTTAAACCTCAATCGATGGTAGAAAATTTTTCTTCACATGTGATGAAGACCCGTGATGTAGCAGCATGAAAAACTTCTCTCAGCTCCAACCGCTAGAAATGGAAAGCTTCTAACTGACATTTTCGGGTTGTTTTAACTCTACAGACGATAAAAAAAACCATTTCATAAGTTTACGTAGTTCAGGAATAAATGATACATCAGGTGAAGACCACTTCGGTTATTGCTGTTTCCACCAAACCGCAGTTTTAATAGTGGTAGAGCCACGCATCAGCTTTTGTTGTTGCATGAATAGGCTGGCTCGACCGGGGAATTACCACGACCTCACAGAATACCGGCGTGAAGTAGATGTCTAACAAACTTCTGCGTTACGTCTGGTGGCCGGCAACGCATCTGCTATGCCTCTGGTATTGCGGGGGTTCATGGGCGGCGGTAATCACTTACCATCACGTGAGCCTGCTCATTTGCCTCCCTTTTCTATATAAAAAGAACCTTTTCAGTAAGTAGAGAAAATACTGTTTGTTTAAAAGTCTACTCTGTATGGTTTGTTTGCTTCTGCTTTCCGTTTATTTGCTTTTCTCTGTAATCTTATTTTATGTAGCAGCCCTGTGTTTTAACGTAAACAATTGTTTACAACGTGAACTGCTCCCAGAAGTGCAGCGATGTGTGCTGAACAGCGAAATAGATTTAATCACATGTTGTCAAATGTCACGATAGCCGCGTAGGTTGGGTGATGGTAATTGAAGTCAAAAGACCAGAATTCGATCCCCAGGAGGAAGACTCGTACCAATTAGTTTTTTCAAAACTTATGTACAATTTATATCGTTGGCTTGGATATAAAGATGGGGATAGGCTCACCGCCTGTCGTGTTGTTTTATCGGTTAATGGTGGGTCGAAGGATTTAATTGTCTAGACCTCTTTCTACCCCAGTATTAGGAATAGTGTGATATTCTTTATGATTATTTATATGTTATATTCTTTTGAATGTCATAATCACATAATATCTGGTATTGATTTAGGATTTAAAGGTCAAAAACTATTCATAATATCGAAAAAATTTAGACCAAAATTATGCAGATCGATAATGGATTTAGACCAAAATTATGCAGATCGATAACAGTGTGTTAAGTGCAAAGTGCTTGATACAGCGATGGGCAATCCGCATACCAAGCGTAGTAGTCTGTAGAATAGAATAAGGCTCTTGTATTAATGTGGCCTTTAACAGGTCGCTAAATTTGTAAGTAATTGATTATTAGTAAGTAACTACAATAAGTTCGTAACATGTTATGACAACATACGTCCTCAGCGCACACAGAGCCACCGCACAGAGTAGTGTCATCGCTCAACGTCAGCGACGCGGCTGCAGCGCAGTTGTTCAGACATCTATTGTTGGCATATAGTGTTGGCTGACTCCGTGATGAGGGAATGGAAAAAATTTACAAACATTTATTAAAATATTCTATTTTAATGAAAAGCAGTGACAAAACTACGTAATGAGTCCCGCAAATTTCAGGAAACTGCAATAGAACCTCGCGGCAAACGTTTACGCTCCACACTGTTGTAAATTAAATGTTAAGTGAAGAAAAATAAACTCAATTATTTGTTGTGTATGAAATAATAAAAGTAAAGTAAAATAAAAGCCTGTAAAATTACTAGTGCTGGCCGTAGGCTTTCTCTCAAATATTTAAGATAAATAAGCGCAGGGAAACATAATTGTTTTGGCTAGACCTCTGTCTACCCCTGTATTGGGTATTGCGTGAAGATTTTTATTTATTTATTTATTTGAAACGTCTGCAACGTTACTCTCGGTACATGTTCTTCGTTCTTCTATCCGCGATTCTTCACGGATCTGTGAACAAGAAATTTGAATACGTTATACTTGATGGCTGCAATATTTAATTTCGTGGTCATGAAGTCCACTGCGTGACATAAGCCTCTCCCATGGGGAGAATTTGCCATAATCGCCACGCTTGTCAGACGGATTGGCGATCGCAGCACCAGACCACTCGCATCTCAGACGCTGCTGCCCCCATCTTGAGTCTGATTATTTTGGTTTGATATTTTTAGAGATGATTATCTCGCCATATATCGGTTGTCGTTACCACATTCAAGGCTGTTTCACTTAGTCGCCTCTTACGACGCTCACGGGAAGAAAGGAAGTGGTAGTATTATTACACCAAATACCTAAATGTAATTGCTAGTTATTGAAGGACGATACGAACTGACGTGAATCCCACAAGAAGTTAGAGATGACGGCAAGGTTACGAATACTCGTAACCTTGCCGTCAAAGCAAACGGTTGCGGGTTCAAACTCTGCTGTGGGCAAACATTTTTGTGATGAACGTGAAGCTTATACAAGCGTACATATACTTCTATTTTTATATATAGATGGCTATTATATAAATTGGATCAAAAGGAAGAAACAATCGAGAACGCTGATGATTATATACATATTAGGTAATGCTAAAAGTTATTCTGTGTAGGTGATGACGATATCATAATTAAATAATTTTTATGATGGCGTACAAAGCGATTTCTTTTTTAACATAGATTCGATTTAAAAGCTCAGAAGTTATTTCACATTCACTCATTCAATATACAACTTTTTGAGGTTAATAGAAAACAGTTTCGTTCAATTCGTAAAACATAAAAGTTGAACTTGTTCATTATAACACAAACTATTCAGACACGCTCTGCGCTCTCCGCTGTACACTGCGCCATTAAAGAGCACTTAATTAATAAAGCTTTAATTAAAGCATCACGCCTGCGTAAATTCAACGAAATGTTTCTTTTATATCTGTAAAGTGATAAAACTGAACTGGAAACTGTTATTATTGTAAACTATTTTGATGAATTAATTTTAAATAAATATGATCTTGGTGTGAGGAAAAAACATTGTTTCAAAAGGACTATTATGAAAACACCTTTTTTTTTGTCAATATGGTAAGCATTGGCTACCGACGAGGGGTAACTATTTCGAAAAATACTAGACATAATTTCACCAAACTGTACTGTAATCGCTAATCCGTTTGCCAGGTGTAGCGATAGTAAAAAATATTCCTATGCTCCAGAGAGGCATAGTATTCCAGCCAGTAAATAGACTTTTACTGGCCGGAATCTGATGTCACCTAGAATATGCTATAATAAATTGTCAGATATCGCTCATATTATATAGAAAATTAATCTTAGTATAAATCTGAAGAACAAATTATATTAAAGAAAATCTCTAACAAAAATATTACAAATAAAATAAATAAATAAATGTCGTCATCGCTCAACGTCGGCGACGCGGCTGCAGCGCAGTTGTTCAGACATCTATTGTTGGCATATAGTGTTGGCTGACTCCGTGATGAGGAATGGAAAAATTTACAAACATTTATTAAAATATTCTATTTTAATGAAAAGCAGTGACAAAACTACGTAATGAGTCCCGCAAATTTCAGGAAACTGCAATAGAACCTCGCGGCAAACGTTTACGCTCCACACTGTTGTAAATTAAATGTTAAGTGAAGAAAAATAAACTCAATTATTTGTTGTGTATGAAATAATAAAAGTAAAGTAAAATAAAAGCCTGTAAAATTACTAGTGCTGGCCGTAGGCTTTCTCTCAAATATTTAAGATAAATAAGCGCAGGGAAACATAATTGTTTTGGCTAGACCTCTGTCTACCCCTGTATTGGGTATTGCGTGAAGATTTTTATTTATTTATTTATTTGAAACGTCTGCAACGTTACTCTCGGTACATGTTCTTCGTTCTTCTATCCGCGATTCTTCACGGATCTGTGAACAAGAAATTTGAATACGTTATACTTGATGGCTGCAATATTTAATTTCGTGGTCATGAAGTCCACTGCGTGACATAAGCCTCTCCCATGGGGAGAATTTGCCATAATCGCCACGCTTGTCAGACGGATTGGCGATCGCAGCACCAGACCACTCGCATCTCAGACGCTGCTGCCCCCATCTTGAGTCTGATTATTTTGGTTTGATATTTTTAGAGATGATTATCTCGCCATATATCGGTTGTCGTTACCACATTCAAGGCTGTTTCACTTAGTCGCCTCTTACGACGCTCACGGGAAGAAAGGAAGTGGTAGTATTATTACACCAAATACCTAAATGTAATTGCTAGTTATTGAAGGACGATACGAACTGACGTGAATCCCACAAGAAGTTGTATACGACGGCAAGGTTACGAATACTCGTAACCTTGCCGTCAAAGCAAGGGGTCGCGGGTTCAAACTCTGCTGTGGGCAAACATTTTTGTGATGAACGTGAAGCTTATACAGACGTACATATACTTCTATTTTTATATATAGATGGCTATTATATAAATTGGATCAAAAGGAAGAAACAATCGAGAACGCTGATGATTATATACATATTAGGTAATGCTAAAAGTTATTCTGTGTAGGTGATGACGATATCATAATTAAATAATTTTTATGATGGCGTACAAAGCGATTTCTTTTTTAACATAGATTCGATTTAAAAGCTCAGAAGTTATTTCACATTCACTCATTCAATATACAACTTTTATACAATAGAAACAGTTTCGTTCAATTCGTAAAACATAAAAGTTGAACTTGTTCATTATAACACAAACTATTCAGACACGCTCTGCGCTCTCCGCTGTACACTGCGCCATTAAAGAGCACTTAATTAATAAAGCTTTAATTAAAGCATCACGCCTGCGTAAATTCAACGAAATGTTTCTTTTTATATCTGTAAAGTGATAAAACTGAACTGGAAACTGTTATTATTGTAAACTATTTTGATGAATTAATTTTAAATAAATATGATCTTGGTGTGAGGAAAAAACATTGTTTCAAAAGGACTATTATGAAAACACCTTTTTTTTGTCAATATGGTAAGCATTGGCTACCGACGAGGGGTAACTATTTCGAAAAATACTAGACATAATTTCACCAAACTGTACTGTAATCGCTAATCCGTTTGCCAGGTGTAGCGATAGTAAAAAATATTCCTATGCTCCAGAGAGGCATAGTATTCCAGCCAGTAAATAGACTTTTACTGGCCGGAATCTGATGTCACCTAGAATATGCTATAATAAATTGTCAGATATCGCTCATATTATATAGAAAATTAATCTTAGTATAAATCTGAAGAACAAATTATATTAAAGAAAATCTCTAACAAAAATATTACAAATAAAATAAATAAATAAATGTCGTCATCGCTCAACGTCGGCGACGCGGGTGCAGCGCAGTTGTGCAGGGCGGAGGAGGAGGAGGAGGCTCGAACTTTTCGATTTTCGCATGTGAACTTATAATCGCATCGGCCATTAGCGAAACAATTTAAATTAAGTTTGTAATACTTCCAACAGAAATTTAGAAACTAATTTTGTAGAGAAATTTCTTGTGAAAAATTATATGCTTAGTTTTGAACTTCAAAATGTGCAATTCGGTTGACGTCGTGGAATTGTAGTGAACATTTGTTTAACAAAACCTTATACGAAATCTCATACATTACGTAGATAAATTTTGCTATAGGTGAAATAACTAAAATAAATAAATTAAAAAAAATTAGCTGTGTTTATATCAGAAAGGCATCTATCTTATTTTACTTACAGCCTGTGCTGTAGAGGTTCGTCTGTTTGCAAGCGAAAAAATATTTAAAAGAAGTGAGTCAGAGACGTTTGTTTGTTCATTCAGCAGTGCAAAACGTCCACCGCCACCACCTTTTATTATCTCCAACTGTTCAAGCACACACAGTCCGAGCCCGCATACACCGCACCGCAATCACTACAGGAAATCCTGTAGTGATTGCGGTGCGGTGTATGTGGGTCAGACGGGTCGTAGTTTTAATACTCGCTATAAAGAGCACTTGGCCGCGTACAGGAACAATAAACCCGATAGATCACATTTTGCCAAACATCTTTTGGAAACTGGACATATTTTACCAAATGACCATTCTTTTCAAGTCTTACACATATGTGACAAAGGGCTCCGACTGTGTGTGCCTGAACAGTTGGAGATAATAAAAGGTGGTGGCGGTGGACGTTTTGCACTGCTGAATGAACAAACAAACGCCTCTTTTAAATATTTTTTCGGGTAGGTCGTGACGCAATCGGCCGTTATTGATGGGGGTGGCGGCCGGTTGCGTCACGTTAGGTTATAAAAGACTGCTCGAGTGACTCATTTGTCACTCTGCGGTCGCTCATCGTAGAGTCTACTCGCTTGAGGATGCCTTGTTTTGAGGGGAAACACGGCGTTTTCGGTAATGGTATATGTTACCTGGTTTGAGTGTAGTGGTGGTGGTGCATACAGTGGAATTAGTGCACACATCTGTGGAATTAGTGCACGCATCTGTGGGAGTGCTCTTCTTCTCTTCAGACCAGGTAACATATACCTTTTTATATTTTCATGTGGAGGGTTGCGAAGTAATTTTTTCAATAACAACTTTACAATGAATTTCCGCAAAGTAACGCCTGAGTCAATTAACTATCAAAAATACATTACAAAGAACGTATAGTCTTACAGTAAAAATTATTGAGTACAGGTCATCTCATCACATCGCTAATTTAAATTACAGAATTAGGTGACAAATAAAAATATTTCCACCCGCCCAAAAAATTATTTAGTGTCTCTGTCCGCTGCATCAACTGTTTTGATTCATAATAAGAAACAAAAGAAAATAATAAGAAACAAAACACGATCTTGTTTTGATGAGTGACTGGCTAAGCTAAGGAATTAATGATTAAGATTATTTTCTGTATTTTCAAGTGTAAAGCAACTGACCAACCTGATGTATACTGAGAAAGGTTCTATACTTAAGTTCATGATCAGTACTCTTGCGATGAGCAGCCAGTGCAAGATGTGACTAGAATACGAATGGAAGACGGGGACGGAAATAACTCCCGCTTATAGATAAGAGGACTTGGCTAGAGATAAAGTAATGTAATATATATCTCTGTTCACTTTTAACCGACTGTCCTGACGAGTGGTTATGTATCTATATATTTTGATTCATTATATGTGAATGTAGGTCTTATTTATTTGCTCCTTTCATAGCCTCTGTTTGAATAAGTTAAATGGAAAGCAGATGTAAGGAGTGCTGTGCTAGTCTCGCGTTGGGCGTTAAAGAAATCCTGTTCATATCTCATATATATGTGTCATAATTATAAAATATTCTCTCTCTGTCTTTCTCTAATTTTATATCTCTTTTTCTTTAATTTGATTTCCTGATTTAGTAGTGGCAATAAATAATATAATATAGAGATACATATTTAACATCATTAGGCTAAATATTTTTTTACAGCCTCACCTTACAGAAACTTTTCATCTTCCGGGGATCGAACCTGGGTCACTCGCTTCTGAAACTGACCAACTGGCTAGCACGGCTCTCTATTATCATAGACTTATTTTATGGATGCCTATATACATACACCGTAAGGGAACGTTTATTATGATCGTCTAACTTGGTTAGCCAGTACCGTCTGGTATCTCGTACCTTAGACGCTGCTGCCCGTCACCGGTCTTTAAAATCTGGTTTGGTATTTTTGGAGATGGCTATACTGCCACCTTTCGGAAACCAATGATATTTCCAAGGCTTTTCTCTTAGTCGCCTCTTAGGGCACCCACGGGAAGAAAGTTGGTAGTATATGCTTTCGCCCTTAACACTTAGGACATCATAGAGTTATTGTATAGACATATTACACTACAACATCGTAAGTTTATGGTTAAACTTATACATTATAATATGAGCAGAATGCTAGCCTACTTCCGGTTCGAAACCTTTGTCGGGAATGGGTGGACGTGATTGCTAATTAATGGAACATTAGACTAACTCCGCTCTGCTAGCTACGGTTTAAAAGCCGGAAATGAGAGTTGTAAACTGCTAATTACCGGAAAAATTAAATAATCAATAAATAAATAAATATCTTCACGCAATTCCCAGTACAGGGCTAGACAGAGGTCTAGTCACCTTCCACCAAAGATATTTTCGGGACAACGTGACAGGCTACTTACGTGACTTCAGCTACTTACTTCTGGATCAGAGCAATGTGTGTTAGGTTGTCCCCTATCTACGAATGTATTACTTATTATTAATTATAAATGAATAATTTTTTTTATATAACATAAAAAATTAATGCATGTGTAATTGTGTTCAAATACGTTTCCATCAGACGAAAAAGTTTGACTTTCGACTTAGTTAGTTTAGAAAAGAGGACTTTCCTAGAGAGTATTTTCCGAACTGGCCACGCTTGGTAACTGGATTGCTGATCGCAGTACCTTCTGTAACCGTTACCGATTGCAGTAAGGATATTTATAGTAGATAAAGGTCTAAACAATTAAATTCTTCTAATCCATCATTCACCGATGACATTTTTTGGGACAATGTGACAGGTGGTGAGCCTGTTGTCGTCTTTATATCTAAGCTTACGATATAAAACTCATTTGTACGAGCCTAACTGTTGTGGATCGAACTCGTGTATCTTGACTCGAATTACGATCACCCAAACATTCGGCAATCACACATAAGCAGGAATTCTCTCGATTCCAGTCTTCACATTCGTACTCAGGTAAATATCTGACGTTGACTTCTCACCGCAACAGTTCTAAGAGCTAAAGACTACACAATGGTACTCAGTATACACCGGATTGTTATTCCACTTGCATTCGAAATTGAACGATGTTGCAGTAAATTAGCTTAATAATACGTTTGACAAAACATTGACGAAAGACGTGTTTTGTTTTCTTTTTAATATTCTTTTTATTTAATATGCCTGTACCGGTGGCCAGTATCATTAAAATGTTTTCGTCTGACGGAATCGTATTTGAACCGAATTCATTACATTATGCGTTAAGTAGGAGATGTGCATCGACGACCCGTATCGAAACTTTTTGAATTGAAGAATATTTGTTATTTTTTAGTTCTATAATGACGTCATCATCGGTAGCTCAGGTCGAACGCCCGCGAGCGATCAGTTAATGTTTGATTTAGGAGACTGCATTTTGCATTATGTGCACCTGTACTGTATATGGGTTTAAAGATAATTTATTACTCATAAAGAACGTAGGTTCACTTACAATGAGATTACAGAAATTTATAATATGATATGGTTTAACTAGCTGGATTCGAACAGATGCTTAATAAATATCTTTGGATATATACATTTTAAGTTTCTCTTTGAAAACATTGATAGACACACAATCCTTAATCTCATTAGGCAAATTATTGAAGAGTTGCGCTCCCTCAGACAGTATACTCTTTTTACCATAACCAGTTCTGTGTTTTTGGACTTCAATTTTTATCTTATTTCTTAGGTTATAATGAAATATTCTTTTACTGAGTACTATTTGCGAATGTATTTCATTAGATAGAATTTTTTTTATTAAGATGCATGTTGTATATACATAAAGTTGTCTAAGGTTATAAATGTTTGTATTCTTGTAAAGTGCACGTGTGTTCGTTCTTGTATTACATTTGAATAAGTTTTTGATTACTTTGTTTTGTGATATTTGCAAGATTTTTAAATTAGAAGGTGCCGCATTTCCCCAAACTCCGATTAAATACTGTAAGTGGGATCTGACTAACGCATTATAAATATTCAAGCGTGTTCTAGGTGGGATGCATCCTGTTATTCTTTTCAATGCCCCTGATAATGTCAGTAGTTTTGTTCTAATATGTTCGATATGATTTTTCCAAGTTAGTTTATCGTCTAACCATAAACCAAGATATTTTTCTTTATTAGACCGACGCAAAAGATCATTATTTATTTTTAATTGTGGATGCTGGATTATTTTTTTTATTTTTAGCCGAAAATACCATAAAAGATGTTTTTTTAGTATTGATGGTAAGTAAATTACATTGACACCAAATATTATATTTGTTTAAATCATTCTGTGCTTCGTTTATGAGATCCGTAATACTATGACCAAAATAAAAGAGATAAGTATCATCTGCGTATAAAGTAAAATGCCCCTTTAAATCAATTTTGCAAATATTGTTCACATAGATCAGAAAAAGCAATGGGCCTAAAATCGAGCCTTGCGGGATCCCGTAACTGACTTTTTCTAAGCAACTTTGATTGTTTTCGATTTTTACAATTTGATGCCTGTTTGTTAAGTAAGATTGAAACATTTTTAGTGCCATACCCGTAATACCCAAGTCAAAAAGTTTGTCTAACAGAATATCATGACTTACAGTGTCAAAAGCTTTTTTGAGATCAGTAAAGATACCTAAGCATACCTTTTTTTCATCAATATTTATTTTAATTTTTGTTACTAGATCTATTACTGCCGACAAGGTATTAGAGTTAGACCTAAACCCATATTGTTGATTAGATAAGTAGTTTATATTTTTCAAATGTTCATTAAGCCGGTAATAGATAATTTTTTCGAAAACTTTAGATAATACGGGTAAGACAGAGATAGGTCGATAGTTACTTGGGTCAGTTTTAGAGCCAGTTTTAAATATTGGAGTCACTTTAGCTATTTTAAGGCTATCGGGGTACATGCCAGTGCAAAGACATGTATTGAGGCATTCTGCTAGGTCTGAAGCAATGATGTTAGAAATACATTTTAATGATTTAGTATTAATTGCGTCTATACCTGTACTTGTGTTTGAATCTAGACTATTTATAATTTTAAGTATTTGTTTTGCAGTACATGCTCAACTGAAAGTTAGGCGTACAATTTGAGTAAGTTAAGGTATAAAATGATTTGTTAGGTAAGTTTTTTGGAATTAGACTTGCTAAATGTTTACCAACTGAAGAGAAATACAAATTAAATACTTCGCAAACAGCTATTGGATTTTCTACGTTTTCGGAGTCTACTATAAGTCTACAAGGAGCACGACGATCTTTTACATTATTTCTTACCAATGAGTTTATAAGATTCCATGTATTTTTTGGATTATTATTACATTGTTTAAATTTAAAATTAAAGTAATCTTCTTTAGTTTTTTTATTGAAGCACTGATTTTATTTCGTTCCTTTACAAAAGCTTGTTTTAATTCATGATTCTTACTGTCCGATTTCCACTGTTTCCATAATATATTTCGTTTGTAAATACCGTTCAAAATAGTTTTATTAATCCAGTCATCTTTGGGGCTATTTAATACTTTTATTTTCGAAATTTTGCTATGTCTTATTTGGCTTTTAATAAATGATTCTAACGTTGCATAACAATTATTGTGATTCTTAAACGATGCGTTTTTAACATTTTTGTATAGGCTTGAATAATTAATTGCATCATACTGTATTTTCATTTTTTTGCATTTTTTGTGTTGAATTAATTCTAGAAATAATTGCTTGTGGTCCGTAAAAGGCACATTTCAATATACAATACATTGATATTTAGAAAGTAAAGGTAAGGCTCACGACACCGTCGCGTACGATAAAAACTGCAATGGCGGACATAAAGTCACGTTCACGTTCATAAATAATGGCGACATTTGTCATGTCCACAGCGCTGCAGCAAAGCCGGCGGGCTGTGTGTGGGAATGTCTTGATGTATGTTTAATTCCTTGAAAATTTTGCAAATATGTCTGTGAAATACGTCAGGAAGAGTAAAAAGCAAACTTATTCTAAATATTTTTGATAATAAAGGATATTTACATTTTTTTCATATATTGATTTATATTTATTTCTTTTTAAAATATATACTATATTGCAAAATAAGAGTTGCTCTCGCTTGTTCTTATTTGCGGAGGTGGTGTTTTTGAGGTTCATGATACCTGTAAATAAGTATAATTTAAGAAAAGTATTTTGACTTTGACTTTAGCCAGATTTACAACAATTATATCATATAGGTACAGAATTGTCTCTGATTGCTGAAAAGGTTTCGCAGGAAGAGCAACATATTTACATTGGGATTTAGGAACGCCTGCTTTCGATGCCGGTATTCCTGAACTATTATTTATTTATTTAAATTTTATTGCATCACCTTAAAAATAAGGATAACAAAGGCCGAACTTAATGCCTTATCGGCATTCTCTACCAGTTAACCTGAGGCGTTGGAAAAAAATGTTTTAGGTGCTAACTTAATATTAAGAAATTAATAGAATAATAACTGAATATATACTAACTAATATTATAATAATGAATACTATATACATACAAGATATATACATTTACATACATATATAGACACATATACAATTATAAGAAATATATGAATTATCCTTACTGCACTGTGCACTGTTCACGTACTGACCTTTTGAAACTTTCCTTATTAGAAATTTTTCTAATGTTTTCGGGTATGGAATTCCAGACTAATGTAGCCTTAACAGTAAATGACTTTCCAAGGAAGTCGGTTAAGTATTGCGGAATGCTAATCTTGTTATTAGAAGATGATCGGAGAACCCGCTCGTGGGTTGAAGATAAGTATAAGAATTTATCTTTATGATAAGAGGGAAAAGCGGAGTAAATGCAAATTGCTAAAAATTTTTCACCGTGTTAAAACAACCTGAAAATGTCAGTTATAAGTTTGCCATTTCTGGGCAGTTGGAGCTTAGAGAAGTTTTTCATGCTGCTTGCACTTGGCGTAAAAATGTCTACCCTTGATTAATGATTAAATGAGTTTAAAGAGATACAGCAGTAGTCAGAGGTCTTGTCAATTTAATCCATGTTTTACCAGATTATTAAGCACCACGTGAGAGATGAGTGTATTGACGTGAACACTCGCAATACCAAATTTACTTGCTCTTCGAATTGCAACCTTAGGTTCAAGATTAAGATGATATCCGGCTCGTCACCTGTCACGTTGTCCCATAATCGTTTAGACCTCTTACAATCCCGATATTAGGAGGAACTAATAAACAATGAGAAACCTTTTTGTTTCATTAAAAGTCACGATAGCCGAGTGGTTGGGTAGTCGGAATTTTGGAGTCAAGAGACCTGAGTTCGATCCCCAGGTGGCAGGTCATACCAGTGGGGTTTTCAAAAATTTATGTACGAATCATATCGTTGGCTTATATATAAAGATTACGACGGGTTCACCATCTGTCACGTTGTCCCGAAAATATCTTCGGTAGAAGGTGGGTCGAAGGGACTTAATTGTTTAGAATAGACCTCTGTCTACCCCTTGGGAATTGCGTGAAGACAGGACATTATCCGCGATGGTACAAACAATACGAATAACAATACAACAATTTTGTTTTAATCCCTCACTATGAAAATTAATATATTGACAGTAGCTATACATTGAGTACCAAAAGTCTTACAATAACGTAACATCAATGCTCAGTGTTCAACAATATACGTCACTGCAGTCGCTGCCTCGTCACCAGGCGAGCCGCGTTCCGCAATGTAAGTCGTTGAGAGTTATTAATGTAAGTCTTTAGCCGAACACCTCCAATTAAACTACAATCTAAACAGCCCTACTAATACATTCGGATACTAATTTGAATTCCGAGTCCTTGGTTAAAACATCGCGCCCGTATTACTGTGTGATTCTGTATTTGAAATGAATGTAAATTTATGGGTTCAAAAAGTATCAAAACTCAGCCGGTTTGTACTTATTACAACTAATAAAATAACATTCGAGAACAGGAGGAAAATTAGAATTCATAGACTAGTAACTTAATAGAATTTTCGACTATATTATGCGTATTACAACTGGTCGCGAGGCGGAATGGATTTTATTGAGCCCAATGAAAATTATTTTAAATGAGTTTCATATTTTGAATAAAATACAGTTTTTATATTAATGTTTGAACTGGTGTAAGCTGCTATAAAATAGCAGTTAAGTGAAACGATTTTTTCCTGTCACAATAGTAAGAGCAAGACCAGGTGATATTTTTCATTAAAACTAGCTTAACGCTATTCCTAATACTGGAGTCGACAGAGTCGACAATTAAGTCTTTTCAACCCATCTTTCATCATAGAAATATTTTGGAACGGCGTGACGAGTAGTGAGCATTCTTTGCTAGATGACTTAATATTCTAGATTTCTGCCTATTCCTTTCCCCTGCACTTTTTTTTTCAAAATTTACCTACGATTTATATCGTTGGCTTGACCATAAAGACGGCGACAGGCTCACCACCTGTCACGTTGTCCCAAAAAACGTCTTCGGTTGAAAGTGGGTCGAAAGGACTTTATTGTCTAGACTTCTGTCTACTCCAGTATTGGGAATGGCGGAAGACATTTATTTCTTTACTATTCAGTTTGTTGAGTATCAAAATAATCGTAGTTTTCTGAATGGATCAGGTTTCAGTTACAGGTAATTGCCAGTAGGTTACTAGTGGGCCACTATTGCCACGCTTGGCAGGCGAATTAGTGATCGTACTGCCAGACACACACACATTCTTTCTGCAGCCGCTTCTATCTACTGAATTTTGATTAGATATTTTACTAGATAGTTATTCGGCCATATGTTGGCAGGTTACCCTTGATATTTAAAAGGATTAAACTTTAGTTACCATTTACTATCGTAATCGTGGGTATCCCCACGGGTGGAAAAAGCGTGGTAAACCCTTCCGCATGACAGTTATATATATTATGATTAGAAGTGTTTTGTTATCTGCGCCAGTTGCAGTTCAATTTTTACAAGTTGCGTGGAAGTAAGACAATAAAGTTGTATGAATATCTTTACGCAATTCCCAACACAGGGGTAGACAGAGGTCGAGTCTAGACAATTAAGTCCCTTCGACCCACATTCCACCGAAGATAGTTTCGGGACAACGTGACAGGTGGTGAGCTCGTCGCCGTCTTTATGTCCAAGCCAACGATATTCGTACATAAGTTTTTGAAAACCCCATTGGTACGAGCCTACCGACTGGGGATCGAACTCGGGTCTCTTGACTCGAAATTCCGACCACCCAACCACTCGTCTATCGCTAACTTATAGTAGTAGTAGTCATATATATATATATATATATATATATATATATATATATATATATATATATATATATATACATACATATATATATATATATATATATATATATATATATATATATATATATATATATATATATATATATATATATATATATATATATATATATATATATATATATATATATATATATATATATATATATATATATATATATATATATATATATATATATATATATATATGACTATAAGTAAATTTATTTTGTTATTTGTTTTATAAGTGTGTACCGTATTACGCAATTTTTTATTGATTGATGAACTTTTTGTAATTAAATTAATGATATTTTTTTTAAATTTCCTTCGAATCCCGCCCGTGTCCGTTTAAAATAAAAAAAAATGCTCTTAAATTTATAGTAAATAAATAAAATAAATGTCTGCACGCAATTCCCAATACAGGGGTAGACAGATGTTTAGTCTAGACAATTAAGTCCCTAAATAAAGTATAATAATAATAAAATCAAAGTCAATTTATACTAAATTTAAGAGACAACTAAGTCGTCTCTTAAATTTAGTATACCGTAATATATCTAAACTACTATTTTGACACTGAATCATTTTAAATTTCGTTTCTGGCATATTTCTTTCTACATATTATACCTTGCCGGTTTTTCTCCCTGCCGGTATGACAAATGTCACCGTAATTTATGAACGTGACTTTATGTCCGCCATTACAATTTTATCGTCCGCGTTAAATGTTTTCTCACCCCTTTTTAGTTAGAAATGTCGCTGCACAATATGTCTAAACTTACTTTTAAAATTACTTCAATACCACTTTTGACCTACAAATTTAAAAAATACCCATATGAAGGCAAAGGCATAAGAAGAAATTCCTTTATTAAAAAGTATTATTCTCAAAGGAATACTTACATATATGGCAGCATTGTAACTAAGTAGAAAACCTCATTAAACGTTAGTTAAACTTTATAAACGTTGTTTTACAGTAGGTACTACAAATTATAAGTCAGCCAAAAATATTCACCCATTTGGTTTTCTAACTCTTATATTTCTATTCAGTGCCTAAAAAGGTGAGGATGAGTATTAAAAAAATCTATTCAGATCATCTTCAACAATTACCGACTTCTATCTAAGTAAGACATTCAGTCTGTCCGTCGCGCACACGTTCAGTAAACTACAAAGTTTGAATCGTTCCTGGGAACACTGCGGCACTGATTTCTTGAACCCGGTCTTGAACTTAACGAACTATATGTGAACGGGACATAGACTTAGTTCAGCAATTTTCCAAATAGATGTATATATGAATATTTTTAAGTTCAAAATACTCGTAGTGCTCACTCGGAGACGAGATATTTTTGAAAAACCCATGGGTACGTGCCTGTCACCTGGGGATCGAACTCGGGTCTCTTGACTCGAAATTCCGACCACCCAACCACTCGGCTATCGTGACTTATTAAATTAAAAAGAAATAAATATCAACTGATCCCGCCCACGTCAGTCGAAATTTTTAATAAAACCTTAAGCTTTTAAAGTTTCTAAAATTTCAAAGTAATGTAGCTCTGCCCGTGGCAGTTCACGCCCATGTGGTCTTTTACTGTCCCGCACGTACTACTTGCTACTATTACAATCATTATCAGATAAATATGTTAATGAGAAATTTAAAAAAAAAACCAATTTCACATGCAGAAATCAAACCTGCGACTTCTGTCGTACTGTAACCTCCGAGCCATCCTGTCATATACGAATTATTACTTACTTAGCTAAGTGAGTAATATTATTAATTAACTTTTTACATGTCTCTTTGTGAAATACCGTATTTATACCAGTATATATTACCACCTTATTTATACCAGTGTATAAATAAGGTGGTAATAGATGGCAGTGGAAGAAAAATTCTTTAAATGGCATTCCAGACTTTGTAGCTCTCTTTTGATGTATACCACACATTATAAATTTTGTAAAAAGCTATGTTTATACAAGCATCATGAATTTAAACTTCAGACAGTGGGAGCGACGATTGGACACAGTTACGGATATTCCCCGCGCAACATTAAATACTAACCAATATTGTAGTTAATTAAAACTTCAAAGAGCTAAGTTATAAGTCAATTACGTTTGTAGGAATCAAAGCAACAGCAGTCTCCGGTGACGCGGCGCCGCGGTCCAGAATGTGGAATCGAGTTACAAGCGAAAACTCTGAAATAACTAGATCATATAGGGTCTCAAAAGGACTCCTTATGGGGTTAGGTCACTAGACTTATACGTGATGTGATATTATTGATTTATAAAGCGATCTAAAAAAGTAAGTATATTGTATAGTGATAGTAGTAAGTATATTGTACCGTCGACTTTGAAACGGCGCTAGGCTCACCATCTGTTACGTTGTTGCAAAATAAGCTCCGGTGAAACGTGGGTTCAAAGGATTAAATTATCTGGAGCTCTGAATATTAGAAAGGCTTGAAGATAAAAATATAATTTGAAGCACTCCCCGGCGTGTGTGTAAATATTATTTCGAATATCTAACGAACTGTTTGTGAACGTGAGTCAGCCTGTGTTTGTATAATACGAAAGCGCAAACATTACCACCGAACTGTACCACGAAACCTCAAGACATGTAAATCTCCCAAGTCTAAATATTCAATTGTTGGATGTAATCCGTGATCAATAGGCGTATAATGAACATGTAAATGTTACATATTTTTATTTTATTTTTTTAATAACGATATCCGAGTGCTCGGCATTCGAGTCAGGAATCCCGAGTTCGATCACCAGAGGATAGGTCGTACCAATGAATTTTTTCAAAATCTTATGAGCAATTTACGTCTTTGGCTTGGACATAAAGATGGCGACGGGCTGTCCATGGATGACCTGTTACCTGTTACCCAAAAAATGTGTTCCCTGGGAGGTGGGCCGAAAGGACTGGTGGGAGGAAAGCAAGGAAGAATTGTCTAGACCTCTGTTTGTATAAGGACTGGCGTGAAGATATATGTTTTGTACTTTTTTTTTTCAAATATAAAAATCTGTTACACGCAGACAACAAACTTCATACGGATGAAGCTGTGGGAAAGAGCAAGCTGCACTAGTTTTATTCTGCTTTTTTTTGCAGCGCTGTTTGGAATCGACAGACCTTTAAAAACAAGGTGAACCATTACAACAACAGAATACGTAGAATACAGGTTTGTACACACATAGTATATATGTAATATATATACTCTTGAATATTGTCCTTGACTCGCAATGCACACGCGTGTGAGTCATTGAACTTTATTTTATTAAACACCACATTACACTAAGTGCAATTGCGTACACTGTTGTGCTAGGCTCGATGAAGCATCAAACAGGCAATACAGACATCTACGGGTATAACAAGAATTATAACTATAAAAGTTCTCGAGATAATGCTAACTATACTAAGCCACAGTCGGCTGACATGGGTGTCTCAGCTCTCTTAGTGTTCGGTGCGTAGAGTAGTTTTTATATTTTGATCATGACAGTTTACAAATATATGACAATGAATTAACAAAGTTATTATTGCAGAGTATAGGGATTCCATCAATATATTTTCAATATATACTGTTTTTTGTGAAGGAAACAACCGACCTGAGTTATGTTGAGCGATTACTGATACCGATGTATATCCCGTGGCACCATAGGAGTTGCAGGCACCTTACGTTGATAGAAGAGAAACGAGATGGGAGAAATGAAGGGCAGTGAGCTTCCAACTAACTCACTCAAAGGAAGAAACCCAAGCACATGTTGCCACTACTATTGCGAGGATCTGTTACCCAGCCGAAACACAGGCCTCTCCTGCACCAGGAACTTGCTCCGCCATACTTCTACTTCAACAGATAGTTTTTCATATTCAATATTACATTCTAATTAGTTACTTTTAACAAATTAAAATGCAATCTACACATTTCAGCTCTGCTCGGGTGCGCATCAGCGGCGCCATGGCGATGCTACAAGACCAGCAGCGGAGCTACAGTGTGCATCGGAACAAAAGGAGAGCCTCGCTTCTCTCACCGCCGGTCCCGCCTTGCGCCGGCCCTGCGTACGTGTACACACCGCCGCAGTGCACGCCGCCTCGCCCCTCTCCGTGCCGCCGTGTGTCGAGCCTTGTCCAGAGCCATGCGCACCTAGTCCATCATCTCATTATTGAAATCGATGAATAAAATCAATGTTATAATCAATATTTTTTGGATCGAAATTAGTAAAATAAATTCACTTTGGTTCCTCAAAGAAAATTATATGTTAAGAAAAATTTATATCTGTTATTTCACTGAACTATTACGTTGTTATTCTGTGATTATAATTGTGTAATTCTTAATTTAACATTTGTAATATTACTATCTAATGGTATTGATCAAACATTATTTATTACTGAAATTATGGAAATCCATTAGTTGAGAAAGGATTAGACGTTTTAGCTGAATGTTTTGTGGTGTTTTTAGGACAAGGTACAAAAGGTAATGATAAAAATATCTTCACGCCATTCCCAATACAGGAGTGGACAGAAGTTATTAATATTAAGTTCTTTCGTGCCAACGGACGAAATACGGTGGAACCGTAGACATTTTTTTAGACAAAGTATCACATGTGAGCCCTTCGACATCTTTGTGACCAAGCCAACAATATAAATCGTTTATGAAAAACCCATTGGTGAACGAAGTCGGGTCTGCTGACTCGAATTCCGCTCACCCAACCACTCGCCTGTCGTGGCTTCAAAAAAGCTAATCTATACAAAAATCGTGAACCTGTAATATTTTTTTTCTATAAGTTTTCATTTGTAATGTTGTAATGTAATGATTGCTGCACGTATAAAGATGTATGCATGTATGCATTCTACCTGTCTCGCGACCTCGGAGCTGCTCCGCTGATGCGACTTAGATGATGAGATGAGACGGCGGAAACACACAGGTGTCGCTACTGCGCTGCTCTCGGCGACCGAAATAGAAGATAGAAAGTTTTCAAGGCCCTGTTGGAATGTGAGCCACTGTGGACTTATTAAATTTTCTAGCTAAATGTCCTTTGATAATCCATTTCTACAGCATTTTTCCTATAAAGAGTATTTGCCGCGTGGTTCGGCAAAGCGGCTCGCTGATATAGTTTCGGGTAAACATTAAACTTCTGATAATTGTAATATATCATGTTCTTAGACAAGTTAAGTCAATAGTCCACGTGATAACTTTTTCTATAGAATTCGCGGTTAGATTGCATTCGTGAATTTGATTTTAACGACGTCAGGCAACAAACAATATTGACGTCGTCGGTTAATGTGCGAGGTTTCTTATGGATTTTGTAATCAGAACAAGTGTTACATGCGGTCGGGTTGCAGAAATAATGAATAACTACAAAGTTTTACAAGGAGCAAAGACCATTCTTATAATAAAATATGGTTGTAATGGCAACTCGGACGCATGTTAATTTATATGTTTTCTCTAAAGAAAGAAAAATTTACTTAGTATTTAATTTATCACAATGTGGAGCATTAATGTTTGCCGCGAGGTTCAATTTCAGTCTCCAGGATGATGGCTTCTCAGACATGCAGGACTCATTTCGAGGTTTATTTACCGTTGCGGGTGGAGATTTACACAGATGTTTTATTCACGAACAATTCTAAATTTTACGTATTTGTACATTACAGACGGAAAATGAACATATTTAAAAATAAGTCAAAAAATAAACTCATAAACGCAAATATTACTTTATTTGCTAAAGCAATTAATAAACGAAGTTTAACATATGAAGCTCTGATCCTAAAGTAGCTAAAGCACATGTGTTATGAAATCAGAAATAACTAAAGTACCACACACCCAGACCCGGGCTCCTATAGATACACAGACCCGAGATAATATAAAAAACTGATTGCCTAAATTAACCCGTTCGAGAATCGAACCCGGGACGTGTTAGAGCTGACTACGCCAGAAAATTCGGTTTAGACGCCACTAGTTCTCGTAGGTTGATGTTTATCCACATTCGAGAGAAGTGTTAGTGCGTAAGAATATACCAACCATTTTCTTCTCGTGGGTGTGAAATATAACAGCATTTTGGAACCCCAGAATAAGTTTATAGTCGTGATAATATTTTTATAAATATATTTGTATCGTAACTGAGAATATTAGTTACTCGTAGATGAAAATAAACGAATATAAGTCGTCAGTTGGAAAGCTGTCCCAGCAGGTCCCTGATCTGTGGTTCATGAAATTCTCAATAATCATAATAATGCGGTACCTAATTAAGTTCTTTCTGAGCTCTCGCCGCACGGAATCCTGTGAATACAACTCCGCTCCTATGTTCAATAGTCATTTAAATTTAATTGATTTTATGTATCTCCCATTTGTTGGGCTATCCATTAGGAAATGAAACTTTTTCAATTAAATGAAATTGTTTAATAACAGCTCAACACAATTTTATTTCAGACTGACTATATTACAATACTGACCATATTAAAATAACAATTTTAAAAATAAATTTCCCTTTATTTAGAGAAAATGTAAAAATTTACATGCAATGACGTCCGATTTACAATTAAAACATTTTTTATTAATACTTAGATTTATTTATTTATTCTTTATTGTGACAAAGTAAGGGTGAGTAAGGGTTTAACAGTGGTAGAGCCACGCACCAGCTTTTGTTGTTGCATGAAGGGGCCGGCTCGACCGGGGAAGTACCACGACCCCATAGAATACCGGCGTGAAGTAGAAGTCTAACGAACTTCTGCGTTTCGTGCGTCGTGCGTTTCTGCGTGAGTGAAGGTAACCGGAGGCCTACACACCCCTCTCCCCCAATTCGCCCCCCCCCCCCCTCTCAGGCACTCTTAGGCCGGCAACGCATCTGTTATCCGGTATTCCGGGTGTTTATGGGCGGCGGTAATCACTTACCATCACGTGAGCCACCTGCCCGTTTGCCTCACTTTGCTATAAAAAAAAGGGATTCAATGGGCGGATTTAATACCTGATGGATTTCTCTACCAGTTCAACCTTGACATGGTAAATACAAGGTGGCAGGTGCGACCCAAACAATAAAATTTGCAAATAAAATTACAATCATGTTGCACAATATATGTTGCACAATATTAAATTTCTTATACATAAAGCATATTGCCGTTATGTTGAAATATCATTAAATTTTTTTTATTTTGATTTATTTATACACTTTATTGCACACACCATAACAAAAATATTACAAGCAAGATAAACTTTTAAAAAGGTTATATATAGTACAAAGTTAGTGTTTGTACAAAGAGCGGCCTTATCGCTTAAATAGCGATTTCTTCCAGGCAGACCTTTTAGAGAATATTTAGAAAAGAATTACCCGGGAGTGTGTACATATAAATAAAGAAGCACAACTAAATATATCATATAAAAATAATAAATAAACTAAACTATTGTCTGAAAATATAACTCCGTGGGTATTTCCAATACACCTATATACATGCTAACACAAAACAACTATAGCTATACTAAGAACTTCCTCCATATCAAAGTCAGATAAAACACTGGTGCAATCTGTTCCAACCGCAAAACAAAAGGCTAACGGGCTTCTGCGTCGTAAAACCTAAACGGCTGTCGCACATAACGTAATGCATCTGATAAGACTTTGCGCACGCGGTACATACAAGTTGGTTGTATATTTACTGTATGTGTTTTATAAACACTCGTCATTTAGGTTCAAAATAGAATTCTTAAGCAAGCGAAAGGTGATAGGCTTAATATAATACTTCTAGCAAGTTTTTAAATCGCGGACCATAGCTTCTACGGCAGATTGACTACCAACTAAGTTCAATAACTTTGACCTACATCAGTTACATACAACGTGAAAAAGCTCACCGCAGGATATTGGCCCACCTGTACAGTATTGGAGTATTTCATATTGGCCTGGCTAGGCAAACGGATTGGCGATCGCGTTACCAGACACCGGACACGTTAGAAGCTAATACGATCGATTCCCGGTTGGGTTAATGAAGAAAACACTTTTTTTACATTATCTCGTGTCTGGGTGTTTGTAGTACCTACAAACTACCAGTTGTTTCTAATACCACAAGTGCTTCAGCTACTTACGTAGGGATCAGAGCAATGTGTGTTATGTTGTCCCCATCTATGTATTTATTACATATTATTATAATAAATTATAATAATAATCAAATAAATATAAATATCTTCACGCAATTCCCAATACAGGGGTAGACAGAGGTCAAGTGTAGACAATTAAGTCCCTTTGACCCACCTTCCACCGAAGATATTTTCGGGACAACGTGACAGGTGGTGAGCCCGTCGCTGCCTTTATGTCCAAGCCAACGATGAAGTTCGTACATATGTTTTTGAAAAACTCATTGGTACTGCCACCTGGGGATCGAACTCGGGTCCCTCGACTCGAAAGTCCGACCACCCAACAACTCGGCTATCGTGACTAATAATAATCAATGAGAAAAATAACTTCTTTTACTTTATTATAAAAATTAAATTAAAATCAGGTGACTACAAAATCGCGCCACAATTGGTCGCCATGCTTGTGACGTCACAATGTTAAAAGAATTACTCGTTAGCACGATATCAACGATTCTTACATGTAAATGTCTAAAAATATTTGTATTGTGTAATCTGTATGTTTGCTCGGTTATGTACAACGTATATATCTCACCTTACCTACCTACCTACCATTCTAGAAATTATTCGTCACAATACTACTCCCTCATCACGGAGTCTGCCAACACTCTATGTCGTGCCGTGCAGCTGCCTCCGCCCTGAACAACTGCGCTGCAGCCGCGTCACAGATGTTGAGCGATGACGTCAGCGCAGACATTAGCAGCCGGCTCGTTTGTCTCTGTACACGGCTCTGTGTGCGCTGAGGACGTATGTTGTCATATATATAGTTTTTAAGCTTTAAATCCAAAATCAATACCGGATATTATGTGATTACGACATGTACAAAAATCTTCACCCAATAGCGAGGATAGGAATACCTAACAATGGTGTAGAAAGAGGTGTAGACAATTAAATACTTTCGACCCAGCAAAATATGTAGATAAAATGAGAATAAAGAATTTTAATTATTGTATTTTTAAATAAGCGCCATCTGCTCTATTTTACTCAATTTTATTTTATTGATTGTGATCATGGATAAAATGAAAGTAATGAGATAATGGTCGTAGTTCAACAGTATTTCACTAGATGGTGCTGTTGCTAGATTTATTTCCTTATTTCATCTTTGTACTAGTAAGGGCTATAATAAATTAATGTTAGAAATATTTTTCAAGAACATTTTTTTCTAAGTGTTAAGTTGACGATATTTACACCAACAATATGGAAAAGTAGGTGATAAAAGTCAAAATAAAAGTTACATATTAATTTCACATTCCTCTTTCATACACGTGACTAATGCATGCAGTTCTGCCTCTGATGATGCAATTGGCACTGCATCATTAGCATACAGCAGACAATTTACTTTAATGTCACCAAATTTCACACCCTAACAGCTATCTTTCAGCTTCTGTATACAGTTGTCGAGATACAGTATGAACAGCCAGGAAAACATGACACAGCCCTGTTTATGCCCGTTTGGATGCTAAACATGGGTCATGCCCTACACTCACACAGGCTTTGCAGTCACAGTAAAGTGACTGCACAGCCCTTAGCAATGGACCATCAACAGCATACCCCAGCAACAATTCCTTCATATTCTTCCTTACAGCCTCATCAAATGCTTTATCAAGATCCATAAAAGCACAGAGTCTTCTGGTTAGAGGCTAGAAGCTTTTCTGTGATAATGCTGAGACAAAACATTTGATCCGTGCATCCTCTTTCAGGTCTAAATCCGCTTTGTGGCTCCCATAGAAATCTTTCCGATTTCTCTTGCATCCTTCGCGTCAAAACCTTCGAGTAAACTTTACTTGCTAAACTGGTCAAGCTGATCGCCCGATAGCATTCACAGTCAAAATGAGAACCTGTGCCTTTATATGAAGGCACAATGACTGCGGATCGCCAATCATCATCGGGGGACATCCCCCGTCCGCCAGGATAAATTGCAACCAGATGAAAGTTGTCCCAGATGCGAGGCCCACCAAACTTGACCATTTCCTCCCACCCACCACCATACTTTACCGGATACCTCACTAAGATCATCACACATCGCTGCATGACGTCCGATTTTTCTAAGAGGACGTCATTGGTACCCGAAAGCACTTTGTTCATTCTTAAGGCTGTCGCACCACTTCGGGTCCTTCCAACCTCTTTCCAGAAGAGCTAGAGTTTATGCTAAAGTTGTGCGACAACTTCTTCAATCAATGCTTTCGCGTGAACTTTCTACAGCTTAGACCTCTATTTCTACTAAACTCTCATATCCTTATTATTACTAGAGGCCAAGTAGTCTAACCTAGCTTTCTTCTTCTTCTTTACAGCTTCTTTCACTTCATCATTCCACCATGCATATGAGATGCTTTTACTACTACTTCTTTTTACCGTTCCATTCTTCCTCTGCCCTAACCATTCCATCCCAATGGCTCTACCACATTCTTTCCACAAATTGTTTTCTGCCATCGATGGTGTCGAGCTTTTCGACTACCCTCACATAATATTTGTCCCCAATGTCCGCATCCTGAAGCTTCCAGCTTCGGATGCGACAGACCAACTGAAGTTCTAGTACTGCCCCCGCCAGTAGCGCCAACCCGCGAACAGCCCCCTAAATCTAGTAATGACTAGATAGTGATCCGTTCCCAGGGCAGCACCCCTGAACCGTATCCATCACCTACTTTTGCAGTCGTTCATCCATCAGGAACAAATTGATCATACTTCTCTCATTCTTCCTTTCTCTAGTATAGATATGTATATTTTATTCTCTAGTATATTTTATTGTGATTAAACACAGTGTTTGTCACAAGAAGACCCTTTTCCTTTGCAGCTAGTATAAGCTTGACAGCATCGTTAACCCTTTTATAACCAAATATTCCAAGCACCGACTCGTACCCTGCTCGAGCGGTCAACCCATCCTTTTAAATCGCCACATACAATAATTCTTTCGTTTCCCCTAACCAAATCTAGAACTTTTCTTACATTCTCCCAAGACTACTACAGCTCAGCCTTGGACGACGAAGCTACCGCCGCATAAACAACAGCATAAAGAAATAACTTCGTCAGTCCCATTTTAAGTGAACCCAGAAAAGTCTTGAGTTCACAACCTTATAGTCAATCATAGCATTGACCAACCGAGACGATAGCAGCACCCCCACTTCCTGGCAGGCGTTCTCGCTCTCCGGGACTCCGAACCATAGAGCTAACGCCCCGCCAGGGAGCTCTTCAGTACCACTACCCTTCCGTTTGGTCTTCGAACTCTGCACTCTGTCCTCCACCTTCCGCCGTATCGGGCTGTGCGTGATGGATGGCAGTCCCTATCGCCGCTTTACTCGCTGCATTCCACACCAACGGGGACGATTTGGTGTGAGTCGCCTTGGGGGGACAACCTAACCCTCGTTGGCATGGGTGTGCAGCCCTGAAAAGGGCTGGCAGGGTCGCGATGAGCAGGCTTTTACAATGATCCCAATCGATGGGTGCAGTTGATTTGTGGCCCATTAAGAAATCTAGTGGGATAGGAAATGTGAAGACATGAGTCCTCATCGTATTTCCTATCCTACATTCCAGGCAGGTAATGCTTTGGTTATCTCAATCAGCTGTCGTAACGAAGAACGCTATATATTTACATCGCAGCGGTATTTTATGGCGACCGGATAGCCTGTTCGACAGTGACCCAACCGTGGAAGCTAAAGGTTACGGGCTCGAATTCTGCTGGACACAATCATTTCTCTAATGAATATGAAAGCATGGAATTTCTTTATTTACCTTTATATAGATGGGCTTACCCCCAGTCTCTTCAATAATAATCTTCGTTGGAAATGAGATCAAAGGGACTAAATTATCGAGTTATCTATGTATCCCGCTGATGAAAATGCGGTAAATGCGGGATACTGCGGTAAGTGATCAAAATTAAATAAATTACACAGGCGATTTCTTTTTGATTTCTTTTGTAAGCTCAATTAAAAGCCAGAAATTATTTCACGTTCATTGATTCATTCAATGTAAAAGTTTTATAAAATAGAAAACGCATCGTTCAATTCGAAAAACTTAAAAGTTAAGCTTGTTCATTATAACTCAAACTATTCAGACACCGTCTGCCTTTTCATCTGTACACTGTACTATAAAAAAGCGAAAAATTAATTTAGTTTTAATTAAAAGCCTGCGTAATTTTAACGAAATGTTTCTTTTTACGTCTGTAAAGTGATAAAGCTGACTTGAAAAAAAGTGTGTTGCGCATAACAAAAGCAATAATATCTAAAAGACTTTTATAAAAACACCACCCCTTTTTTCCTTAGTTACTGAGTAAGGAATAACTATTACGAGAAGTACTGGATAAAATTTCAGCAAACTGATGACGGGAAGTATTGTCTTAGGTGCGAAGTATCCGGTACCGCGATCGCTAATCCGTTTGACAAGCGTGGCGATAGTGACAAATCCTCCTATGACTTTTACTGTCCGTTATGTAAACATGCCCACGTAGTTAAATAGACCACATTGTATACTCGAGATTCATATATATCTTATGTTATATACAACATTAATCTTAGTATCAAATTGATAAACAGATGAAATATTAGTTTAACACTTAATATAAATTTAACCCAAAGTTTTATACTCATTTTTTTCATCTTCAAAGTCTAAAAAGTTTGATAGAAAGATAATAATTTCGACTAATTAATGACTTCTTTAATGAAACATTTATAAAATTCATATATTAGAATACCTGTAAATTAGTAAAAAAAATTAAACGTATATTTATGACATAAATGTGTTTTAAAAGATGCCTTCGACATAATTTATGAATATAAAGAGAAAAATTATCTGTAGCCTACAAAAAAAAACATAAAATTAACTAAGAATTCAGGCCGCCGGGAGCAGGCAAGCTTTATAGCAATTGCAAACTATGCTTGTATAATTATTATTGTACGTACATTTATTTTTTACAAAAGCCAACTTTTAGCGGCTACCTCTAGTCGACCATTCCCCTCAATATGTGGTTGTGATTCTCCAAACCACGGTTACTAAAACTTCCTACCGCCTCAACAAGGCGGCACCTCGTTCGGGAAGAACTCATATACTAGGCCACATTATGAAGATGATCACAGTACCACAAACTTCAAATCTTTAACGCTGATGCCCGTTCCGGGTTTGCCATACTTTGGTCTGGTATCGAAACGTCAGTTACACCCAAACTGACGAAATTCAGTTATCCCCCTATTCTCAAGACATTTCCCTTGTTCGCCTCTTGCAACACTCACGGGAAAAACGGTTTGCGGAGCGCCACTCGCATAGTAACTAGGGTGCCCTGGAAGCGACATACTCTGTGGAACACTGCACAGCTGTTATGCTACTGAAAGACTTTGGTTGTCGATGTAGGATACCGTAAAAGCACTTTAAAACTAACATTATTATGTATTGTTTATGACATCGTGACTAAGGCCCCATCTTAATGTAAAATAATTGTTATTTCTCATAAAATCTGCATTTCTTAGATGAACGTGTCAACACAACGCGCACTGTACGTCGATCCGCTTCGCGGACAAGTGCAACGACGACATGGCGCACGCAGCTCCAGTGCAGCGGACTGCGGACGCGCGTCGTTACCTTTTAACAATTCACACTCGTGACAAATGACGTGTCAGCTCAGAGCGGCGCTGGTCTACTTGAAGCCGCTGACTGTCAGTTATGTTCCCATGATTTGTCGAACATGACTTGTTCTGCTTAAAATTTAAACTAAAATTTGCATTTCTCTGCTCGTAAACTCGTGGCTAAACAATGAGTTTGCCACAAATTCTTGAAATTTTTATGATTTTTAGTACAAGCTAGCAACTGTATATATAACTGTCTTTTAATAATGTGCGATGCAGCTAATGCACCTTGCAACCTAGAGCTGAAACGTCTTTGCGCACACATTTCTATATCTATCTATTCTTGTTAGATTTTTGTCACTTTTAATTGAAGGACAGAATATGTCAGAGGCTGACAAAGGAGAACCTGAAGATTTTTTGGAATTACCTAAACAGCATTATAAAAAGTCACGATAACCGAGTGGTTGGGTGGTCGGAATTTCGAGTCAATAGACCCGAGTTCGATTCCCAGTTGGTAGGCTCGTACCAATCGGTTTTTAAAAAACTTATGTACGAACATCGTTGGCTTGGACATAAAGTCCGCTACGGGCTCACCACCTGTCACGTTGTCCCGAAAATATCTTCAGTGGAAGGTGGGTCGAAGGGACTTAATTGTCTAGACTCGACCTCTGTCTTCCCTGTATTGGGAATTGCGTGAAGATATTTATAGATATTTATTATTATTATTATGAAATCTTTTCTTAAGAATCGTTGTCATTTCAAACCGGAAGCAACGGAAAAAACGACAGGTAAGAGACATAAATACAAAAGAATGAGACACAAACATGCATACTATTTTATAAATAAACTTTGTAATTATTCTACCATTGTCACATATATTCATCTAATTCTCTTGTCGGTTTACTGAAGTTTTACTCCTAACGTGTGTAAATCGCACATACACCTTTTTTCTTTTATTATTTTCTAATAAACGGCAACAATAAAACGTCACGTGATGATTCCAACTCAAAGTCCGTGCCGTACGGTTGATTCATTGCATTACAGGACTTCAATTGCAGTAATTGCCGAAGTCAGTAACCGCGAAGATCGACGGCAAGGTACAGGGAAGTGAAATGACCTATTGGGTTTTAGAAAAAAATATATTATAATTCTTTTATGAATTAGAAAACTGTCCTTGACGATTCTTCGTGGAAGAGTGGCCAACGTACCGGTTCTCATGGTGGCGCCAGCTTTGCGTGTATTCCCGGGATCGATTCCCGGTCGGGTCTACATTTTCTCGGTTCTGGGTGTTTGTGGTACCTTTGTTGTTTCTGATACCATAACACAATTGTTTTAGCTACTTACTTTGGGATCAGAGCAGTGTATGTTATGTTGTCCCTGTCTATATATTTATTACTTATTATTTATTATAAATATATAAAGTCACGATAGCCGACTGGTTGGGTGATCGGAATTTCGAGTCAAGAGACCCGAGTTCGATCCCTAAGTAGTAGGCTCATACCAATGGGGTTTTCAAAAACGTATGTACGAAGTTTATCGTTGGCTTGGATATAAAGACGGCGACGGGCTCACCACCTGTCACGTTATCCCGAAAATATCTTCGGTGGAAGGTGGGTCGAAGGGACTTAATTGTCTAGACTAGACCTCTGTCTACCCCTGTATTGGGAATTGCGTGAAGATATTTATTTATTTATTATTTATTTATTATAAATAATAATAATAATCAATGAGAAAAATTGTATGTGACTCGCTTGACTTTTGTGTCAATTAACTCGTGTGTCGCTGCACACTACTCTGTGCGGTGGCTCTGTGTGCGCTGAGGACATATGTTGTCATATACATAGTTTTTAAGCTTTAAATCCAAAATAAATACATATAAAAAATTCTTCACGCAATAGCGTGGATAGGAATACCTAATAATGGTGTAGAAAGAGGAGTAGACAATTAAATACTTTCGAATAACCAAAATATGCAGATAAAATGAGCACAAACAAAATATGCAGATAAAATGAGCAAAACGGAGAGGCACAGTATGCCCTGTGGAGTTTTACTGGCAGTTATGTTAACATGCACCTCGTAGTTAAATGGGAATTTTATGTCACCTAGACTATGTCGCATACAAAAAATTCTTTGTGTTAATCTGAAAAACATATAAAATATTTGCTTTATACTTTTAAACAAAGTAAAGTAAAGTAAAGTTTACCTAATCTAGGAATGTGTAAAAAGACAATATCAGACAGTCAATACCAGAACTATTGATATATCTATGATAATAAAGTGTAGGGAAACGCCGAAATAAAACACGTCGTCTTTGTGAACTATTGAGTAGTCCAACTGCCTGCGTCACAAGCAGACTACCCGAAACCATTTATTATTAATTATTAAAAACTAATTTTGGTGTACCAACATTCAGGTTTGTTTACATCGATAAAGAGTTACGATTGACAAGTATTTATAAGTAGTTATTATATACTCTTTGATGTGTACTATAACGATTCTTGTTTAAACTTTAATTGTCTTTATATTTAAACTTAAGTCACGATAGCCGAGTGGTTGGGTGGTCGGAATTCGTGTCAAGAGACCCGAGTTCGATTCAAAAACTAATGTACGAATTATATCGGTGACTTGGACATTAAGACAGCGACTTGCTCACTACCTGTCTCGTTGTCCCAAAAATGTCTTCGGTGGAAGGTGGGTCGAAACAAATTAAGTGTCTAGACCTCTGTCTACCCCTGTATTGGGAATAGCGTGAAGATATTTTTTTCATTAAAAATACATTTTCATGAGTGACAGAACTGACGGCCGGACTAGGTATCTCCTCTCCCAAAGGGGAGGATTTGCCATAATCGCCATGCTTGGTAAGCGGATTGGCGATGGCAGTAGTAGACCACTCGCATTTCAATTGGTGCTGCCCATCTTTGTCTGATTATTTTGGTCTGATAGTTTTAGAGATGGTTATCCCTCCATCGAAAGATGGAGGAATAGAAAGATGGTTGCCCTAACATTATTCAATGCTTTGGTTTTGTTTGTTTCCCTTAGTCGTCTCTTTCGACACCCACGGTAACAGGCCGTTATGTAACTATGTAACTATGTATGTATAACTATACATTTGATCTGGAAGAGCAGGAGATCCTGGCACAAGTATTTAATTATTAAATAAAATTGCAACAGGAAATAAAACAATTTTTATTTATTTTATATTATTTTACAAATGTGAGTGTTTACATAAACGAATGTTTGTTTCTCAATCACGCTAGAACAGAATGAAATTTGGCAAAGAGATTATAAAAAACTGGTATAGGACATAATATATGTAATTATATTACATACATTTGCTATTTTGTTATATTGTTATTTAATTATATTACACCGTTTGCTTACTCCGCTTCAGAGAAAATAGGTCGAAACGACTTTATTGTCTACGGCCTACCTAGCTGTGGCAAAATTGCCAGAAGATAATCTATTATTTGCGAGATAAATATGGGACATGCGATCAAAAAGCACTAAGCGGCTCAGTACTTTACGCGTTCAGGCTCCGACAATTTATGCAGTTGTGACAGCCGTTCCAGAGACATGACAAAGTTTTAATTAAAGACTGTAACGGACAAGACTACTGAAGGAATATGTACTGAAGGGATTGTCAGTATAGACTTATTTATATAATCACGATGTTGATCACGGAGGTTTAAGTGGCCTACATAACGATTTTCGAGATGTCGCCAGCTCTGAGTTCTAGGGTTCTATTCCTGAAGGGGTCAAAGTAGAATACTAGATTTTTTTACAGTGTCTCGGGTCTGGGGGGTTTTAGCACCTTTTTGATTACGATTCCATATTACAAGTGATTTAGCTACTTACTTTGGGGTCGCAATGTATGTGAAGTCTTTCCTATAAGTCTATTTTTATAATTTATGAACTGTCATTTCTGAACAGGTTTCAACAGTGGTAGAGCCACGCATCAGCTTTTGTTGTTGCATGAATGGGCCGGCTCGACCAGGGAAGTACCACGACCTCACAGAATAACGGCGTGAAGTAGAAGTCTCTCAAACTTCTGCGTTTCGTCTGGTGAGTGCAGGTAACCGGTGGTCCACATACCCCTCTCCCCCAACTCTGGAGGGGGAGGGCACTCTAAGGGAGGCAACGCATCTGCAATGCCTCCGGTATTGCGGATGAACACCCGGGCGGTGGTAATCACTTACCATCACGTGAGCCACCTGCTCGTTTGCCTCCCTTTTCTATAAAAAAAGGTGTAGAAGAATTTATATTTGTTGTTGAAGTAAAAATAACAAAACCCCGTCTGTTCCCGTGAGTGTTGTAAGAGACTAAGGGAATCAAAGGGGCCAAGTGGCCTACACATCGGTTTTCAAGGTGATATAGAAAACTACTTTTTCTACATTGACTTGAGTTTGAATATTTGTGATAAGTTCGTTCTTTCTGATAACATAACACAAGTGCTTTAACTACTTACTTTAGTATTGGAGCGATGTGCGTGACGTGTTTCTCATCTACTTATATTATGAATGTTTATATTGGAGAGTTGGATGTTTATATTTTTATATATAGACTCTAAGGAGGCGACCGGCTCTCCACCTGTCACGTTGCCCCAAAAATATCTTCAGTGAAAGGTGGGTTCTTTCTTCATTGTCTAAAACTCTGTCTACCCTAGTATTGAGAACAGGGTGAAGATTTTTTTTTTATACTTTTAAATAAATAAGTCAATGCTGGCGGACGGGGGATGTCCCAGATGATTGGCTATCCGCGGTCATTGTGCCTTTATATAAAGGTAAAGGTTCACATTATGACTGCGGGTGCTATCGGGCGATCAACTTGACCAGTTTAGCAAGTAAAGTTTACTTGAAGGTTTTGACACGTAGAATGCAAGAGAAATCGGAAAAATATCTATGGGAGGCACAATTAAACGGATTTATACCTGGAAGAGGATGCACGGATCAAATGTTTTCTCTCCGCATGATCACGGAGAAGCTTCTGGCTGCTAACCAGAAGATTTTCTGTGCTTTTGTGGATATTGAAAAAGCATTTGATAAGGTTGTAAGGAAGAAAATGTGGGAACTGTTGCTGGGGTATGGTGTGATGGTCGATTGCTAAGGGCTGTGCAGTCACTTTTCTGTGACTGTAAAGCCTGTGTGCGGGTAGGGAATGACCTCTTACCCATGTTTAGCGTCCAAACGGGCCTAAAACAGGGTTGTGTCATGTCTTCCTAGCTGTTCATACTATATCTCGACAGCTGTGTACAGAAGCTGAAAGAGAACTGTTTGGGTGTGAAATTGGGTGACATGAAAGTAAATTGTCTGCTGTATGCTGATTATGCAACACTTATTGCACCATCAGAGGCAGAACTGAAGGCATTAGTCTCTTGTATGAAAGAACGTGAATGTGAAATTAAAGGTCTCCGTTTGAATGCTAATAAAACTAAGGTTCTGGGATTTTAAAGGGACGAAAAGAGAACGGAGTGTGAAATATGGGTAAATCAGGAATGTCTAGAACAGGTGAATGGAATTGTATACTTGGGGAGTGCGTTTAGTCGGGATGGAAGATGTGACTTAGATGTGGACAGGCGTCTCGCTGCCGGGAACAAATTCATTGGTGCCCTGAAAACTGCACGCCTTGCAATACATAACGCAGTGTTGGTACCGACTTTGTTATATGAAAGCGAAACCTGGGTATGCCAGAAGAAGCATAAAAGCAGGTTGAATGCAGTGCAGATGAGATCTCTTCGTAAAATGTGCGGCGTTACCATGGCCGACAGAAAGCGAAACGAAGAGATTCGCAATATGGCAGGTTTGAAAGATGACCTTGTCACAAAAATTTCTAAGGGCGTCCTTCGCTGGTTTGGGCACGTTGAGCGAATGAGGGAAGACCGAATGGTGAAGAAAATATATAGCGCGAAAGTTAATATTAAAAGGTGTCGAGGTACACCGAGACTAACTTTCGAAGACCATGTGAGCAAATTGCTCAAAATGGGGAGGGTTAAGAGGAGTACTCGGATACCTAGACGTGTATGTATGAAGAAGATAGAAGTAGTACTGTTAATTTTATTACTGATTATTGTACACTGAAGGAATATGAATAAAGAATCGGTCTTGATCAATGTGGCGTTTTACTACATGGTGACAGCGGTGTTAAATATTAAATATAATTGTTAAAGTGCGATTCAAGTTGCAACGAGTATCTTCTGGCAATAATAAATTGATTTTCGAGTGAAACATGGAACACGCCCGGCCACCGGCAGAGTTAGTCTAGGCGGACCCGCCGCACGAGCCGACGCGTGGCGCAAGTGGTATCGCCAGTTTACTGTATTTTTAAAGGCTTCGGGTGTGCATAAAGCTAAAAATGTTCAAACTAGTTTATTGGTTAACTTAATTAGGCCTGCGGGCTACGATGTGTTTACAACTTTCAATTTCACCAAGGAACAAAACCCGTAGGACATCGAGACAGTTGTAAAAAAATTTAATGCTCACTTTGGTACAAAACAAAACACAACCATATCACGGTTCAAATTCTTAACAATATCGCAGGATTTAGGCGAATCTAGTGACGAGTATCTTACGTCACTAAAACTTCTGTGTCAGTCCTGTGAATTTCAGCATTTAAAAGAGGGTTTGATACGCGATAGAATTGTTTATGGCGTAGCAGATAGTACTGTATGCGAGCGATTGCTAAGAGCGGAGAACTTTCCGTTGGATGAAGCAGTAAAAATCTGTCAAGCAAATGAGATGTTCAGTGAGGAGAAACAACAAATAGAAGGAACAAAATCGGGAGTTTCGGAGACGAGTACGGCGCGGTTTTCGGGAGATGCTGTGTCTGGTGGAGTGAAGTTCGGCGCTGGCTCGAGCGGGCGCGAGCGCGGGGCGCAGGTTCGGGGCCGCGCCTCCCACCGCTTGTTATAATTGTGGAAATTATAGGTGGTATGGAGGCTACAGTAATCAAAAAGGTCATTTTAAAAAGTGTTGTCAGCAAAAAGTGCAGAAAAATGTATTATAGTTACATGAAAATAGTGAATGTGATACTGACCTGTATTACGTATCGAGTATAAAAGAAAACTATAAGCGCAACAATTCTTATTTGTAACTGACAACAAGAACTTTTTAAATTTTTTAGTTACGGGCTCCGATTTAAATGTAATATCTTACATACATTTAATAAATTGGCTTGCGACTTTTCCTTGTTACGTCCTGATAGCAAAAGGGCACATTCGTTTTGTGGTAACTATATATCTGTATTAGGAGCATGCGACGTACTATGGAGTTATAAAAATAATGCATACAAATTACACTTTATTGTTACTAAGTATAATTGTCAAAGTGTTCTCGGAAAATATGCCTGTGAAGAGTTGGGTATGATGAAGCGTATTAATTCTATAAATATTGCATGTTATGAAGATCTTTTTCATGGACTAGGAAAATTGCCGGGCAAATATAAGATTATTTTTGAGGACAGGGCGCAACCGTCTATCTGTCCCGTTAGAAAAATACCGATAGGGGTTAGACAAAAACTACTTTACGAATTTAACCGAATGACGGAACTAGGTGTTACTAGAAAAGTGTTTCATCCTACACCGTGGGTTAATGCGATAGTGGTAGCGGCTAAGAAAGATGGCAGTATTCGCGAGTGTTTCCTTGAACAAAGTGATACGACTGGCCCATATTCCCCTTCCGACTTTAACAGAAAAAGCAACCAAACTACAAAGCAAACAACTACAGGTTGCTACTATATTCAGTAAACTTGACGCTCGATACGGTGTGAGATCAATCTCGTGCAGAGGTCAGCACTAGCGTCATTAATGACGCTAGTGCTGACCTCTGCACGTTTGGGACACCGTTCGGACGGTATCAATTTTTAAGGTATTTACCATACGGAATAAATTGCGCTTCGGAAATATTTCATTCAAAAATTCGTCAGATACTAGAGGATTTAGAAAGAGTCGTCTCCTTTGTTGTCGATATTATAGTGTAGGGCTCAAACGCCAAAGATCACGATTGGCACATACAGAGTTTATTGGATAGGGCCCGACAAGTAGGCATAAAATTTAATCGCGAAAAATGTGAGTTCGCTGTGAAGCAAATTCACTACCTTGGTCACATCTTTAGTGCACAAGGAATGCACATTGATAAAAATAAATTGAACACTATCGCAAATATGCCATCCCCTCACGCCTTCCGGGACTAATTTCTATCTAGGTTTATTAAATTTTCCACGCGACGGTCTCGCCTCTGCCGCTGAGCTGTTGATAGGTCGAAAGGTAAACACGCGTCTTCCAATACATTTAAAAGAATTAAAGCCTTGTCGTGATAACGGTGATGATTATAAAATTTTTTTTAGAAAAACAGTGCAAATCAAAAGCTAGGTACTTAGTAACAATGTATTGTTACTTAATTACATAAATAGGTAATAATTTCACAATTACTGTTTATTATTAGAGTAATTCTTTATTATTGTTACTCATTTTTTAATATTAATGTTTTTTTATATAACTACTATGCTACTGAAACCATAATATTAAGTAATATTATGGTTTTCAGTAGCTTAGAATTATTTTTGTTTTTTTTTTATTTAAGGGGGCGGATGTTGTATGTAGATTTATTGAAGGTTGTACTGTTAGTTTTATTACTGATTATTGTACACTGAAGGTATATGAATAAAGAATCAGTCTTGATCAATTTGGTGTTTTACTACAAGTATAAGATAAAAAAAGAATTTATAACTTAAATGAGGACATAATGTTATCTCGGAAACTACTGTTACCCATACTTCTTAGGTAAACAAAAGAAGCACGGTCAGCCAGTCTCTTACATGAACAAAATTTCAATTTGCATTTTCATGCTGCTGCCAATCTTCGGTCTGATTATTTTGGTCTGATATTTTTAAAGATGGTTATTCCATGGTCTATCGGTTGCCTATACGATATTCAAGGCTATTTCCCTTAGTCACACTTAGAGACATCCTCGGGAAGAAAGTTACTCTCTTTAAAACTCATTAAAACTAAAAAATCCAAATATAATACTTAACAACTGCCTTTTTAGCACTGCTCGGGTGCGCATCAGCGGCGCCATGGCGATACTACGAGACCAACAGCGGAGCTACAGTGTGCATCGGAACACTAGCAGAGTCTCGCTCCTCTGCACCGACATCCTGCTACTCGTGCAGAGCCATGTCCTCATAGAGCCCGCTACTACTGCCTTCCCACCTCGCACTGTCAGACCGATGCCACATCCCCATCCACATAACAAGCTGAACTTGTTATTAAATAAACGTTGAATGGTTCCAAAACTTTCTTCATAATATTTCTTGTTTAATGTAAATCATATGAAATTTTATATAAAGCGAAATTTAAAATTTAAAAATTATTTCATATCAATATACTTTTTTATTTACTGTATTGTACATATAATTACATTTCATTTCTGTCACTAAATATTTAAATAAAATATAACAATGTTGAGAAAAAACGTTTGCCCGCGATGTTATGTTTCAGTCTCCTGGAACAAAGCCTCTCAGACATGCGGCATTCATTGCGTGGTTTTATTCACTGCCGAGAGTGTGGATTTACCTTTCAAATGAATAGGGTAACATTTCAAATAAAAGTTAAGTTACATAAATGTTTGTTTCAATTTTCATAATTTTCGTAAACAGTAGATTGATAGAAAATAAAAAAGAGATACAGAATTTTTTAATATTGTAATTATATTTTCAACAACATTACATACCAAACTCTAAGAGTGTCGAGATGCGCATGCCTGCCGACTGTGATTTGAGCATCACCTTAACATCTTTTATAGTGTTAATTCTCGCCACAGATGTCTCTATTGTTGTGCTCCGTGAAGCGCATCGCAACGGCGATTAAGATTGCACTCGGCGTAATGTGGTGTTCAGTTAAATAAAGCTTCTAACGACTCATGTGCACGATATAATTATGAAGTTAGGTTTAAATGATTTGATGATCAGTTCAGTTTTTAATTTTGACTTTCAGTCTTTTGATTTGAACTGTTATCAAGAATGATAATTATAATGAATATTTTTCCTATACATTTGTGATTTGTTTTATGTTTCGTCTGACGTCATTTTCTTAACCCTACTTCAATTCGCTACAGAGATATATGTATTGCAAGAAAACGAAATCTTTGACGCGCATGGGAGAGCAATGTTAAAGTTTTATATAAACCGAAAGGCGTAACACAAAGAAATGAAACACTATTGGGCAATATTCTTTTATAGTACTGTAAGCGATTTAGGTTCTTAAATCGATTTGACATCAAAGTTACTGTAATTAGCTACGGCTCTACGCGTACTCCTGCTACGAGCTTAAACAAATAGCTGGCAGCTGAGCGTACATTCACAATCACAGTAAACACACTTGTCATATAAAACGTATTGAAAATTACCGACGCTATGGCGTTTAATTTTTAATACGTTTTATATGATATTCGGTACGGCGCTGGTAGAGAAAGCATCGCCGGGCGGCAAGCGCAGTCAGTTGCGTCTGCTTTGTCATTGTAGTGGTCGACGAGTCTGCTGCTCTACACCTTTGTCTCAGAGGCTGGTTAACCGTATGAGCTTTTTGGAAGATGTTGAAGTAAATCCTGAGTAAAGAAAGAAAAGTAGGTTATTATGGTACTCGAAAAATGAAACAGATGCTTAAAAATAAGATAAACGGAGATTCTAACTCCTCAAAAGTAAATCAACGATACAGATATGAGGTTATGTTGTAACTTAGAATCTTGTCTTGTTGTTAAGCGGAGAGCTGTAAAAAGCATTAATCAATTCGGAATAAAGTTTTGAATTAAGTTAAAGCTTTTTTGTTATATTCAAAATGTATTGTACATTATAAAATGTAAAGTAACTCGATAGCATAAGCCACAACTCGTGGTAATATTGTATTCTGTAATTGACTCAAATTGCAGCACACACACGTTGTACTTTTTATTGAAACTGAACTTTTAATAATAGTGTCCGTTCGTAAAATAGCCTCTAATGACTACATAGCGGGGATGAGAAGGTAATGGACACAACATACTGCGGAATTTATTGTGTACAAATATAATATGGAATTGTACGTAAAGCGTTACTATACTAAACCATACCAAAAAAAATATCTTCACGCAATTCCCAATACAGGGATAGACAGAGATCTAGACTAGACAATTAAGTCCCTTCGATCCACCTTCCACCGAAGATATTTTTCGGGACAACGTGACAAGTGGTGAGCCCGTGGCCGTCTTTATGTCCAAGCCAACGATATAATTCGTACATAAGTTTTGAAAACCCATTGGTACGAGCCTGCCACCTGGGGATCGAACTCGAGTCGGGACTCGAAATTCCGACCACCCAATCACTCGGCTATCCTGACTTTTCGGTGAAAAAAAAACAACTTGATATTGACATGTAGTCTTTGTATTAAACGTTTAATAAAAACAAAAAGTATTTTCTCTGTTCCGTCAAAAGAATATTTAAATAAATTCTTTTTTTTTTCGGTGACTTTCGGTTTCATTGTGTTCTAAGATTGAATGTTTATCTTCACGCATTTCTCAAACATGGGATAGCAAGAGATCTAAACAATTAAGTCCTTTTGACCCACATTTCACAGGACCTTATTTTATTTTATTTATTTATTTATTTTATTTATTTATTCTTTATTGTTACACCTTATACTAAGGATTACAATGGGCGGACTTAATGCCTGGTGGCATTCTCTACCAGTCAACCTTTGTTATGGTGAGAAGTAGATGGCAGGTGCTAACAAGAAAATATAGATTAATGCTCCTAATAAAAATATATACATATAAATAATAAATATTTTATGGAAAATACGTACATGTATTATATAAACTAAACGTACATTATTATACATAAATACATAAATAATATATATAAAATATAAACATATAAATATATACATATATATATATTAATGATTCTTAAGATAATACTCACGAACTAATCTCTTGAACGAATAGGCATTCGAGCAGATTTTATCTTCAAAGGTAGGGCGTTCCAGAGTAGTGCAGCTTGTACCGTAAAAGAGGAGTTAAAGTATCCTGTACTATGTTGAGGAATGTGAATCCTATGTTGGTTTATGGAGCGAGGTGCTCTGTCATGAGTAGATTGGAGATATTGAAAGTTATTTCTTAGGTAAGAAGGAGAATTAGAGTTAGTCAATACAGAATACAACAGAAACAGAATTCGGGAGCTACGCCTTTGACGAATGGGAAGCCATTTAAGCTTGAACGGTAAGAGGAGATATGGTCATATTTACGTAAACCGAAAATAAATCTAATACAGTTGTTGAGAAGGCGCTCCAGTTTGTCGAGACGTGTTTGGGATAGATCTGGATAACATACATCGGCATAGTCGATAATGGGCAATACCAGGGACTGAACCAGCAAAAGCTTAGTTTTAAAGGGAAGGAAATTTTTAAGGCGGTAGAGTGAACGTAAAGTGGCATTGACTTTTCTGCTTATTTCCGCAACCTGAAGTTCCCAGCTTAACGACTGATCCAAATGCAAGCCTAGATCAACTACGGTATTAGAAAATGGAATTAATGTTCCATTATAATAAATAGGAGAAAGGTTACCGTAATCAATCCTGGCCAGCATCCTTGGACCACCCATTACTATGGCTTTACATTTTGTTGTGTTGACGGTAACACAATATCTAATGGACCAATACCTAATTAACTCAAGATTTTTATTGAGCTTAAAAATACAGTTATTGAGATCACCCACTTCCGATTTATCGTAAAGCTGAAGATCGTCTGCATACAGATGATACGAACAGTTTAAGACAGTGGTGATGGAGTTAATAAATAACGAAAACATTATTGGAGAAAGTATACCGCCTTGCGGCACCCCAGAATCTACATCCGCCCAGGCAGAACATTGCGGTCCTAAGCGGACTGACTGTTGGCGGTCATGAAGATATGATGAGAACCAATCTAAAGCTTGGGTCGAGAATCTGAGGTAAGTAAGGTAGGATATAAGGATATCGTGATCAACTGTGTTAAAAGCGTTTGAAAAGTCAACCAGCACCACCACTGTCAACTTTTGCTCATCCATGCCCTTCTTTATGTCATCTGTGACCTTGACATGGGCTGTAGTGGTACTGTGACCTGGACGAAAACCTGACTGAAAGTCATTCAGTAGGTTATGTTTGTTAACGAACGTAGAGATTTGCTTATGTACACAGGCTTCAAGAACTTTAGAAAGGAAAGGAAGTATAGAGATCGGTCGAAAGTGATTAGGCAAGGTAGGATTATTTATTTTAGGAAGTGGAAGTACAAAAGCCTTTTTCCACAGGGTCGGGTAAACACCAGAGTCTAAAGAAAAATTAATAATATGTGTAACTACTGGTAAAAGGTACTCAAGTATTAAGGATATCATTTGCTTACTAACCTCGTCGCTTCCCACAGCCTTCGATTTAATTGCACATATAATGTTTTTAACTTCTGTAGGAGTTACTGGTGTGAATTCAAAGTCGGAAATGTGAAGAGGTGACATACAACCAATAGAAGCAATAGTCGCTGAGCGAATTAGAGGATTAATAGTTGGGGGAGAGATAAAGTGCTGGTTTATGTCATTTAATGTGAGAGACGAAATGTGATCCAATGATGTTGGCTTGGTTATGCCTAGAGATTTGAGAAATTTCCACACATCAGCAGTCGAAGAATTAACAATATTTTCATGGTTATAACGGCGTTTAGCATTTCGTATCATCTGGTTGCATTTATTTCTCAGCAATTTAAAATGGGACCAGTTCTCCACGGTACGGTTTCTCTTAAATTTGCGAAAAGCCCAATCCCTTCTTGTCATAGCCACCCTCACACCTCTTGATATCCAAGGGGCGGGAGGACGCTTTACCCTCACACGATGTACTGGTGCATGGATGTTATAAAGATTGAGGACAGCATTATTAAGTAGGACACCTTATCATCGACTGATGTCGATTCTACTAAAGGAGTCATATCGATGAGAGATGCATCACTTAAGAGTTTTTTTAAATCTATTTTTTGGAAATTGCGCAAATTCAATATAGTGGGACTAGGTTTGGGAGGGATTAAGTTATAGGAAAAATAAAGTAGGTCATGGTGGGAAAAGCAAGGAGCTAACAGCTGACCATGCGTTTTGACACAGTCAGGAGAGGCAATTATAATGAGGTCAATCCAGGAGTCATTGGTGTCAACGTTATGATGCGTAGCCGCTAACGGCAGAATTTGGAAATCGACCGACTCAATTATTGACCTAAGTTTTTGAGAACGGGACGTATTATGTAATAAGTTAGTGTTAAAATCACCCATTATCATGCAATGTGCGTAATCTGATCCAAGTGAATCGAAAGCGGTTTCAAGAACGTTGAAATAATCAACAGTAGGCGGACAGTACACTACCCCAGAATCGCCCTTACACTCCAAAATACAAATTTCTAGAAATAGAAATTCACAGGATGCTGAGTAGAAAGAAGGGGATGCTAATACAATTTTAAACGGAATATTAGCCCTTAAATATATGGCAACCCCACCGCCGCCTTTTCCCGTCCGATCATTGCGTATAAGCACAAAGTCAGCAAGAGGGTATTGACAAGACGGTAAAGTTGGCTTTAGCCAGGTCTCGGACACTAAAATATCATGAATATTATTTACGGATAAAACATCTTCAAAATCCGCAAAATGACCTGGTAAACTCTGGGCATTAATGTGACATACATTAAATAAATTGTGACAGGGCGAAAATGTACGGGTAAGCATGTCGCGGAGCGAAGATGCACTATCATTCAAGAGATCACACGAAGCGAATGAAGTATCAGAGTCATTAAAAGAATAATAAGAATCACTGCTCGACATATTATATAAAGGAATAATATATATACAAAAACATAAATAATTATATATATATATATATATACAACAATAATAAAACAATAAATATATATTAGATAGTTAACTAAAATAAAATCCTTACTAAATAAAATTTAAGCAAGTGCAAGTACCTATACTACACTACTATGCACCATCCCAACAGTTGACAGTTACATTGGTTCAAAATAAATTACAAATTTAAGAAAAAAAATGCAACAAAATTAAATAATAAAGCATTGCTAGTTAATTATAACAAGTAATGTAAAAAGTAAAAAAACAAATAAAAATAATAACTTCATTTAAGCCTATGGTAATAATAATTAAACAAGGAATCGAAAATATAAACACTAGTGCAGGACAGCAGACTATAACTAAAGGTACTAAAGTTAATTAATAATTTGTAATAATTATATCTACATAAAAGAGAGAAGAAAATATTGAAAGGAAAAAATATTACAAAGTAGAAAATTTACATGTAAACAAAGTCGAGAACAAAATATTGTTACTTGGCAGTATGTTATTACAATCATCGCCTTTAAAAACTCAGCTGTCATGTCATTAAGATGTCTGTCAAAGTCAAATGAATTTGGGCAGTAATATTAAAAACAAGATTTATAAAACTAGTTACCTGTTATATATTATTATCTATGCTAGAACTGAGTCATTAGTTGCTTTTGTTTGAAGTACAAAAAAAATAATACAATACCAACATTACAATTGAGCTAATCGATATAACCCTATCATGACGTAAATAGTACAGCCAACTAAACACAACAGTACGTGTAACCCGACAAACATGTAACGATAATGAAATGTTAATAAGAACAAACAAATGAAATTTTACGAGCATACTTGATACAGAAAAATTTTATCAATGTCTAATAGGAGAAATAAAAAAAAGGAAAACTAATTAAAGTATTACCATGATAGCTTATTTTTTTGATACTGTTCGGCGAGTTTTCTTGTCCACATTCGATACTGTAGTGGCTCCTCTTTACGTTCAACTTCACAACGCTTGGAAGACACACCTGTAGTCGGACTCCTGAGAACTTCCTGTGAACTTGCAGCAGAGGTGGCAGAAGGTGAACAAGCAGGAGACACTGCCCTAGCTAGTTCTTTGAACTCTTCTTCATTGGAAATCTTCACACTACTATCTGGGAGCTTCACAAAATGTATCCATCAATAGTCCAGACATTTTTAGGCCAAAATGTTTGCGAGCCAGCTTATGAACATTCTGGCGCGTTCTTGTAAGGAACTCACAAACAGTAAATGGAGTGCTCTTTAACTTAGTTTTAGTCTTCCAAATCTCCCTTAGTTGTGTGATCACAGAAATGGACCAAAACTGCTCTGCTTCGATCCAAACCCTGTGCTCCAAGTCTATGACATCTCTTAATAGATGAGCTTGTCACTTGAGTAAGGCCTAGCTTATTATGGATGAGGCCTAGAACTTGTTGCTCAACATTAGAATGGGGATCCTCAGGTATACCTTTAAACAAAAGAATCTTATTCCGATGCCGTGTTTCAATATCATCAATAGCATGAATACATGTTTTTATTTGTTGCTGTAGGAGAAGAAACATATTGCTGACCAACTCTTTGAAAGCATAGAAGTCCTGGCACAGCTGCATGAGAGTGGGATTTAGTGTAGTAAATTAGTATTTTATGTAGTAAATTATTATTATATGACTGATGGTGAGTCCGTGACTGTGAAGCCAACGATATAAAACGTACATACGCTTTCACAAAACTCATTGATACGAGCCTAACTCCAAAGGATCGAACTGGAGTATCTTGACTATAAAACCTTTCATTACAATAAACATCGTTGAAAATTTAAATTTTTCCTCATAAAATTAAGCGGAGCTATTATTTATATTTACAATACATGTATACATTTATAATCTATGACAGGGTAGTCGAGAATAAAGGATCGCCAAGTTTATCTTACATACCTCCTTCTCTTCTATCAGATTCATCATTTTCTCCGTAAATGCTGCAACTTCACTTGTACGTACATTTTGGTGCAATTTGTTCATTTGATTTACAATAGTACAACATTCAGTCTTTGATACGCGTCTGCTATTATGGTTCACTTTGGGACTTTGCTGTATGATGTCGTCACCTACGAAAACCTGTGGTTGGATGGTAGTAATTTCGGGTCTCTCGACTCGAAATTTCGACCAACCACTCGGCTATCGTGATTAATATAACTAAATATTAATTTTTGTACATGGGACGAAAATTAAATGTCTACGTATGTGCGTGAGTGCAGTGAGCGAGAAATCAATTATTGCAGTCCACGTACTTTAAGTATTCACATTTCTTGTTCACTGATCCGCGAGGTACCACGGTTTGGAGAACAAAGAACGAATAGGATAAAGCAGAAAAATATATGATATAGACGATTTCTGGATGGATTGATGGATGGATTTGAAACAGGCGAAGCAAAAATACTGAAACATCTTGCGTTTCCAAGTTGACGGTGTGCATTTTTCTTACCCAGTAGACGCAAAAGAATTGTGCTGGAAATTTTTGTTACAATTAAACCATCATAGAAAGATAATAAAGCTAAAGCAGAATCAGAGCTTTTTTAAAGTGTTTATTTTGACAATGCGGACTAGAAATGTTCCAAATATTATAGGGACCACTAAAGCGGAACCACGATTTTTTAAAATAAATAGTGTTAGAAACATGGAATAAGGCCCTGGTATCTAGGCCTGAACAAATCTAATATCAGGAACTAACCATAAAACCTACGAAGGTCTCAAACCGAGTAGTTGGGTGATAGGCAGTCAAGAGACTCTAGTTCGATCCCCAAGATGTAGGAACATATCAATTAGTTTTTTCAAATGTTATATGCTATTTATGTCGTTGCCTAGGTGGGGAAGACGGGGACAGGCTCACCACCTGTCCTGTTGCCCAAAATAAGATTCTATGGAATGTGGGTCGAAAGGAGTAAATTGTCTAGACTTTCCTGGTTTTGGGAAATGCGTGAAGATAAAAATGCTATGAAATCTAAAATTAAAATTTCTACTAACTAGTTATTAACTTTTGAGCAATACAATGAGCTACTTTTACATTGTTGGAATTCCTCCGTAAGTTCGAAACGTAGTGTGTCTTATAGTAGTGCGTGAAGATAAGTAAGTAAGTACTGGCACCATAGACATTTTTAGTAGTAATTTTAGGAGCTGAATTATATTTCGTCTTTTTCAGGATTCAGGGTCATAAAAGGGTTTAATTCATGCTTGGAGTATTTTCATTTAATTAAATATATTAAGGTACGCTTGCGAGTGTTATGTGAGGAAATGTGTGAACATTAACCCTTTTATGACCATCACAGAACGTGATCCCAGAACGTGAGCCTCTGACAGCACTTGCAATTAAGTTTTCTCAAAAATATTTCATCAACGAGCTTCAATAGGGAGACAGAATTACAGGATTTTTTAATTTCATTGTAAAATTTAATAAATTAAAAAACATGAAATATATCAGTGGATAATATTTTTATAACGTATTATTTTTTGAGAGCACATGTGAGAGCATGAGAGAACAGATGTTGAGAGCACCTAAAGTACACATACTCGCAAATATGTACAAGTGTGGAAAAATAAACATAAATAGATGGGGACAACCTCCATTTCCGTGGTAAATATTAGTTTCAGATCTCATAGAATGACACGATTTCTGATTTTGATTCGCAAATGCGATCAGTGAATAGGAAGGTGTTGCGCATTTGTGTCATAATTTGCGTAGGAGAAGGAAAATTGAGTCAATCAATCCGTTCATTGCAATGTTTCTACACGGAAACAGCAGGTTCACACCTACATCATTACATGAACATTCACATACAGTAGATGGTGCAGTGGATCCAAATCCATTGGCGACCGACACGCCAGGGAGTCTGTAGCCCATTACGTAGGGAGAGCGGCTGTCACATACTGTTGTCTCTCCGAAGGTAGGTTCACCGTAGAACATGTCCGTAGCCAACCTATAGAGGTAATTAATGACACTGCTAAGAAGGTTCTCAAGTCCCGCAAGGTTTGATGGACTGCCACATCCATTAGATGATCCGACACTTGGGTAGGGTAGATCGTATGGCACGCAGATTCCATTCCGTTTGGGAACTGACTCGCAAATGGTTGATGGGGTTAAAGCTGCAGCTGGAGTACTTTGTCAGTTGTATGGCAGGACGTTGGGAAATGGTTCACCGACCACAGCTAGTCCGTCCTTGGGAATCTTGGCAGGTAAAGGGTTTCATAAAGATTCACATACTGTCGCCTGACCCAGCGGATGACCGCCCGTAGATCTGAGTAGGGCTGAAAAAAATTAAATTAAATGAAGTTTTAATAAAACTATCAGGTAATAAATCTTATACTACAAAACTAAATCTATACATAACCATTTACAAAACAAAACTTACCAATAAGGACCGCTTGGTCCTCATTGGTCATCAATGTGTTTATCATCAAGCTGTTTAGCTTGTGGTGTACATTATTGAAGTGTCTTTCAGCGGTCAGTAACGTGACGATTTGGATTGCACCGCACTATATATACCGCTATTTTAATCTCAATGTTTATCCGACAGACATTTTCATGGTTCATGGAATTTAAGAATTAAAGCGAATTTAAAAATATTTTTCTTTCTGCACTTCACTGCGTACTCTGTTATTCAAACAATTTTAATGAATGTTGCATGTATGAACTTTACAACTGTGAAGTTAATTCATATTTTAAAACTTACTGCAATTCACACAAGGTCACTGTAAGAGACACGATACCCGTATGCCGAATTCCGATTGGTTTCCACAAAACAATTTTAATATTTATCCAAGATTGAGTTAGTTAGTTTACAATTAAATTGTAATGTTTATAGTGTCGCGTTGTAGTGGAAGTAGAGAAGTAAATAAGTAAAAATTAAGAAAGCATTAAAGCAACAGGTTTAACATTTATTTATAGAGTCATTCGTTCTCACGCATTGTTGGAGATAGTGGTACTCATATCTTTACACATTGGGACCCTTTAGGAGGTACCGTCCCTTGACCAGATGCGAGGTATGAGTGTGCTGGCTGGGTAACAGATGTGTGCTTGGGTTTCTTCCTTTGAGTGAGTTAGTTGGAAGCTCACTGCCCTTCATTTCTCCCATCTCGTTCCTCTGCTATCAACGTAAGGTGCCTGCAACTCCTATGGTGCCACGGAATATACATCGGCATCAGTAATCGCTCAACATAAGTCAGGTCGGTTGTTTCCTTCACAAAAAACAGTATGTATTAAAAATATATTGATGGAATCCCTATACTCTGCAGTAATAACATTGTTAATTCATTTTCATATATTTGTAAACTGTCATGATCAAAATATTCTTAATATTAAAACAGTCATAATTTAAAAACTACTTTACGCATCGAAAACTTAGATAGCTAAGACACCCATGTCTGCCGACTGTGACTTAGTATAGTTAGCATTATCTCGAGAACTTTTATAGTTATAATTCTACTCGTAGATGTCTGTATGTTTGACGCTTCATCGAGAGTAGCATAACAGTGTACACGATTGCACTTAGTGTAATGGGGCGTTTCATAAAATAAAGTTTAATGAGTCACACACGTGTGCGTTGCGAGTCAAGGACAATATTCAAGAATATACATATTACATATATACTATGCGTGTACAAACCTGCGTATTTTATTGTTGTAATGGTTCACCATGTTTTTAAAGGTCTGTCGATTCCAAACAGCGCTGCCAAAAATGCAGAATACAACTAGTGCAGCTTACTCTTTCCCACAGCTTCATCCGTATGAAGTTCGTTGTCTGCGTGTAACAGATTTTTATTTTTGAAAAATAAAATTACAAAACATATATCTTCACGCCAGTCTTTATAAAAACAGAGGTCTAGACAATTCTTCCTTGCTTTCCTGCCACCAGTCCTTTCGGTCCACTTTCCAGGAAGACATTTTTGGGTAACAGGTAAAGGTGGTGAGCCTGTCGGCATCTTTATGTCCAAGCCAAAGACGTAAATTGCTCATAATATTTTGAAAAAAAATCATTGGTACGAACTACCCTCTGGTGATCGAACTCAGGATTCCTGACCCAAATTCCGATCACTCGGATATCGTTATTCAAAAATAAATTAAAAAATATGTAACATTTACATGTTCATTATACGCCTATTGATCACGGATTACATCCACCAATTGAATATTTAGACTGGGGAGTTTTACATATCTTGAGGTTTCGTAGTACAATTCGGTGGTAATGTTTGCGCTTTCCTATTATAGAAACACAGGCTGACTCACATTCACAAACAGTTCGTTAGATATTTGAAATAATATTAACACACACGCCGGGGAGTGTTTCAAATGATATTTTTATCTTCACGCCTTTCTAATATTCTGAGCTCCAGATAATTTAAACCTTTGAACCCACGTTTCACCGGAGCTTATTTTGCAACAACGTAATAGATGGTGAGCCTATCGCTGTTTCAGTGTCCAAGCGGTCGGTACAATATACTTACTATTACCACTATACATTATACTTACTTTTTTAGATCGCTTTATAAATCAATAATATCACATCACGTATGAATCTAGTGACCTAACCAAATAAGGAGTCCTTTTGAGACCCTATATGATCTAGTTATTGTAGAGTTTTCGCTTGTAACTCGATTCCACATTCTGCACCGCGGCGCCGCGTCACCGGAGACTACTGTTGCTTTGATTCCAACAAACGTAATTGACTTATAACTTAGCTCTTTGAAGTTTTAATTAACTACAATATTGGTAAGTATTTGATGTAGCGCGGGGAATATCCGTAACTTTGTCCAATCGTCGCTTCCTCTGTCTGATGTTTAAATTCATGATGGTTGTATAAACACAGCTTTTTACAAAATTTATAATGTGTGGTATACATCAAGAGAGAGACATTGAGACGCCGACTGGCTCACCATCTGTCACGTTGTCGCAAAAATATCTTCGGTGGAAGGTGGGTCGAAACGACTTAATTGTCCAAACCTTTGTCTACCCCTGTATGGCGTGGGAATGGTGTGAAGTAATCCCTGCAGCAATACAAGCAGCATTGCTGCAGGATCTGTTACTATTTTCAGCGCCTTCATAACATTTCATGTTAACTGTTCAAATTAATTAAACAACCAAAATGTGTGAAAAATATTTATCTGAATTTGCAAGATTATTTTTACTTCAATGTTCAGCAATTGCAAAAATAATTTCTGCGATCATCCCTAATTCAGAATAAAATAACATTAAATAAAACTGACTGTATATTTTACTGAAAGCAAAATTTTTGGTTAGGTCTGATAAGGTACTTTTCGTATAAACAGGCAATATCTGAGCGGCCGGAAGAAAAATACCAGGCCAAAATTAAGACTACGAGTGGATGGGGTGCGGAGGCCTCATTCTTCGATTGTCAATTAGCTTGCAAAGGGTGCCGAATATGGAAAATGCTCCTGATGGAAAAGGTTATTTGAGTCGTATGTACGATTAAGGCCTACATAACAACTCAGTGCGCTATGCAAGTTTGTTCTGGGCGTAGAGCCGGTACCAAAAAACAGTAGTGGTGGTGCCCCACTTTGCTGAAATACGGAAATATGATCCAACAAATTGCCGAGTAGCTCAGCTCACCGCGCACCGGTGAGATCGACATTTGCCGAGAGAGCAATGACATTAATGTAAGCAATGTGCTTATAAATATTATTTATTGTTCGTTATAAGTTCATAACGAATTCACGAACAGGCATTAACCAAATAAATTTACGGTGGAATTAAAAAGAGTTATTACTGTAATTTGCAGGGCAGTTAACGATATTTTTTCAATATTTACTGCCTTAAGTGCGGTGTTTAGAATACCATTATATTTCATAGGCAAAATTATTCGTACAGGTTAAGTATTCTTTCTTTCATTCTTCCTTTTTGGGAGACTGCAGAATCTCATTTTAGTATCCGTTATAATATACAATGATGACAATGATAAAAAGTCACGATAGCCGAGTTGAGTTTGATGGATAGTCGTCATATAATATAAATGTTCTCACCATGGTGGTAAGACGTTGTTTGATTATGATCAGAGTTGTGGTGATGAATGGTGATATGTATTTATAATATTTATCTAAGTAAATATGTATATATATATATATATATATATATATATATATATATATATATATATATATATATATATATATATATATATATATATATATATATATATATATATATATATATATATATATATATATATATATATATATATATATATATATATATATATATATATATATATATATATATATATATATATATATATATATATATATATATATATATATATATATATATATATATATATATATATATATATATATATATATATATATATATATATATATATATATATATATATATATATATATATATATATATATATATATATATATATATATATATATATATATATATATATATATATATATATATATATATATATATATATATATATATATATATATATATATATATATATATATATATATATATATATATATATATATATATATATATATATATATATATATATATATATATATATATATATATATATATATATATATATATATATATATATATATATATATATATATATATATATATATATATATATATATATATATATATATATATATATATATATATATATATATATATATATATATATATATATATATATATATATATATATATATATATATATATATATATATATATATATATATATATATATATATATATATATATATATATATATATATATATATATATATATATATATATATATATATATATATATATATATATATATATATATATATATATATATATATATATATATATATATATATATATATATATATATATATATATATATATATATATATATATATATATATATATATATATATATATATATATATATATATATATATATATATATATATATATATATATATATATATATATATATATATATATATATATATATATATATATATATATATATATATATATATATATATATATATATATATATATATATATATATATATATATATATATATATATATATATATATATATATATATATATATATATATATATATATATATATATATATATATATATATATATATATATATATATATATATATATATATATATATATATATATATATATATATATATATATATATATATATATATATATATATATATATATATATATATATATATATATATATATATATATATATATATATATATATATATATATATATATATATATATATATATATATATATATATATATATATATATATATATATATATATATATATATATATATATATATATATATATATATATATATATATATATATATATATATATATATATATATATATATATATATATATATATATATATATATATATATATATATATATATATATATATATATATATATATATATATATATATATATATATATATATATATATATATATATATATATATATATATATATATATATATATATATATATATATATATATATATATATATATATATATATATATATATATATATATATATATATATATATATATATATATATATATATATATATATATATATATATATATATATATATATATATATATATATATATATATATATATATATATATATATATATATATATATATATATATATATATATATATATATATATATATATATATATATATATATATATATATATATATATATATATATATATATATATATATATATATATATATATATATATATATATATATATATATATATATATATATATATATATATATATATATATATATATATATATATATATATATATATATATATATATATATATATATATATATATATATATATATATATATATATATATATATATATATATATATATATATATATATATATATATATATATATATATATATATATATATATATATATATATATATATATATATATATATATATATATATATATATATATATATATATATATATATATATATATATATATATATATATATATATATATATATATATATATATATATATATATATATATATATATATATATACATATATATATATATATATATATATATACATATATATATATACATATATATATATATATACATATATATATATACATATATATATATATATATACATATATATATATATATATATATATATATACATATATATATATATACATATATATATATACATATATATATATACATATATATATATATATACATATATATATATACATATATATATATATATATATATATATATATACATATATATATATATATATACATATATATATATATATATATATATATATATACATATATATATATACATATATATATATATATACATATATATATATATACATATATATATATACATATATATATATATATATACATATATATATATACATATATATATATACATATATATATATATACATATATATATATATATACATATATATATATACATATATATATATACATATATATATATATATATATATATATATATACATATATATATATACATATATATATATATATATATATACATATATATATATATATATATATATACATATATATATATACATATATATATATATATACATATATATATATATATATATACATATATATATATACATATATATATATATACATATATATATATATACATATATATATATATATATATATATATATATATATACATATATATATATACATATATATATATATATACATATATATATATACATATATATATATATATATACATATATATATATATATATATATATATACATATATATATATATACATATATATATATACATATATATATATATATATATATACATATATATATATACATATATATATATATATATATATATATATATATATATATATATATATATATATATATATATATATATATATATATATATATATATATATATATATATATATATATATATATATATATATATATATATATATACATTTTTACTTAGATAAATATTATAAATACATATCACCATTCATGCACACACACACGAGTACACACATTCATAGTCGTCATATAATATAAATGCCCCCCACCGGGATTCGATCTCGCAACCCTTAAGGTTTAAGGGCAGGGCCACTACAAAGTTATTAAAAATAAGCAATGAAAAATAATTCGTCATATAAACTAAGTATAGTTTAAAAGGTTGTGGCGCTTACTTTAGGTACATGGTGGTCTGAGTTTGAATACCGGTGACGTCACTATTGACAGCGCTGAACTTATGACTACCAGAGAAACAATTAGTCTCTCTGTGTGGATTAACGCACGTTGTTACTTTAGGTTTGGGCTTATGTGCAGAATAAAATTTTATGTTAAATGAATAAGATATCAATATAAATTTATAATTCTCATTTTACACGCACAATGACATAATTTGAATATGTGTCATGATCTGATTACAGCAGAAATTCCCTTTGCGTTGACTCCAATAAAACATTATTGATTCGCTTTTGAACGCTATGTAGTTTCATTAAAAATGATAGTTTGTATTTGATTTATAATAAATAAATACATACATATATAGGGACAACATCATATATCGCTCTGATCCCAAAGTAAGTAGCTTAAGCACTTGCGTTATGAAATCAGAAACAACCAGAATACACCCTGATCCGAGAAATTGTAGAAAGTGTTTTATTTTCTACATTGTCCCAAGCGAGAGCCGAATCTAGGACTTAAAGTCAGTCGTTCATGGAGATTTAATCGTATTCGTGTCGTGGAGTATTTTACTTTTTGGTTAAAATAGTGATCTCTTATGTCAGAAGAATGATAAATTATATGTATATTATTAAAATATAAAAACGGTGAGTATTGAAACGGATTGAAACAAAAGTCCAAGATAATAACTATCAACATCTTGATTGTCGTGTTAGGTAAGCGTGAAATAGTGCGTACGGTGTTCCGTGTACTGAATTGTCCGTCGTCGGTTTGTGTGTACCTCCCTATCTATGTGTATATACGAGTACACATACACATAGGTGAGGAAGTACGATGTTGTGGCGTGTGGTTACAGCGTGAGAATATAACACCAACCCCTTTCTTCCCGTGGCTCTCTAAGAGGCGAGTAAGGGAAGCACCTTGAAAATGCTGTTAGATGTCGAAAAATTAAAGTAAGGGACAATGTGACAGGTCGTGAGCATGTCGCCGTTTTATGTCCAAACCAACTATATGAGCTGTACATAAGTTTTGAAAAAACCTACAGGTACGCGCCTACTACCAGGGTCTCTTGACTCGAATTGTGCTCACTCAACCACTCGGCTATCACTTTATCGAATATAAAGTGAGATTTATTACACTTTAGGGATTTAGTGAAATATTTTCTTCTTTAGACATAGACTCGTAAAGTAATAAAATTTTAGTTTACAAGTACTAAATATTAATTTTGTTTCGTGCAATTCGCGATGTAAGTCGTTAACTGTACACGCAATAATGACATAATTTGGATATGTGTCATGATCACATTACAGCAGAAATTTCCTTTGCGTTGACTCCAATAAAACATTATTGATTCGCTTTTGAACGCTATGTAGTTTCATTAAAAATTATAGTTTGTATTTGATTTATAATAAATAAATACGTACATGTACAGGGACAACATCATATATCGCTCTGATCCCAAAGTAAGTAGCTTAAACACTTGCGTTATGAAATCAGAAACAACCAGAATACACCCTGATCTGAGAAATTGTGGAAAAAGTGTTTAGTTTTCTACATTGTCCCAAGCGAGAGTCGAATCTAGGACTTAAAGCCAGTCGTTCATGGAGATTTAATCGTATTCGTGTCGTGGAGTATTTTAGTTTTTGGTTAAAATAGTAATCTCTTATGTCAGAAGAATGATAAATTATATCTATATTATTAAAATATAAAAACGGTGAGTATTCAAACGGATTGAAACAAAAGTCCAAGATAATAGCTATCAACATCTTGATTGTCGTGTGAGGTAAGCGTGAAATAGCGCTGACTGTACGCCGATCCATGTACTGAATTGTCCGTCGTCGGTTTGTGTGTACCTCCCCGTCTATGAATATATACGAGTACACATACACATAGATGAGTACGATGTTGTGTGTTATCAAGTGGCGTGTGGTTACAGCGAGAGAATATAACACCAACCCCTTTCTTCCCGTGGCTCTCTAAGAGGCGAGTAAGGGAAGCACCTTGAAAATGCTGTTAGATGTCGAAAAATTAAAGTAAGGGACAATGTGACAGGTCGTGAGCATGTCGCCGTTTTATGTCCAAACCAACTATATGAGCTGTACATAAGTTTTGAAAAAACCTACAGGTACGCGCCTACTACCAGGGTCTCTTGACTCGAATTGCGCTCACTCAACCACTCGGCTATCACTTTATCGAATATAAAGTGAGATTTATTACACTTTTAGGGATTTAGTGAAATATTTTCTTCTTTAGACATAGACTCGTAAAGTAATAAAATTTTAGTTTACAAGTACTAAATATTAATTTTGCTCGTGCAATTCGCGATGTAAGTCGTTAACTGTACACGCAATAATTTAATTCAATTATGGAATAAGAAATGAGCACCTTGGTACCGAGTGCAGTTTAATCAGTCCGCGTGTTGTGCACGCTATACACGAACTGTAAACTAGGGTGAATAATCACGTAACTATATAAAAATATAATAAAAACGCGTGTCGTGGACGTGGTGTTGTGGGACACCGGATAGGAATGAAGTTCCTTATTACAATAATAACAGTCATCACGTAGACTATACATTAGACACTATAGCCTTTCATACAGAGACTATACATAAAGACTATACATTAGACACTATAGCCTTTCATACAGAGACTATACATAAAGTCTATACATAAAATAAAAATCTCACGTTACGGACGTTTTTTCCCGGTTAGGGTACCCCTCCGCATCGTCCCACAAGGAACTTTGTTCCAAAAATTAAATTATTAAAATTTTTGTGAGACACTATTAAAGAGAAGAAGAGCACCACCCTCTCTCCCACAGATGCGTGGACTATCTAAGAACGTTTGTTTAACCGTTCTAATTATTTACATACACGCAATTTCCCAATATTCGATTATGCAAAATTTTATACCATCAAAATACTTCCAACTAATTTGAATGTAAATTTAAAATAAATATTTGAGAGTACGAGGGTTTCCATTCTTTTTATTCCCGCTACGTTGACATTAGATGCTATTCCCATTGCTATGCTATATGCTATTAAATGTTCAGTTTCTATAAAATACACATATTACTTGAAGATTGACAAGCTCCGAAATATATTATCGATTCGATTTTATTAATAATTTATTTTAAAATGCTTAGTTTTTGACAGCTTAGCAGAGTTATCTAACGCACCCGCTCTCTCGCCCGCGCTAATGCCTACTCCCGCGCCCGCTCCCGCTCCCACGTCCTCGCCCGCTCTCACGCCAGCGCCCGCGCCCGCGCCAGTGCCCGCGCCTGCTCCCGCACCAGTGCGCGCGCCCGCTCGATCCGCATGAGCAACGACCCCACATTCCAACTGGTGGTTAGTGGTTACAGCAGCCCAAGAAACCAACAATTGCAAAAGAAGAGGTTTACAGAGGCGTGAATTGATACACCACCAAGGACTATAATGAAATACCTTATAGCTTTAAGCATTATAGCTTTTAACTAGATAGTTATCTGTAAACAATGATATTTATTTTTACACGCTTTATATTAGCTTCAGTTGTATGTATGTATGTTCGTAACTTACTTCTTTGGGTGCGATTTTGACCCACTTTAAACGGCCATATTTCGTTCTAACTTTGTAGATTTATCGAGGACCGATGATGATACACTAATTTGATTAAAAAAAACTAAAAAGTAAAAAATAGATAATAGTTAAAAAAAAATAAAAAACACACTTTTTATAGAAAACCAAACTAAAACATAGAAAATAAATTTTAATAAATTTAAATTAAGAATAGAATTAAAAATTTCAATAAATATAAATTAGTAATAGTGCGAAAAAAATATTTTATTTTGAAAAAAGCGTGGGATGCATGGTGTCAATAGTTATAAATATTAAAAGCACCCCACGCTTTTTAAAATAAAATATTTTTTTGATTCACACTATTATTAATTTATATCTATTGAATTTTTTAACGCTATTCTTAATTTAAATTTATTTTTTTATATAAAAGGGAGGCTAACGAGCAGATGGCTCACGTGATGGTAAATGATTACCGCCGCCCATGGACATTAATTGCTTGCCTTTCGCGGGCAAGTGCTATTCATATGTGCCATAGTTTTTGCTGTGAAAAGTGGTTTATGGGAATTATTAATAGTTTTTATGCGTTATATTCATATTAGTTTATCTAACATAGTTTTATGCAATTTATGTGATTAACTTCTGACGTATAATAATCATAGCGGAGTGGTTGGGTGATCGGAGTTTGAATCAAGAGACCCGAGTTCGATCTCAAGGTCACCGGCTCGTACCAATGGGTTTTTAAAAACTATTTTTTTTTGTATTAAGTTCTACCCATATCAATAAGTCTCTTTTTATTTTTTTACATTTCTCATAAATATTTTTGTTGAAGTAACTTTTATAGTTTTAGTTTTATTTTCCTTTTTTAACTTTTCTTTCCCATTCCATAGATAATATCTTTTTAGGAAATTGAAAATTTCACTTTGTATCATAATTTATAATCTTTAAAATTATTTCTTCTAGTTTTTTTGGTTGTTTCCTTTTTCCTCTACATTAAAAGAATGAAAATTCCTTTGTCTTGCCTTCTTTTTCTAAATATTCTATACGTTTTTCTTGTTCCTTTATTTTGGTTTTGTTTCTGCATGTTTGTTTTTATTTTGTGTAGAAGATTTAATACATTTTCCTTATCAATTTCTGTGATTTATTGTTCTGCCCTCTAGCGAGTGGAATCAGAGATTTTTCTTTATTGCTTAATGAACTCGCCCGCATTTGCATAAATTGATAGCTAGCAAAAGCCGTATTATACCGAAATTTATTAGCAGTAATATTTTATGTATTGTTTGTAGTAAAAATGTTTCTAAATAATTTTAGATTTCTACTAATATTTTAGTACAAAAAACTTATTGAATTAACTAGTCACACCGTTTCCTTTTCCATACATGCACATTCATGCACACACACACGAGTACACACATTCATAGTCGTCATATAATATAAATGCCTCCCACCGTGGTGGGGGGCATTTATATTATATGACGACTATCCATCAAACTCAACTCGGCTATCGTTTTATCATTGTCATCATTGTATATTATAACGGATACTAAAATGAGATACTGCTAGTCTCCCAAAAAGGAAGAATGAAAGAAAGAATACTTAACTTAACCTGTACGAATAATTTTGCCTATGAAATATAATGGTATTCTAAACACCGCACTTAAGGCAGTAAATATTGAAAAAATATCGTTAACTGCCCTGCAAATTACAGTAATAACTCTTTTTAATTCCACCGTAAATTTATTTGGTTAATGCCTGTTCGTGAATTCGTTATGAACTTATAACGAACAATAAATAATATTTATAAGCACATTGCTAACATTAATGTCATTGCTCTCTCGGCAAATGTCGATCTCACCGGTGCGCGGTGAGCACGAGCTCTGCTCAGCGAATTTTGTTGGATCATATTTCCCGTATTTCAGCAAAGTGGGGCACCACCACTACTGTTTTGGTACCGGCTCTACGCCCAGAGACAAACTTGCATAGCGCACTGAGTTGTTATGTAGGCCTTAATCGTACATACGACTCAAATAACCTTTTCCATCAGGAGCATTTTCCATATTCGGCACCCTTTGCAAGCTAATTGACAATCGAAGAATGAGGCCTCCCGCACCCCATCCACTCGTAGTCTTAATTTTGGCCTGGTATTTTTCTTCAGTAACTCAGATATTGCCTGTTTATACGAAAAGTACCTTATCAGACCTAACCAAAAATTTTTGCTTTCAGTAAAATATACAGTCAGTTTTATTTAATGTTATTTTATTCTGAATTAGGGATGATCGCAGAAAATTATTTTTTTGCAATTGCTGAACATTGAAGTAAAAATAATCTTGCAAATTCAGATAAATATTTTTTCACATATTTTGGTTGTTTAATTAATTTGAACAGTTAACATGAAATGTTATGAAGGCGCTGAAAATAGTAACAGATCCCTGCAGCAATGCTGCTTGTATTGCTGCAGGGATTACTTCACACCATTCCCACGCCATACAGGGGTAGACAAAGGTTTGGACAATTAAGTCGTTTCGACCCACCTTCCACCGAAGATATTTTTGCGACAACGTGACAGATGGTGAGCCAGTCGGCGTCTCAATGTCTCTCTCTTGATGTATACCACACATTATAAATTTTGTAAAAAGCTGTGTTTATACAACCATCATGAATTTAAACATCAGACAGAGGAAGCGACGATTGGACAAAGTTACGGATATTCCCCGCGCTACATCAAATACTTACCAATATTGTAGTTAATTAAAACTTCAAAGAGCTAAGTTATAAGTCAATTACGTTTGTTGGAATCAAAGCAACAGTAGTCTCCGGTGACGCGACGCCGCGGTGCATAATGTGGAATCGAGTTACAAGCGAAAACTCTACAATAACTAGATTATATAGGGTCTCAAAAGGATTCCTTATTTGGTTAGGTCACTAGATTCATACGAGATGTGATATTATTGATTTATAAAGCGATCTAAAAAGTATGTATAATGTATAGTGGTAGTAGTAAGTATATTGTACCGACGGCTTGGACACTGAAACAGCAATAGGCTCACCATCTGTTACGTTGTTGCAAAATAAGCTCTGGTGAAAGGTGGGTTCAAAGGAATAAATTATCTGGAGCTCAGAATATTAGAAAGGCGTGAAGATAAAAATATAATTTGAAACACTCCCCGGCGTGTGTGTTAATATTATTTCAAATATCTAACGAACTCCTTGTGAATATGAGTCAGCCTGTGTTTCTATAATACGAAAGCGCAAACATTACCACCGAATTGTACCACGAAACCTCAAGATATGTAAAACTCCCCAGTCTAAATATTCAATTGGTGGGTGTAATCCGTGATCAATAGGCGTATAATGAACATGTAAATGTTACATATTTTTTAATTTATTTTTGAATAACGATATCCGAGTTATCGGAATTCGGGTCAGGAATCCCGAGTTCGATCACCAGAGGGTAGGTCGTACCAATGATTTTTTTTCAAAATCTTATAAGCAATTTACGTCTTTGGCTTGGACATAAAGATGCCGACGGGCTCACCACCTTTTACCTGTTACCCAAAAAATGTCTTCCCTGGAAAGTGGGCCGAAAGGACTGGTGGGAGGAAAGCAAGGACGAATTGTCTAGACCTCTGTTTTTATAAGGACTGGCGTGAAGATATATGTTTTGTAATTTTATTTTTCAAAAATAAAAATCTGTTACACGCAGACATCGAACTTCATACGGATGAAGCTGTGGGAAAGAGCAAGCTGCACTAGTAGTATTCTGCTTTTTTTGCAGCGCTGTTTGGAATCGACAGACCTTTAAAAACATGGTGAACCATTACAACAATAAAATGCGCAGGTTTGTACACGCATAGTATATATGTAATATATATATTCTTGAATATTGTCCTTGACTCGCAACGCACACGTGTGTGACTCATTAAACTTTATTTTATGAAACGCCCCATTACACTAAGTGCAATCGTGTACACTGTTATGCTACTCTCGATGAAGCGTCAAACATACAGACATCTACGAGTATAACAATAATTATAACTATAAAAGTTCTCGAGATAATGCTAATTATACTAAGTCACAGTCGGCAGACATGGGTGTCTTAGCTCTCTAAGTGTTCGGTGCGTAAAGTAGTTTTTAAATTATGACTGTTTTAATATTAAGAATATTTTGATCATGGCAGTTTACAAATATATGACAATGAATTAACAATTTTATTATTGCAGAGTATAGGGATTCCGTCTATATAATTTCAATATAGACTGTTTTTTGTGAAGGAAACAACCGACCTGACTTATTTTGAGCAATTACTGATGCCGATGTATATCCCGTGGCACCATAGGAGTTGCAGGCACCTTACGTTGATAGAAGAGGAACGAGATGGGAGAAATGAAGGGCAGTGATCTTCCAACTTACTCACTCAAAGGAAGAAACCCAAGCACATGTTGCCACTACTATTGCAAGGATCTGTTACCCAGCCAGCACACTCATACCTCGCATCTGGTCAAGGGACGGTACCTCCTAATGGGTCCCAAAGAGTAAAGATATGAGTACCACTATGTCCAACAATGCGTGAGAACGAATGACTCTATAAATAAATGTTAAACCTGTTGCTTTAATCTTTTCTTAATTTTTTACTTATTTACTTCTCTACTTCCACTACAACGCGACACTATAAACATTACAATTTAATTGTAAACTAACTAACTCAATCTTGGATAAATATTAAAATTGTTTTGTGCAAACCAATCGGAATTCGGCATACGGGTATCGTGTCTCTTACAGTGACCTTGTGTGAATTGCAGTAAGTTTTAAAATATGAATTAAATTCACAGTTGTAAAGTTCATACATACAACATTCATTAAAATTGTTTGAATAACAGAGTACGCAGTGAAGTGCAGAAAGAAAAATATTTTTAAATTCGCTTTAATTCTTAAATTCCATGAACCATGAAAATGTCTGTCGGATAAATATTGAGATTAAAATACCGGTATATATAGTGCGCTGCAATCCAAATCGTCACGTTACTGACCACTGAAAGACACTTCAATAATGTACACCACAAGCTGTTTGGTCCTCATTGGTAAGTTTTGTTTCGTAAATGGTTATGTATAGATTTAGTTTTGTAGTATAAGATTTATTACCTGATAGTTTTATTAAAATTTCATTTAATTTAATTTTTTTCAGCCCTGCTCAGATCTACGGGCGGTCATCCGCTGGGTCATGCGACAGTATGTGAATCTTTATGGAACCCTTTACCTGCCAAGATTCCCAAGAACGGACTAGCTGTGGTCGGTGAACCATTACCCAACGTCCTGCCATACAACTGGCAAAGTACTCGAGCTGCAGCTCTAACCCCATCAACCATTTGCGAGTCAGTTCCCAATCGGAATGGAATCTGCGTGCCATACGATCTACCCTACCCAAGTGTCGGATCATCTAATGGATGTGGCAGTCCATCAAACCTTGCGAGACTTGAGAACCTTCTTAGCAATGTCATTAATTACCCTTATAGGTTGGCTACTGACATGTTCTACGGTCAACCTACCTTCGGAGAGACAACAGTATGTGACAGCCGCTCTCCCAACGCAATGGGCTACAGACTCCCTGGCGTGTCGGTCGCCAATGGATTTGGATCCACTGCACCATCTACTGTATGTGAATGTTCATGAAATGATGTAGGTGCGAACCCGCTCTTACTTCCGTGTAGAAACATTGCAATGAAGGGATTGAGATTGACACAAACTGGAGTTCATTTTTTATAAATGCTCAATTTTCCTTCTCCTCCGCAAATTATGACACAAATGCGCAACACCTTCCTATCCACTGATCGCATTTGCGAATCAAAATCAGAAATCGTGTCATGCTATGAGATCTGAAACTAATATTTACCACGGAAATGGAGTACGGGACCTTTTATGTTAATTTTATTTGTACGTTGTCTTGAAATAAATACGCGTTTATCAATAAAATTCATTATTCTTTTCCTTTTATTAATCTCATAACTCGATTTTTAGTTTGACGACCTCTGTGATAGACTGGCATACACACCGGATAGAGTTGTTGTATCCCTATACGATGTTGTCCCCATCTATTTATGTTTATTTTTCCACACTTGTACATATTTGAGAGTATGTGTGCTTTAGGTGCTCTGAACATCTGTTCTCTCATGCTCTCACATGTGCTCTAAAAAAATAATACGTTATAAAAATATTATCCTCTGACATATTTCATGTTTTTTAATTTATTAAATTTTACAATGAAATTAAAAAATCCTGTAATTCAGTCTCCCTATTGAAGCTCGTTGATGAAATATTTGTGAGAATACTTAATTGCAAGTGCTGTCAGAGGCTCACGTTCTGCGATCACACATTTCCTCATATAACACTCACAAGCGTACCTTAGTATGTTTAATTAAATGAAAATACTCCAAGCTTGAATTAAACCCTTTTATGACCTTGAATCCTGAAAAAGACGAAATAAAATTCAGCTCCTAAAATTACTACTAAAAATGTCTATGGTGCCAGGACTTACTTACTTATCTTCACGCACTACTATAAGACACACTACGTTTCGAATTCACGGAGGAATTCCAACAATGTAAAAGTAGCTCATTGTATTGCTCAAAGTTAATAACTAGTTAGTAGAAATTTTTATTTTAGATTTCATAGCATTTTTATCTTCACGCATTTCCCAAAACCAGGAAAGTCTAGACAATTTACTCCTTTCGACCCACATTCCATAGAATCTTATTTTGGGCAACGGGACAGGTGGTGAGCCTGTCCCCGTCTTTACACCTAGGCAACGACATAAATAGCATATAACATTTGAAAAAACTAATTGATATGTTCCTACATCTTGGGGATCGAACTAGAGTCTCTTGACTGCCTATCACCCAACTACTCGGTTTGAGACCTTCGTAGGTTTTATGGTTAGTTCCTGATATTAGATTTGTTCAGGCCTAGATACCAGGGCCTTATTCCATGTTTCTAACACTATTTATTTTAAAAAATCGTGGTTCCGCTTTAGTGGTCCCTATAATATTTGGAACATTTCTAGTCCGCATTGTCAAAATAAACACTTTAAAAAAGCTCTGATTCTGCTTTAGCTTTATTATCTTTCTATGATGGTTTAATTGTAACAAAAATTTCCAGCACAATTCTTTTGCGTCTACTGGGTAAGAAAAATGCACACCGTCAACTTGGAAACGCAAGATGTTTCAGTATTTTTGCTTCGCCTGTTTCAAATCCATCAAATCGTCTATATCATATATTTTTCTGCTTTATCCCTATTCGTTCTTTGTTCTCCAAACCGTGGTACCTCGCGGATCAGTGAACAAGAAATGTGAATACTTAAAGTACGTGGACTGCAATAATTGATTTCTCGCTCACTGCACTCACGCACATACGTAGACATTTAATTTTCGTCCCATGTACAAAATTAATATTTAGTTATATTAATCACGATAGCCGAGTGGTTGATCGAAATTTCGAGTCGAGAGACCCGAAATTACTACCAACCACAGGTTTTCGTAGGTGACGACATCATACAGCAAAGTCCCAAAGTAAACCATAATAGCAGACGCGTATCAAAGACTGAATGTTGTACTATTGTAAATCAAATGAACAAATTGCACCAAAATGTACGTACAAGTGAAGTTGCAGCATTTACGGAGAAAATGATGAATCTGATAGAAGAGAAGGAGGTATGTAAGATAAACTTGGCAATCCTTTATTCTCGACTACCCTGTCATAGATTATAAATGTATACATGTATTGTAAATATAAATAATAGCTCCTCTTAATTTTATGAGGAAAAATTTAAATTTTCAACGATATTTATTGTAATGAAAGGTTTTATAGTCAAGATACTCCAGTTCGATCCTTTGGAGTTAGACCCGTATCAATGAGTTTTGTGAAAGCGTATGTACGTTTTATATCGTTGGCTTGACAGTCACGGACTCACCATCAGTCATATAATAATAATTTACTACATAAAATAAGGTCCTGTGAAATGTGGGTGAAAAGGACTTAATTGTTATCTCTCTTGCTATCCCATGTTTGGGAAATGCGTGAAGATAAACATTCAATCTTAGAACACAATGAAACCGAAAGTCACCGAAAAAAAAAAACAATTTATTTAAATATTCTTTTGACGGAACAGAGAAAATACTTTTTGCTTTTATTAAACGTTTAATACAAAGACTACATGTCAATATCAAGTTGTTTTTTTTTTTCACCGAAAAGTCAGGATAGCCGAGTGATTGGGTGGTCGGAATTTCGTGTCCCGACCCGAGTTCAATCCCCAGGTGGCAGGCTCGTACCAATGGGTTTTTCAAAAACTTATGTACGAATTATATCGTTGGCTTGGACATAAAGACGGCCACGGGCTCACCACTTGTCACGTTGTCCCGAAAAATATCTTCGGTGGAAGGTGGATCGAAGGGACTTAATTGTCTAGTCTAGATCTCTGTCTATCCCTGTATTGGGAATTGCGTGAAGATATTTTTTTTGGTATGGTTTAGTATAGTAACGCTTTACGTACAATTCCATATTATATTTGTACACAATAAATTCCGCAGTATGTTGTGTCCATTGCCTTCTCATCCCGCTATGTAGTCATTAGAGGCTATTTTCACGAACGGACACTATTATTAAAAGTTCAGTTTCAATGAAAACTGCAGCGTGTGTGTGCTGCAATTTGAGTCAATTACAGAATACAATATTACCACGAGTTGTGGCTTATTGTATCGAGTTACTTTACATTTTAAAATGTACATTACATTTTGAATAGAACAAGAAAGCTTAAACTTAATTCAAAACTTAATTTAATACTCTTCTTCTGCTTGTTACAGCTCTCCTCTTAACAACAAGACAAGATTCTAAGTTACAACATAACCTTATATCTGTATCGTTGATGTACTTTTGAGGAGGTTAGAATGTCCTTTTATCCTATTTTAAGCATCAGTTCAATTTTCCGAGTGTCATAATAAACTACTTTTCCTCCTCCACTTGAGGTCTTATTCAATATCTTGCAAAAGCTCATACTGTTAACCAGCCTCTGAGACAAAGGCGTAGAGCAGCAGACTCGCCCGACCACTACAATGACAAAGCAGACGCAATTGACTGCGCTTGCCGCCCGGCGATGCTTTCTCTACCAGCGCCGTACCAAATGCTATAACGTCGGTAATTTTTCAACACGTTTTATATGACACGTGTGTTTACAGTGAGTGTGAATGTAAGCTCAGCTGCCAGCGCTAGCTATTTGCTTAAGCTCGTAGCAGGAGTAGGCGTAGAGCCGTAGCTAATTACAGTAACTTTTATGTCAAATCGATTTAAGAACCTAAATCGCATACTGTACTATAAAAGAATATTGCCCAATAGTGTTTCATTTCTTTGTGTTACGCCTTTCGGTTTATATAAAACTTTAACATTGTTCTCCCAGGCGCGTCAAAGATTTCGTTTTCTTGGAATACATATATCTCTGTAGCGAATTGAAGTAGGGTTAAGAAAATGACGTCAGACGAAACATAAAACAAATCACAAATGTATAGGAAAAATATTCATTATAATTATCATTCTTGACAACAGTTCAAATCAAAAGACTGAAAGTCAAAATTAAAAATTGAACTGATCATCAAATCATTTAAACCTAACTTCATAATTATATCGTGCACATGACTCGTTAGAAGCTTTATTTAACTGAACACCACATTACGCCGAGTGAAATCTTAATCGCCGTTGCGCTGCGCTTCCCGGAGCACAACAATAGAGACATCTGTGGCGAGAATTAACACTATAAAAGATGTTAAGGTGATGCTCAAATCACAGCCGGCAGGCATGCGCATCTCGACACTCTTAGAGTTTGGTATGTAATGTTGTTGAAAATATAATTACAATATTAGAAAATTCTGTATCTCTTTTTTATTTGCTATCAAAAATTATGAAAATTGAAACAAACATTTATGTAACTTAACTTTTATTTGAAATGTTACCCTATTCATTTGAAAGGTAAATCCACACTCTCGGCAGTGAATAAAACCACGCAATGAATGTCGCATGTCTGAGAGGCAATGTTCCAGGAGACTGAAACATAACATCGCGGGCGAACGTTTTCGCTCAACATTGTTATATTTTATTTAAATATTTAGTGACAGAAATGAAATTTAATTATATGTACAGTACAGTAAATAAAAAAGTACATTGATATGAAAAAATTTTAAATTTTAAATTTCGCTTTATATAAAATTTCAAATAATTTACATTAAACAAGAAACATTATGAAGAAAGTTTTGGAACCATTCAAAGTTTATTTAATAACAATGTCAGGTTGTTTGATGGGGATGATGGGGATGGGGATGATGATTGCATCGGTCTGACAGTGCGAGGTGGGAAGGCAGTAGCGGGCTGTATGAGGACATGGCTCTGCACGAGTAGCAGGTTGTCGGTGCAGAGGAGCGAGGCTCTGCTAGTGTTCCGATGCACACTGTAGCTCCGCTGTTGGTCTTGTAGTATCGCCATGGTGCCGTTGATGCGCACCCGAGCAGTGCTGAAAAGGTTAAGTACTATATTTGGATTTTTTAGTTCTAATGAGTTTTAAAGAGAGTTGTTCCCGAGGATGTCTGTAAGTGTGACTAAGGGAAATAGCCTTGAATATCGTTATGGCAACCGATAGACCATGGAATAACCATCTTTAAAAATATCAGACTGAAGATTGGCAGCAGCATGAAAATGCAAATTGAAATTTTGTTCATGTAAGAGACTGGCTGACCGTGCTTCTTTTGTTTACCTAAGAAGTATAGGTAACAGTAGTTTCCGAGATAACATTATGTCCTCATTTAAGTTATTAATTCTTTTTTTATCTTATACTTGTAGTAAAACACCAAATTGATCAAGACTGATTCTTTATTCATATACCTTCAGTGTACAATAATCAGTAATAAAATTAACAGTACTACCTTCAATAAATCTACATACAACATCCGCCCCCTTAAATAAAAAAAAAAAAAACAAAAATAATACTAAGCTACTGAAAACCATTATATTACTTAATATTATGGTTTCAGTAGCATAGTAGTTATATAAAAAACATTAATATTAAAAAATGAGTAACAATAATAAAGAATTACTCTAATAATAAACAGTAATTGTGAAATTATTACCTATTTATGTAATTAAGTAACAATATATTGTTATTAAGTACCTAGCTTTTGATTTGTACTGTTTTTCTAAAAAAATTTTATTATCATCACCGTTATCACGACAAGGCTTTAATTCTTTTAAATGTATTGGAAGACGCGTGTTTACCTTTCGACCTATCAACAGCTCAGCGGAAGAGGCGAGACCGTCGCGTGGAAAATTTAATAAACCTAGATAGAAATTAGTCCCGGAAGTCGTGAGGGGATGGCATATTTGCGATAGTGTTCAATTTATTTTTATCAATGTGCATTCCTTGTGCACTAAAGATGTGACCAAGGTAGTGAATTTGCTTCACAGCGAACTCACATTTTTCGCGATTAAATTTTATGCCTACTTGTCGGGCCCTATCCAATAAACTCTGTATGCGCCAATCTTGATCTTTGGCGTTCGAGCCCTACACTATAATATCGACAACAAAGGAGACAACTTTTTCTAAATCCTCTAGTATCTGACGAATTTTTGAATGAAATATTTCCGAAGCGCAATTTATTCCGTTTGGTAACCTTAAAAATTGATACCGTCCGAACGGTGTCCCAAACGTGCAGAGGTCAGCACTAGCGTCATCAATCTCACACATCCAGTAACCGTAGTGAGCGTCAAGTTTACTGAATATAGTAGCACCCTGTAGTTTGGTTGCTATTTCTGTTAAAGTCCGAAGGGGAAAATGGGCCCGGCGTATCGCTTTGTTCAAGGGGCGAGGGTCGAGACACACGCGAATACTGCCATCTTTCTTAGCCGCTACCACTATCGCATTATCCCACTGCGTAGGATGAGACACTTTTCTAATAACACCTAGTTACGTCATGCGGTTTAATTCGCAAAGTAGTTTTTGTCTAACCCCTATCAGTATTTTTCTAACGGGACATATAGACGGTTGCGCCCTGTCCTCAAAAATAATCTTATATTTACCCGGCAATTTACCTAGTCCATGAAAAAGATCTTCATAACATGCAATATTTATAGAATTAATACGCTTCATCATACCTAACTCTTCACAGGCATACTTTCCGAGAACACTTTGACAATTATACTTAGTAACAATAAAGTGTAATTTGTATGCATTATTTTTATAACTCCATAGTACGTCGCATGCTCCTAATACAGATATACAGTTACCACAAAACGATTGTGTCCTTTTGCTATCAGGACGTAACAAGGAAAAGTCGCAAGCCAATTTATTAAATGTATAGAAGCCCGTAATTTAAAAATTTAAAAAGTTCTTGTTGTCCGTTACAAATAAGAATTGTTGCGCTTATAGTTTTCTTTTATACTCGATACGTAATACAGGTCAGTATCACATTCACTAATTTCTTGTAACTATAATACATTTTTCTGCACTTTTTGCTGACAACACTTTTTAAAATGACCTTTTTGATTACACCTGAAACACATCACATTTTTTGCTGGATAACTGTAGCCTCCATACCACCTATAATTTCCACAATTATAACAAGCGGTGGGAGGCGCGGCTCCGAACCTGCGCCCCGCGCTCGCGCCCGCTCGAGCCAGCGCCGAACTTCACTCCACCAGACACAGCATCTCCCGAAAAGCGCGCCGTACTCGTCTCCGAAACTCCCGATTTTGTTCCTTCTATTTGTTGTTTCTCCTCACTGGACATCTCATTTGCTTGATAGATTTTTACTGCTTCATCCAATGGAAAGTCCTCCGCTCTTAGCAATCGCATACAGTACTATCTGCTACGCCACAAACAATTCTATCGCGTATCAAACCCTCTTTTAAATGCTGAAATTCACAGGACTGACTCAGAAGTTTTAGTGACGTAACATACTCGTCACTAGATTCGCCTAAATGTGATATGGTTGTGTTTTGTTTTGTACCAAAGTGAGCATTAAATTTTTTTACGATGTCCTACGGGTTTTGTTCCTTGGTGAAATTGAAAGTTGTAAACACATCGTAGCCCGCAGGCCTAATTAAGTTAACCAATAAACTAGTTTGAACATTTTTAGCTTTATGCACACCCGAAGCCTTTAAAAATACAGTAAACTGGCGATACCACTTACGCCACGCGTCGGCTCGTGCGGCGGGTCCGCCTTTTAAACTAACTCTGCCGGTGGCCGGGCGTGTTCCATTTTTCACTCGAAAATCAATTTATTATTGCCACAAGATACTCGTTGCAACTTGAATCGCACTTTAACAATTATATTTAATATTTAACACCGCTGTCACCATGTAGTAAAACGCCACATTGATCAAGACCGATTCTTTATTCATATACCTTCAGTGTACAATAATCAGTAATAAAATTAACAGTACTACTTCTATCTTCTTCATACATACACGTCTAGGTATCCGAGTACTCCTCTTAACCCTCCCCTTTTTGAGCAATTTGCTCACATGGTCTTCGAAAGTTAGTCTCGGTCTACCTCGACACCTTTTAATATTCACTTTCGCGCTATATATTTTCTTCACCATTCGGTCTTCCCTCATTCGCTCAACGTGCCGAAACCAGCGAAGGACGCCCTTAGAAATTTTTGTGACAAGGTCATCTTTCAAACCTGCCCTATTGCGAATCTCTTCGTTTCGCTTTCGGTCGGCCAAGGTAACGCCGCACATTTTACGAAGAGATCTCATCTGCACTGCATTCAACCTGATTTTATGCTTCTTCTGGCATACCCAGGTTTCGCTGCCATATAACAAAGTCGGTACCAACACTGCATTATGTATTGCAAGGCGTGCAGTTTTCACTACGTCTAGCCTTTTGACTACCGCAGTCAGGGCACCATTGAATTTGTTCCCGGCAGCGACACGCCTGTCCACATATAAATCACATCTTCCATCCCGACTAAACGCACTCCCCAAGTATACAATTCCATTCACGTGTTCTAGACATTCCTGATTTACCCATATTTCACACTCCGTTCTCTTTTCGTCCCTTTAAAATCCCAGAACCTTAGTTCTATTAGCATTCAAACGAAGACCTTTAATTTCACATTCACGTTCTTTCATACACAAGACTAACGCCTGCAGTTCTGCCTCTGATAGTGCAAAAAGTGTTGCATAATCAGCATACAGCAGACAATTTATTTTATGTCACCCAATTTCACACCCAAACAGCTATCTTTCAGCTTCTGTACACAGCTGTCGAGATATAGTATGAACAGCTAGGAAGACATGACACAACCCTATTTTAGGCCCGTTTGGACGCTAAACATGGGTAACAGATCATGCCCTACCTGCACACAGGCTTTACAGTCACAGAAAAGTGACTGCACAGCCCTTAGCAATCGACCATCACACCATACCCCGGCAACAGTTCGCACATTTTCTTCCTTACATCCTTATGAAATGATTTCTCAAGATCCACAAAAACACAGAAAATCTTCTGGTTAGCAGCCAGAAGCTTCTCCGTGATCATGCCAAGAGAAAACATTTGATCCGTGCATCCTCTTCCAGGTATAAATCCGCATTGTGCCTCCCATAGAAATCTTTCCGATTTCTCTTGCGTCCTACGTGTCAAAACCTTCGAGTAAACTTTACTTGCTAAACTGGTCAAGCTGATCGCCCGATAGCAACCGCAGTCATAATGTGAACCTTTACCTTTATATAAAGGCACAATGACCGCGGATCGCCAATCATCCTGGCCACCCCCGTCTGCCAGCATTTACTTATTTATTTAAAAATATAAAATAAAATCTTCACCCTGTTCTCAATACTAGGGTAGACAGAGTTTTAGACAATGAAGAAAGAACCCACCTTTCACTGAAGATATTTTTGGGGCAACGTGACAGGTGGAGAGCCGGTCGCCTCCTTAGAGTCTATATATAAAAATATAAACATCCAAGTCTCCAATATAAACATTCATAATATAAGTAGATGGGAAACACGTCACACACATCGCTCCAATACTAAAGTAAGTAGTTAAAGCACTTGTGTTATGTTATCAGAAAGAACGAACTTATCACAAATATTCAAACTCGAGTCAATGTAGAAAAAGTAGTTTTCTATATCACTTTGAAAACCGATGTGTAGGCCACTTAGCCCCCTTGATTCCCTTAGTCTCTTACAACACTCACGGGAACAGACGGGGTTTTGTTATTCATACTTCAACAACATACATCAATTCTTGTACACCTTTTTTTATAGAAAAGGGAGGCAAACGAGCTGGTGGCTCACGTGATGGTAAGTAATTACCACCGCCCATGAACACCCGCAATACCAGAGGCTTTATTTAGTTACGTTTTATTCACTGAAATATTTTCCAGCTTTTTAGTTCTTATTTAATTCAGCCAAATATTTAACTAAATAATTAAAAAATCATTAACCATACTGCCTGGAAATTGAAAATAAGATGAGAACTTTAAAGGGACAACTAAAGGTAATTTTAGATCAAAAACCTAAAAATGGTTTTCAAATACCTTTCAAAATATCCGAAAATAATGTTCCCTATGTAATGTTATTGTAGTTCGTCGATCATATTCAAAAGCAGAGTCGCATAAGCCTATTGTCATAGAATTCACAACGGTGGCTATGAAGGAAAACATTATAGCAAACTTCAAAAAATACAATAAAATGAACACCGGTCGGCGATTCAACACTACGAACATTAACATAGCCGGCCCTACTCGACCACTATATTTATCCGAACTATTAACCCGAAAGAGTAAAAGGATTTTCTTCCTAGCAAGGGACTTCGCAAAAACGCACGAGTATGCTTTCTGCTGGATCTCTCGTGGATGTATATACCTCCGTCGACAAGAGGGTGCACCGCAGATTCGTATAGACTCTGAAGACGACCTTACAAAATTAAAGTCGTGCTCTGTGTGACTAGAAAGTGTTAAATTTGTTTTTTTTTATCCGATTTTAATACGAAATTCAATTATTTTTGTGCTTTCTGCATGATTTCTATCTTTAAGTTTATGATAACTTGTATTCTGAAACTCCTAATTTCAACTTTTAACATTGCCAGATTATCTTATTTACTATATAAACATAAACATACACATACACATATACATATTTATAGAAAATTATTAAATAATATATTTCTTTACAAACTTTTATTGAAATACAGCAACACACTAAAGTACATGCATATCAAACACCATCAATTATTATCACGCTCACTCATCATTCCTAATTCAGAAAGAATGAACTGTCAAATGACAATAACCACAAAACTTTCTATCAGTTTTTGTTTTTTTTTTATTTCATTCAACTGTGTTTAAAATATTCTTAGTCATAATTTCACATATACAGCATGATTTATTTCATAAAAATTCGACTTTAATTAATTATTATTTAAAAGTATTATTTTTTGTATCTTGCCTTCACAGTCGGTCTTATTACTTGATGTTCAAATATAAATATACAATTTAATTATGAATAATGCATGAAGAGATATAAATTCTGATTTACAAATCTTAGGTAACATGACTTCATATCTGTGTGAAGCTGAATTATGTAGCAACTATATTCATAGAAATACAAACTGCTTAAAAATATTTCAAATGAATATACGTAGTATTAACTCAAATTACGATGGACTACAAGTTCTCTTGAAAAGAATAAATCTAAAAATAGACATCATTGTTTTAACAGAGTGTTGGCTTAAGAATATAAAACAAATACCTATTCTTACCGGGTATACATCACATGGCTCAAGAGATAATATAAATCGCAGTGACGGGGTCATAATATATATAAATAATGAACTCAAATGTACTATATCCCATCCGAATTTACTTGATGCCAGTTCTATTATATGTAATTTTAATGATAAGTTGTGTGTCATTGCTATTTATAGATCTCCCTCTTTCAAACAAATAGACAATTTTTTAAATAGTTTTTCCACAGTTCTTTCTAATAATAAGAATTCTAAATCCCTTATTGTAATAGGTGATATAAATATAAATATTGGTCATACAAGTTGTGATAGTCGTTCCCAAGAATATTTGAACTTAATTAGTAGTTTTGGTCTCCTGCCATCTCATTTTTTTCCTACCCATGAAAAGAACTGCATCGATCATGTGCTACTAAGAACACAATTGAAAAGCACCACACTTATATTGAATCCATCGGTTACTGACCACTCACCAGAAGTCGTGTACCTTGACATGAAAATCCCTAGACAACATTTTCCAAAAAGTCGCTATGTTATTGATTACGCCAGTGTAAAAAAGAGTATTGATGAAATGAACCTTAATAATTTAACGGATTCTGAAGACCCAAATGTCGTTGCAGATGTTTTAGTTGATACTTTAAGTTGCATTATTAAGTCAAATTCCAAAATAGTGAACATATCACGTAGAAAAACTATAATCAAGCCCTGGATTACTCCTGGGCTCTTAAAATGTATTAGACATAGAGATCGCTTACACAAGAAACAAAAGGCTTCACCTCATAATGAAATTCTAAAAACAATATACTACCGATACAAAAAATTCTGTAATAATCTATTAAAACGACTAAAGCGTAACTATGAGGAACTTGAATTTGATAAAAATAAAAATAATATAAAAGGTACATGGCAACTAATTAGGAAAGTTTCCAATATTGCTACCACATCTACTCCCCCATTAGAATTGTTAAAGCATCAAAATGATCCTAAATCTTCTCTTAACCTTGTAAACAAATATTTCGTAGAGATTGGTAATAAACTGGCTACACAGATTCTCTCAAAACCAAACTTTTCTTGTTTAAAAACTTCTGATTTTTTTCCTTCCCCTGCTAAGTCTTTTGCAATATTACCCGTAAATCCAAATGAAATTGACACCATTATTATGAATCTAAAAAGTAAAAGTGCAGTTGGATATGATGGTATTCCAACTATAGTGCTCAAATCAAGCCATACTACTCTGGCTCCTATTATTTCAAAACTTTGTAATCTTTGTCTAACAAAGGGCATTTTTCCATCGCGTTTTAAAAAGGCTTTAGTTGTTCCAGTACATAAAATGGCGATAGAGAGAGTGTCAAAACTATAGGCCTATATCTATACTAACAGCGTTGTCTAAAATACTCGAGAAAGTTTTAAATAAAAGATTAGTGAGTTATCTAGAAACTCAAAATATGTTATCTCCCAACCAGTATGGTTTCAGAACGGGTAAAAGTACAGAAGATGCTGTTCTTGAATTAAGTGAAACTATTTCTAGATCCCTAGACAAGAACTTAAAATGTGTTGGCGTATTCTTGGATTTATCAAAAGCTTTTGACACTGTCTCTATCCCCATACTACTGGACAGATTGGATAAAATTGGGATTAGGGGTATGGCTCTCAATATTTTCAAGGATTATTTATCAAATCGTAGTCAAATTATCAAAATTAATGAATTCTTAAGCGATGACATGCCTCTCACTTACGGTGTTCCCAGGAAGTATCTTGGGCCCTACGCTATTCCTTATATATATTGACAATCTCTGCCGCATCTCTATTCCAAACTGCAAAGTTATATCCTATGCAGATGACACAGTATTACTCATTGAAGGAAAAACTTGGGAAAGTACGATTAAAAATGCCGAGTATGCTCTTAGAGAAGTATCTGTATGGTTGTCTGGTAATTTACTTAGCTTAAACACTATAAAAACTAAATTTCTAACGTTTTCAACAACAAGTTATTCTCAACCCCATGGCGATAAATTCACTTTGAAAGCGCACAATTGTAATAATTATGATAATCCCCCTAATTGTTCTTGCCCCGTGGTTGAACATGTTTCGAATATAAAGTACCTAGGTATAATTATTGATAATACACTGTCCTGGAAATTGCATATATCTAATTTAACGGCCAAAATAAGAAAATTAATATACATATTTAAAATACTTAGGCAATCAGCTCCTAGGCGTATAATATTCATAGTTTATTATGCAATAGTGCAATCGATTCTCATGTATTGTATTTCAGTTTGGGGTGGATCTAACAAATCATCCCTGCTACAGTTAGAGAGAGCACAACGGTGTATTCTGAAGGTAATGACAAATAGGCCTTTCCCATACAAAAGATTTATACATGGATTGCAAAGTGTTATCAGTTCGTCAACTTTTCATTTTTCAAGCTATGTTACGTAAGCACAAATCTCAAAAGTATGATAAAAATAAGGATAAGAGAAGATACGATGTTATATTTAAAACTGAAAAACATAAAAATAAACAAGCGGGGAGACAGTATTACATCATTTCTTCAAGACTTTACAACAAAGTAAATCGTTCCTTAAACATATACCATATTAATAACAACAACTGTAAAAACGGCTAAAAGAATGGCTACTTACATGAACTTATACACACTTACACACACACACACACACACACACACACACACACACACACACACATATATATATATATATATATATATATATATATATATATATATATATATATATATATATATATATATATATATATATATATATATATATATATATATATATATATATATATATATATATATATATATATATATATATATATATATATATATATATATATATATATATATATATACATATATATATATATATATATATATATATATATATATATATATATAATATTTATCACTAGAATAGTGATACAATTTAGTTAATTCAATATATGTCAATAAGCCTTAGTGAAATGTAAAAATAGTTTATATGATGCATTTGTTTAAGGAGAGTACTGTCGCCTGAAACACAGGTATTTACCTAGTTTAGGGACAGTTGATGTCTGATTACCTTTACATTGTAACTTTTTTGTACCAATAAATTTATTATTATTATAAAAAAAATGTAAATTAAATTTAAATTTATTTTTTGGGTTTTATTCTATTGATCGGAATTCGGGTCAAGAGACTCGAGTTCGAACCCAAGTTAGCAGACTTGTACCCAAAAGGTTTTTCAAAACGTATGTACGATTTATATCGTTGGTTTAGATATAGAGACGGGGACAGGCCCACCACCTTGGTTGGAGATATTATCGGGCTGGCGGAATGTAACACCAAAAGTGATGTAACGGTGATCCGATAACGTGACCACCTCCTCTGCAACTCGCCAACCCGAAACCAAATGTATCGCAGAAGGAGTCGCCCATGTTAAGTCCACGACCGACTCCCCCTGCCATCGCACGCAAGTGCTTACTGACCCCCGATTTAAAAGTCGAAGGTCTAGTCCAGCCGCCCATTCCTTTTATATCTTTCCCCTCGGACTATCTCTGGGGTTTCCCCACACTCTATCGTGGGCGTTGAAGACGCCCAGGACAATCAGTGAACGAGGTAGGCACCTGCGAAGGGAGTTCGCTACCCCATCCAGGTACAGCTCGTATTCGGCGAGTGACCTGTTGGGAGAGACATAGCAGCCCACTATGGCCAAGGTGTCCCATTGCACTGCAACAATGTCCTGCCCCATTCCCAATAAGATGCAGGTGGACCGGTCACGTTGTCCCAAAAATGTTATCGGTGGAAGGTGAATCGAAAAGGCAACTGTCTAGACCTCTGTCTACCCCAGTGTTGGGAATGGGATGAAGATATATTTTATTATTCTTATTTACCATAATAAGAATTCGACCTGTCTTGATTGTTATCATTTCAGATCGCCCATCTGTTAGTAAGGTAAAAGACATTATGTATCCAATTCAGAATGTGCGAATGAGTTGTCCGCATTTAATGGATGGTTCGCACAGACCTGTTACCGAGCTACACTGTTGTCACAAACAGCTGGTTTGTGACAACAGTGTAGCTCGGTAACAGGTCTGTGCGAACAACATCCAACATTGTCCATCCATGATGGACAACCATCCATTAAATGGTGAAATGTGGGTCGAAAAAATAGAACTGTTTAGACCTCTGACGAATTGAGGAGAGGAATTTGAGCTAGTTTTATTTTTTAAATCGTTCCATTTGTCTTTGATGTTAACAGGAGTAAACAGTCTTAACATGACTTGAATTGAATTGATACTTGTTAAGTTTAGAAAAAGTCCATTAGTATAATTATTACCTATCTAAACAAAACCGCGGAAAAAGTTAGTATTATGTGACGTTATCTATAGCCATAACCTGCCTCTAATTTGAAATATTTCGAAAAATTAAATTCGCAACCGTCCGATAACACTGAAGCGATTCCATTGACCGTTAGTTATTTAAAACAAACTAAACCAACGCTGTGCGAGAGATTGAGCGAGAGCGAAAGTTTAAAAGAAAACAGAGAGTCAGCGCTGGGAGTCATAACTTCTTACATCATTACGTACACTCCGCGATGAATTCTGTGATTTCAATATTTCTGTTGTTGATAGGTAATTGCTACTTATCAAAAACAGTTTTTAAACAAACACTAATTATTAATTAAATCAATTTAAATTTAGCCAATAAATTAATTTACTTATTTTATTATGAAATTGATTTATATTATTTGCAGGAGCTGTTCTTGTTACTTCAGCACCATTTATTGATCCCCTATCCCCAAGCTGCCAGCTGCCTATTTGACAGCTCGCCTTTGCAGCCAGACTAATGAAGACTAGAAGAAGAGAGACGAAGAGAGTTATCTTGCTAATGGTAAGAATTTAAAATTTAATACAAAGTATATCAAGGTTCTGCATTTCATCATTATTGTAACGGCCAGTAAACCACTCCAGGACTGAGGACTGATGGTTTGCCATAATTGCCATATTAAGATAATACCAGACACCTAGGACCATCGATGCTGTTGTCTATTACCACTCTGCTGAATTTTGATCTAGTAGTTTTCAAAATCTTTGCCATCTTTCGATAGCCAATAGCATTTCTCTCCTCTTACGTCCTACAGGAAGAGACGGGTGGAATTATTTTTACGCAGATGATTATTTTTTTATTATTTTTTATTTATCTTCACGCTCAATCCCTGACGGGGTAGCCAGAGAGAACAGATCGCCAAGTGTCATGATCCCTACATATCTCTTTCGCTTCTTTCAGATTCATCATCTTCTTAATACATGCACGTCGAGGTATCCGAGTACTCTTGACCCTCCCCTCTTCGAGCAATTTGCTCACATGGTCTTAGAAAGTTAGTCTCGGTCTACCTCGACCCCTTTTAATGTTATTTTTCGCGCTATATATTTTCTTCACCATTCGGTCATTACTCATTCGCTCAACGTGCTCAAACCATCGAAGCACGCCCTTATAAATTTTTGTGACAAGGTCATCTTTCAAACCTACCATATTGCGAACCTCTTCGCTTCGCTTTCGGTTGGCCATGGTAAGGCCGCACATTTTACGAAGAGATCGCATCTCCACTGCATTTAACCTGCTTTTATGCTTCTTCTGGCATACCCAGATTTCGCTGCCATATAACAAAGTCGGTACCAACACTGCGTTATGTATTGCGCGACGTGCATTTTTCACTACGCCTTGCCTTTTGATTAACGTAGTCAGGTCAACATTGACTTTATTCCCGGCAGCGACACGCTTGTCCACATCTAAATCACATCTTCCATCCCGGCTAAACGCACTCCCCAAATATACAATTTCATTCACCTGTTCTAGACATTCCTGATTTACCCATTTTTCACACTTCGTTCTTTCTTCATCCCCTTTCAAATACCAAAACCTTAGTTTTATTAGCATTCAAACGGAGCCCTTTAATTTCACATTCTTCTTTCATACACGTGACTAATGTCTGCAGTTCTGCCTCTGATGGTGTAATAAGCACTGCATCATCAGCATACAGCAGACAATTTAATTTAATATCACCCAATTTCACACCCAAACAACTATCTTTCAGCTTCTGTAAACAGCTGTCGAGATACAATATGAATAGCCAGGAAGACATGACACAACCCTGTTTTACGCCCGATTGGACGCTAAACATAGGTGACAGGTCATGCCCTACCCGCACACAGGCTTTACAGTCACAGTAAAGTCACTGTACAGTCCTTAGCTATCGACCATCCACACCATACCCCGGCAACAGTTCCCAAATTTTCTTCCTTACATCCTTATGAAATGCTTTCTCAAGATCCACAAAAGCACAGATAACCTTCTGGTTAGCAGCCAGAAGGTTCTCCGTGATCATGCGGAGAGAAAACATTTGATCCGTGCATCCTATTCCAGGTATAAATCCGCATTGTGCCTCCCATAGAAATCTTTCCGATTTCTCTTGCATCCTACGTGTCAAAACCTTCGAGTAAACTTTACTTGCTAAACTGGTCAAGCTGATCGCCCGATAGCACCCGCAGTCATAATGTGAACCTTTACCTTTATATAAAGGCACAATGACCGCGGATCTCCAATCATCCGGGACAGCCCCCGTCCGCCAGCACAAATTGCACAGCAGACGAAAGCTGTCCCAGACGCGAGGCCCACCATACTTGACCATTTCAGCAGTCTACTTGACCATTTCAACTCTGTCTAGTCTCGCAGCCTTACCACATTTCAAACTTTGAATCGCACATTCAATCTCTTTCATACTGAAAACCTCAGAGTCATCGAGGTCCGAGTCTGGCGTACCAGTCACGGCGTCACCCCCGGATCCCTCACTAAGATCATCACACGCATACATCTCTCTATAAAATTCGCTCCATCGCTGCATGAGGTCCGATTTTTCTGAGAGGACGTCATTGGTTCCCGAAAGCACTTTGTTCATTCTTAAGGCTGTCACACCACTCCGGGTCCTTCCAACCTCTTTCCAGAAGAGTTTGGTGTTCTCCTTGAAGTTGTGCGACAACCTTTCATCCGCTTCAATTCTACTCCTTTCACGCACTTCCTCAATCAATGCCTTCATGTGAACTTTCTGGAGCTTATGTCTTTCTTTCCTCTTCTCTCTCATATCCTTATCATTTCTAGAGGGCAAGTAGTCTAACCATGCTTTCTTCTTCCTATTAACTGCTTCTTTCACTTCGTCATTCCACCATGCATCACCCTTTTTACTACTACCTCTTTTCACAGATCCACACATGTCTTCCGCTGCACAAGCCATTCCATCCCTAAGGCTCGGCCATATTTCGTCCACACATTCTTTCCTGACATCGATGATGTCAAGCATTTCGGCTACCCTTGCTTGATATTTTTCCCTAGTGTCCGCTTCCGGAATCTTCCAGCTTCGGATGCTTCCGACCGACTGTGGTTCTGGTATCACCGTCTGGTGGCGCAAACCCGCGAACAGACCCCTAAACCTAGTAATCACTAGATATTGATCCGTTCCTAAGTCAGCACCTCTGAACACTCGCGTATCCATCACCTGTTTTCGCAGTCGGTCATCCACCAGGAATAAATTGATCATACTTCTCTCATTCTCTCTTTTTTTAGTATACATATGGATTTTCTTGTGACTTAACATAGTGTTTGTGACAAGAAGACCCTTTTCCTTGCATACAGCCAGTATAAGCTTGCCGGCATCGTTAACCCTTTTATCACCAAACATTCCAAGCACCGACTCGTACCCTGGCCGTGCGGTACCAACCCATCCATTCAAATCACCACATACAACAATTCTTTCGTTTCCCCTAACCAAATCTAGAACTTCTCTTAAAACTCCTCCAGCTCAGCCCTGGACGACCAAGCCACCGGCGCATAAACAGCCAAAAGGAATAACTTCGTCAGTCCCAATTTAAAGCGAACCCAGAGAAGTCTTGATTTCACAGCCTTATATTCAGTCATAACATCGACCAACCGAGACGACAGCAGCACCCCCACTCCCTGGCAGGCGCTCTCGCTCTCCGGGACTCCGGACCATAGAGCTAACGCCCCTCCAGGGAGCTCTTCAGTACTGCTGCCCTTCCGTTTGATCTCCGACAAACACACGACATCAATTTCTCTTTCTTTCATTATTTCAATCAACTCATTCGTCTTATCTCTCATGCCTCCTCTAACATTTCACGTGCAAACTCTGCACTCCGTCCTCCACCTTCCGCCGTGACGGGCTGTGCGTGACGAGTGGCGGTCCCCATTGCCACTTTGCGCGCTGAATTCCACACCAACGGGTGTGCGTCGCCTTGGGGGGACGCCCTAACCCATGCCAACCCATGTTGGCATGGGTTAGGCCGCAGCTGAGTAGAATTGCAGCCCTGAAAAGGGCTGGCAGGGGTCCCGACGTGCACGCTTCTACAATGACCCGCAGATGATATTAATGAAATATGCTTTATTGTACACCAAAAAAGCAAATAATATAAATAAATAAAAACGAAAATCAAAATCTTTCTTCTATTCTCAAGAGAAATGTAACATTTTTAATCATAATGTTTAATTTCTTTTAAAGGCATGTAATATGAGTTAGCATTAAGAGTTACATAACGTATAATTAATAGTTATGTAGTAGATTTTTCCTGTTTTGATTGTGGCTTGGGTGTGGGAGGATCATCAATTTCTTTTTTAATACCACCTGTGGCAAACATTTAGCATCATAAAATAATCTAATGAAAAAAGAGCAGTGACCTTGAATCCACTTGAAATTTTTTTAATTAAAATTTTCAATAATCTTAAATTAAGTATAACCTTAGCACAGAGTGCAGCTAGCAGCGGCGCGGCCTGCGACTCCTCACACGACGGGAGATGGAGCACGTTGGTAACGCTCTGCAGGCTGCCGGCCGCAGTCGCCGGCGCGCTGTTCAGCGGAGAGATAATTGTTTGATGTAGAAAATATTGTAAATATTATATTAACGTAGTCTTCATTAAAAATACCACTAACTGTGACAATTTTTTCATTCGTCTTTATTTTAACTCACATTTTTGGCAAGGTCTGTGCAGGTGACCCATCTTCATAGGTGAGAGCTGTTTATATGAAATCATGCAATCCTAATGTAATACACTGTGTCTTGGTAACTGGATGGTGATAAGATACATATACATATACCTACATAGATTAATAATTGCGGGATTGGAACCCATTTATATCGAGTCACTAGAACTAATAGCTTAGTTCTAGTGACTCAGTTTTTTCTTCCCTATACGTATATATAACATTGTATGTGGTAAATAACACACATTAAAATGCCTCATTTATAACTACAAGCTTCAACGCGGCCATATATACGAGTATTAACGAAGTAGATGGTTGCTACGGGGTAAAAAGTTTAATATAAACTTTTGTCTACGATATTCCACACCCCTACGCATGTAGAGGTTGCGAGCGTATATATTTACGTTGCGAGCGTTGCCAAATTTGTTTAATGTATAGTATTATTTACTCACTACTTGATGAAAGGCAGATACATAATAAATATTAAATATTAAGCTATTACATTAAGTATTTACACATGAAAATAGCGTTTTGTCGTTCTGAACACTTTGATGAAATATCTCGTCTTTGGTTACATACGTACATACATACATAACGGCCTGTTAAAGTCCACTGCAGGACAAAGGCCTCCCATGGGGAGGATTTGTCATTATCGCCATGCTTGGCAAGCAGATTGGCCATCGCAGTACCAGACCACTCGCACTTCAAACGCTTCTTCGGTCTCATTATTTTGTTCTGATATTTTTAAAGATGGTTATCTCGCCATCCATCGAATGAGTTAAAGATATTCAAGGCTTTTTTCCCTAAGTCGCCTTTTACGACACCCATGGGAAACCCTCTTTGGATAAGAATTCCTAATTCAAGAGGCCGGAGACCAAAGCGGAAAACGAAAAATTAATACGATGTAAAGTGGAAAACGTCGCAATGACTGAACCAGCAAATACTGCCCTATACGAAAATTCATGGGTTTTCAAAACTTGTGTACGAATTATATCTTTGGTTTGGCAGGCGCTTCCTGCCTCCGGGACCCGGACCATAGAGCTAACGCCCCTCCAGGGAGCTCTTCAGTACTGCTGCCCTTCCGTTTGATCTCCGACAAACACACGACATCAATTTCTTCTTTCATTATTTCAATCAACTCATTCGTCTTATCTCTCATGCCTCCTCTAACATTTCACGTGCAAACTCTGCACCTGTCCTCCACCTTCCGCCGTGACGGGCTGTGCGTGACGAGTGGCGGTCCCCATTGCCACTTTGCGCGCTGAATTCCACACCAACGGGTGTGCGTCGCCTTGGGGACGCCTTAATCCATGCCAACCCATGTTGGCATGGGTTAGGCCGCAGCTGAGTAGAATTGCAGCCCTGAAAATGGCTGGCAGGGGTCGCGACGTGCACGCTTCTACAATGACCCGCAGATGATATTAATGAAATATGCTTTATTGTACACCAAAAAAGCAAATAATATAAATAAATAAAAACGACAATCAAAATCTTTCTTCTCTTCTCAAGAGAAATGTAACGTTTTTAATCATAATGTTTAATTTCTTTTAAAGGCATGTAATATGAGTTAGCATTAAGAGTTACATAACGTATAAATAATAGTTATGTAGTAGTTAATAGTATCTGTTTTGATTGTGGCATGGGTGTGGGAGGGTTATCAATTTCTTTTTTAATACCACCTGTGGCAAACATTTAGCATCATAAAATAATGTAATGGATAAAGAGCAGTGACCTTGAATCCACTTGAAATTTTTTTAATTAAAATTTTCAATAATCTTAAATTAAGTATAACCTTAGCACAGAGTGCAGCTAGCAGCGGCGCGGCCTGCGACTCCTCACACGACGGGAGATGGAGCGCGCTGGCAACGCTCTGCAGGCTGCCGGCCGCAGTCGCCGGCGCGCTGTTCAGCGGAGAGATAATTGTTTGATCTAGAAAATATTGTAAATGTTATATTAACGTAGTCTTCATTAAAAATACCACTAACTGTGACAATTGTTTCATTCGTCTTTATTTTCACTCACATTTTAGGCAAGGTCTGTGCAGGTCACCCACCATGCAATCCTAATGTAATACACTGTGTCTTGGTAACTGGATGGTGATAAGATACATATACATATACCTACATAGATTAATAATAGCGGGATTTGAACCCATTTTTCTAAGTCTGAGTCACTAGAACTAATAGCTTAGTTCTAGTGACTCAGTCTTTCTTCCCTATATGTATATATAACATTGTATGTGGTAAATAACACACATTAAAATGCCTCATTTATAACTACAAGCTTCAACGCGGCCATATATACGAGTATTAACGAAGTAGATGGTTGCTACGGGGTAAAAAGTTTAATATAAACTTTTGTCTACGATATTCCACACCCCTACGCATGTAGAGGTTGCGAGCGTATATATTTACGTTGCGAGCGTTGCCAAATTTGTTTAATGTATAGTATTATTTACTCTCACTACTTGATGAAAGGCAGATACATAATAAATATTAAATATTAAGCTATTACATTAAGTATTTACACATGAAAATAGCGTTTTGTCGTTCTGAACACTTTGAAAATCTCGTCTGAAATATCTCGTCTTTGGTTACATACGTACATACATACATAACGGCCTGTTAAAGTCCACTGCAGGACAAAGGCCTCTCCCATGGGGAGGATTTGTCATTATCGCCATGCTTGGCAAGCAGATTGGCCATCGCAGTACCAGACCACTCGCACTTCAAACGCTTCTTCGGTCTCATTATTTTGTTCTGATATTTTTAAAGATGGTTATCTCGCCATCCATCGAATGAGTTAAAGATATTCAAGGCTTTTTTCCCTAAGTCGCCTTTTACGACACCCATGGGAAACCCTCTTTGGATAAGAATTCCTAATTCAAGAGGCCGGAGACCAAAGCGGAAAACGAAAAATTAATACGATGTAAAGTGGAAAACGTCGCAATGACTGAACCAGCAAATACTGCCCTATACGAAAATTCATGGGTTTTTCAAAAACTTGTGTACGAATTATATCGTTGGCTTGGACATAATGACGGCGACGGGCTCACCACCTGTCACGTTGTCCCGATAATATCTTCGGTGGAAGGAGGTTCGAAGGGACTTAACAGTATAGACTAGACCTCTGTCTACCCCTGTACCGGGAATTACGTGAAGATATTTATTTATTTTAAAAAAATACTTTATATTCCTCCCGTACAACGCGCAATTTTCATATGTGATGTGTCTGTACTAGGCTGTGCATATATTACGGATAGAATGTTTCGATGTCTTTTACTCAATCGCAGAAACGGCCTGAACGGATCCATGTGAAATTTTCAACAAAGACAATAGGTAGTATTAACAGAGAAAATATTTAAATTATATATTAATAGACCTCTGTCTACCCCTGTATTGTGAATTGCGTGGATATATTTATTTATTTATAAGAAATAAGGTTAACACATAGGATAACTTTTTCCCCGTAAGTTTTAAGCACTATTCTTGGGAGAGATATTGGAAACGATGTTTCTTAAAATACAATAATATGTACAATAAATAATCCAAAATAATAACAAAATTAATTTGATTAAAAACTTTTAACCGCTTAGTAGCATGGTGTATCGCAAGGAGACGCACACGGTGGAATACACTGCGGCAGTGGAGAGGGTTTAGTTGGACATGGCGGTTGAGGCTGGTAGAGTGAAACGAGCGCGCGGTCTGAAGTCTTGAAGTAGGACGAAAGACTCGGCTGGAAACAGATGGTGGGAGAACTTGGTACGACGATCCTTGGGGGCCTCACAATCAGTAGTTCCGGTGCTGGCGGTTGTATTGGAGGTGGTTGTACCTGTAAACAACAAATTAAAATTTCAATGCAACTTTTTTAACTTTATCTACAATTTCTTTTTACAGTTTTACAAGTTAATATAAGTTCAGCATCATTAATATAAGGCGCTGTATTGGTTTAAAATTTTAAATTAAATTAACCAAAAATTATGCCACATTCTCGTCTGAAAACGAATATGTCAGAGCATTCCGACACATTTTGGGTAACAAAATCCAACAGATGCCTTCGACGATGGAGTTAGTTACCACTTAGAATGAGCTATTTGCATACTATAAACAACTCAATAAATTAATAGAAGAAATTTCTGTCTAAAAAATATCTTCACGCCATTTCCAATACAAGTGTAGATAGAGGTCTAAACAATTAAGTCCTTTCGACCCACCTTCCACAAAAGACATTTTTGTGACGACGTGACAGGTGGTGAGCGAGTTGCCGTCTTTACATCGAAGCCGAAGTTATTTTATTGATTTTAAAGAATATAAGTTATGCAAAACTTTTTGTTATTAAATTAAAAAGAAAAAATGTCCAAAATTTCAACTGACACGGTACGGAAAAGATCGCGGGTTCGATCCCGTCCGTGTCATTTAAAATTTTAAACTCTAAAACTTTTAAACTCTCTTTAATTGAATCGCACATAAATAATAATAATATGTTTTTGAAAAACAATTGGCAGCATTGGGGTATCGAATCTGGGTCTCTTGAACTCGAATTCCGATTATCTAACTACTCTGCTATCGTGACTGTTTTATGTAATTACGAGTAATTGATACTGCAATTACAAAATTAAAAGCCGCGAAATTGTAATGTCTCCGAATGTATGGAATGGATGTAAGTCATCCTGAAACATGTTTTCCTGTCAAGGCGAACACCTACTGGAAGAGTGCGCGAAACCTAATAATAATAAATAAATAAATACATATGTAGTTAGGGACAACATCACATACATTGCTCCGATCCCAATGCAAGATGCTTTAACTTGTGGTATGGGAATCGGAAACAACGAAGACCCCACAAACACCAAGACCAGAGAAAATGTAGAAAAAGTGTTTTCTCTGCATTGACCGACTATGAATTGAACCCGGGACCCTGAGATGGCGAAACTGGTATTTACGTCACCGTCCACGGAGTATGACAAAACACGTGCAAATTTTTATCTATTTCTTTGATAGTGCTAAGTGTGGTAGTTATGAGATCTATTTGATCTATTTTAAAATATTGCAATTTTTTTAAAACTACGTACTTTAATAGGCACAGGCTTTGGTGGTTGTACCGGCGTAGGTCTGACAACTATAGGCGACGGCTTCGGAGGATATACAGGCTCAGGTTTTACTTCAATTGGTTCAGGGGCGGGCGGTTGCACTGGGACTGGCTTGACGTAGATAGGAGCTGGGGCATCAGGTTGAACTTGGATGGGTCCCAGTCTGGAAACGAATCTGACCTGGGCTCATAACCAGGGAACCTGAAATGGGTAGCGATTCTTTTATATAAAGAGTAGCGTTGCACTTTTAAATCGAACACTAATACATTTTATTGCATTTTTATTTAATGAATGTTTCTTATTAACAACACATTTCTTTATTTAGTATATAAGAAAAATAACAATTAATCGAATATCGAAATTTATAGGTATGGTACGTACCTCAAAAGTATATGTACATGCGTAGACTGCACAACATGTTTTCCCTTTTGGTTTCAACTTCACAAAATGTAATTATTACATTGGCTACTACCATTACCACTCAACTTTGAATAACTTTGAATAACGAGCGAAAACGTAGCACTGACTCCGTAACCAATCTGAGACACTATGTCTGTACTTACTTACTTATCTTCACGTACAGTCCCTGACGGGGTAGCCAGAGAGAACAGATCGCCAAGTGTTACGATCCTTACATTCCTCTTTCGCTTTTTTCAGATTCATCATCTTCTTCATACATGCACCGTGTCCGTTATGTACAATTTCATACTTTATAACTTTAAATCATTAGCTGAAGGCTATCTCTCTCTCTCTCTCTCTCTCAACTCCTTAAAATTTATTAGAATCAGAGATCACTTTCTGTTCATTGCGTTTGGTCTAATAAATATACTCACCGTCCGGCGCCAGTCCATATATGGACTCGCCATGGTGGCTCGCGAGGGCAGCACGGACCGATCCTAATGACTTCGTTGTCACCCACACAGGGCTCGCCGGGCTTTGGGCACGGGGGCGCACACGGCGGCACTGGACCGCAGGGTTCACACGGGGGATGCTCTCCGCAAGGGTACTGCGGCTCTGGCTCCGGCACTGGATGACACAGCGTTGAGCTCGAGAGAAGAACTGTACCAGAAATAGCAATTATATACGGATGGTTACTTCTGCCTTTGTATATAAAGTCATGAATTGAATAATATCTTCTTCTTCCTGCCATTATCCCATGCTATGTGGGGCGGCACAACATGTCTTCTTCTTCCACTCTCCTCTATTTCCCGTCATCTCAATACTCACTCCTTTCTTTCTCATGTCTTCTTTCACACAATCCATCCATCGTTTTTTTGATCTCCCTATAGCTCTTCGTCCATCCACATTCATCTCTAACATTCTTTTGCCTATTTTACATTCTTCCCTCCTCATTACATGCCCGAACCATGCTAACCTACCACTTTTCATTTTCTCTGTCACTGGTTCTACTTTCAAGCTTCTCCTTATATACTCATTCTTTATCCGATCTTTTCTAGTCACTACACACATCCATCCCAACATTCTCATCTTTGCAGCATGCACTCTTCTTTGATCCGTCACTTTCGTTGCCCAGCACTCTGATCCGAACAATACGACAGGTCTCACGTTGGTTTTGTAAACTTTGGCCTTAAGTTTAAGAGGCATGCATGGATTGCAAGTTGTTACCGAGACCTGTCGCCATTTCATCCATCCCGCATTTATTCTATTCTTTACGTCCCGGTCGACATTGCCGTCATTTTGGATCACTGACCCAAGGTAACGGAATTCGGAGCAGACTGGTAGGAAAACATCATCCAAAGCAATATGAGAAAAACTGGATGGACCACTGAAGTCACAGAACATGTGTTCGGTTTTGGTTCCGCTTATTTTTAATCCGACACTTTCTAGTTTTTCTTGCCATTTTCCCAACTTGCTCTGGACTTCAAGTGCATTTTCTCCGACAAGAATAATAATATTTTGTATAGAAATACATCTGATGTCACGATAGCCGAGTTGTTGGGTGGTCGGAATTTCGTGTCGAGAGACCCGAGTTCGATCCCCAGGTAGCAGTACCAATGAGTTTTTCAAAAACTTATGTACTAATTTCATGGTTGGCTTGGACATAAAGGCGGCGGCGGGCTCACCACCTGTCACGTTGTTCCGAAAATATCTTCGGTGGAAGGTGGGTCAATGGGACTTAATTGTCTAAATTTGACCTATGTCTACCCCTGTATTGGGAATTGCGTGAAGATATTTATTATTTTATTTATTTATAGAGATACATAAAAATACAGCATCCGTATATTTGTACAAACATACAGGAGGAAGCACCCTGGTGTATGCTATTTGCTGATGACATTGTTCTTGTCGGAGAAAATACACTTGAGGTCCAGAACAAGCTGTATATTTGTGGCCGAAACAATTGAGAAGTTTTTGATGGATTGACTGTTTACACCGACCCGAAGTTTCGAAGAAACTGAAAATTAGGAGCCTTCTTCCTAGGGAGGGAGACTCAGCAAAGCGTGGCCGGGTGCAGCTGCTATGTATTAGAGATATAAAAAAACATTTTAGTTTAAGATACTCACCGGATAACCACATGACTTTGCCCCACGCCATCTTGCTGCCGTTTCATTTCCATGGGAGAATTGTGTCTATTTATACAAAGAAAAGATAATAAAATTCCAATTGTTTTATTAACAATTTCAAATCAGAAATAGATGTTGTTAAAGTGAAACTAATGTTTCGTTTTGTTTAAAATGCATATAATGTTTTATTTTACGTTATTTTGTAAGTTAAAAATATTTTGCAAATGAGATGTTAAATATTTTTAAATTACTTTAATCGAATGATTTTATTAAAATAACACAAAATGTAAAGTGTGCAGTGTAAATGTAAACACTGCATTTTATCTGATTCGCTGCGGACTCCGTGACATACGTTTACGCAGACATTGTTGTTAGCTGAGCTCGGCCACGTTGGTGACACTGCTACTCAGTCACTTACTTACTGCACCTCGTGAGAGAAAGTGCAAATGCACTTATATATTAAATGCACTTATATACGTTACTTAATCTTTATCTGTTACGTACTGGCAGCTCCGCAGTAGTGACTGCTTTATGAAATATAAGCGATAAAACATTCTCCAGCTCCTTTAAACATGGCAGATAACGAACCAACTCCAACTTCAAATCAGGTCCTGTGAAATGTGGACCAAAATGATTTAATATTTGGGCCTCTGACTACTCGAGTTTAGGAAAACACGTGAAGATAAAAAATATCATTTCAAATACTCACCGCCATAGTGTACATAAATATGAATGACTTGTCACGATAGCCGAGTGGTAGGGTGGTAGCATTCGAGTCAAGAGACTCGAGTTCGATCCACAAGACTCGTATCAATGGTGTTTTCAAAAAATCTATGTACGATTTATATCGTTGGCTTAGACAGAGTGGTAGACAGGCTCACCACCTGCCACGTTGTCCCAAAAATGTCTTCGGCGGAGGGTGGGGAATAGCGAGAATATATATTTTTTTTAAATAATCTGTAAACGTGATACGTTGTATAATACGAAAGCACAAACATAATTACCGTAGTAAAGTTACTGATTCAAATTATTCAGTTATATACAAGTGTAGGAGTTGAATGAATGAAAGTTTTATTTCTTTATAAGCCTTCAAAATTTGTTTTAACATTTGTATGTGACGATAAGAATCTGGGTATATAAAACTTAATCTCTTTACTGCATTCTCATGTAACGGTTTACAATAAGGATTTCTTTAATTATTTTAAAACGTCACACGTAACATTTATTTATATAAATAAACATATATCATGTAAATCATATAAATATATCATGTATATATTCTCGATTGTCCTTGACTCGCAATGCACACGTGTGTGACTGACTCATTAAACCTTATTTTATTAAACGCCACATTACACTAAGTGCAATCGCGTACGCTGTTGTGCTACGCTTGATGAAGCGTCAAACATACAGACATCTGTTACCGCCTAGGTCTTCCCCTTCCTACACTACCATTCATACTCGTCTTATACACTTTTTTCGTCAATCGTTCTTCATTCATTCTCTCGACACGGCCAAACCATCTTAGCATACCTTTATCAATTTTAGTCACTACATCTTCTTTCAGACCACAACATTTCCTTATCTCACTATTCCTTATCCTGTCACTCAGTTTAACTCCTATCATACTTCTTAACGCTCTCATCTCAACTGCATTTATCCTGCTTTCATGTTTCTTCTGCCATACCCAACTTTCACTTCCGTACATGAGTGTTGGAACCAATACTCCCCTATGCACAGCCAAACGAGCCTTGTTAGACACCTTCCGACTGTTCATAAAGGAGTGCAGAGCTCAACAAACTTAATCTCAGTGTAAAACTTAATCTCTTTACTGTATTCTCGTGTGACGTTTTAAAATAAGTATTTCTTTTGTTTTTGAAAACGTCACACGTAACTTATATATTTATTTATATATTTAACATGTAAATCATATAAATATATCATGTATATATTCTCGATTGTCCTTGACTCGCAATGCACACGTGTGTGACTGACTCATTAAACCTTATTTTATTAAACGCCACATTACACTAAGTGCAATCGCGTACACTGTTGTGCTACGCTCGATGAAGCGTTAAATATACAGACATCTGTATCAAGAATTATAACTATAAAAGTTCTCAAGATCATGTTAAGTATGTTAAGTCACAGTCGGCAGGCATGGGTATCTCAACTTTCTTAGTGTTCGGTACGCATATTGTTGTTTTAATTCGTGACTGTTTAATCATTAAAAATCTTTTGATCTGCAGAATCGTATCTACAGTTAACAAATGTAACAAACAATGAAGGAACTAAGTATTGCATATTGTGAAGATTCCATCAATTTATTTAATGGGAGCGAAAGGCGTAATCTGATATGATTGACTACTGACGCGAATGAATTATGTCCCTTAGCACTGAAAGAGTTGCAGGCACCGTTCGCTGAATAGGAGAAGAGAAGGCCAGTGAGCCTCTTACTATCTTGTTCATAGTAAGGAACATGGAAACAAGAGCCTCCACATTTGCGAAGATCTATTCCCTAGACGAACTAGGCCGCTCTTGCAGCTGGAACAGTCGCCGATTCTATACACCGTGCTTAAAATTGTAATAGAAATTTCGACATGATAAAAAAAGCCAATTAGTTAATTTAAATAAATTATTTGAAAGGGACGAAGAAAGAACGAAGTGTGAAATATGGGTAAATAAGGAATGTCGAGAGCAGGTGAATGAGGTTGTATACTTGAGCAGTGCTTTTAGCCGGGATGGAAGATGTGATATAGATGTGGACAGGAGTGTCGCTGCCGGAAACAAGGTTAACGGTGCCCTGAGTGCGTTAGTCAAAAGGCAAAGCGTAGTGAAAAATGCACGACTTGAAAATAATGCTGCAAATAAATGCTGAAAATAATGCTGCGCGAAAGTTAATATTAAAAGGGGTCGAGGTAGGCCGAGACTAAGTTTTGAAGACCATGTGAGCAAATTGCTCGAAGACGGGAGGGTCAAGAGTACTCGGATACCTCGACGTGCATGTATGAAGAATATGATGAATCTGAATGAAGCGGTAGAGGTATGTAAGGATCGTGACACTTGGCAATCTGTTCTCTCTGGTTACCCGGTCAGGGATTGTGCGTGAAGATAAATAAATAAATAATAAATAAATTGAAATACAATTTAAACCATTCAAGTCTGCTCGGGTGCGCATCAGCGGCGCCATGGCGATGCTACAAGACCAACAGCGGAGCAACAGTGTGCATCGGAACACAAGGAGAGCCTCGCTTTTCTGCACCGTCAACCTGCTACTGTCCCTGCACGCCGTCCCATACAGCACGTCCTCATACAGCACGGCACTGCCTACGCACCTCGCGCAGTCAGACCGATTCCGCCTCGTCAACAAACAAGCTGAACTTGTTATTTAATAAATATTGATAATAATTTTGCTATAGCTTCTGGCAAATAGAAAACAGAAAGTCAACGACAAAATAAAGAGAACAAAATTTTATGCCAATATATAATTCGAGATGTCATAGCCTTGTGGTCAGGGCCTTTGCTTTAGACGCTAGTGATTCAATCCCCGGTCCGGAAATATCATTCTACGGTGACTACTATTAACTCACTTAGGCTTTACTATAATATTTACCTCTAATATAATACTTCGGTATTACGTATGCACTTTAAAATATAAAACGTCCGTAATATTCTGTCTCTGGTGCAGAATTTACGTCACAGAGCGTCGCGTACTCGGCGGGAGCGAGTTCGCATTAGCTATGTCCTCCTGCACAGAACGTAACGACGTCTTTGTAGAAGACGACGCTCTCATTAATATTTATGTGAAGTTTGTTTACTTAACCTCCTTGACGTAATTGATTCATAACCGAATTCAAACGAATGAGATTATTATTAATTCATTTTGTATTATTGACATGGTGTGTAATAAAATATTAATAAATTAATAAATAAAATAAATATCTTCACGCAATTCCCAATACAGGGGTAGACAGAGGTCTAGTTTAGACAATTAAGTCCATTCGACCCACCTTCCACCGATGATATTTTCGGAACAACGTTACAGGTGGTAAGCTCGTCGCCGTCTTTATGTCCAAGCCTTACATCGTTGGCTTCGTACATAAGTTTTTGAAAAACCTATTGGTACAATTGATCTGGGGATCGAACTCGGGTCTCTCGAATCAAAGTTCCGACCACAACAAATTTAAAAAAATAGATAAAAGAACAAGAAAGACGTACAGACTATTAGAAAAGAATGCAAGAAAAAAGCAACCAAAAAGAAACTTTAAGAAATTATTAATTAATAATTATCAAAAACTAGTATAAAAAACATTAAAAAGTAAAAATTTATTGATTGATATGGATAAAACATTTGTACCATTTGAAATTATGTATATAAAATATGTATGTATACATATATAAAAAATAGAAATAAAAATATATTTTCTGTCCATTCCCAATAGGGTTAGATAGAAGTTTAGTCTAGACAATCAAGTCACTTCGACCCATTGGTTTTCTGTTCTGTTCATGTTAATTTCTAAGGTAACATAATGAGCGAAAAAACCGTCTCCCGTCTTTATGTTCAAGCCAACATTATAAATCGTACATATGTTTTTTTTTTTACAAAAACCCATTGGTATGAGCCTTGGGAATCGAACTCGGGTCTCTTGACTGAATTCCGATAACCCAACCACTCGGCTATCGTGACTGTTGTATTTTTTATCCATTTCCTACATGTTTTCTGTTTCAACAGAGGCTTTTTCTGGAATATTTGTAATAAGTAAGGAAAACTCAAGACGTGTCTTCAAATGTCAAGAAATCGAATGTATTTTTCTGTAGGTATATTTATTCGATATTTATATCTTCCAGCCACGTTATTTGAGGTACGCCCTCGCGTATTGTTGTACATCTTCATAACATCGCTTGCATCTTCACTTATTATTGTCGTCAACTGGCTTTAGGTAATATCTTTTAGATGAAATATTACTGCAATACAAAAGAAGAACAACTAAAAAATTGTTTTCCGATGTATTTACCTATGGTTGTATAGTCTTATTACTATTCTTCAGTAAAATATGAATAAAGAATTTATAATTGTTTTTTTTTTACTTTATTATGTTATTGTAGGACGTTGATCTCAATGTAAAAAAATACTGTGTATATACTGCAAAAATACTGTAACGAGCGTACTTAAAAAACACAGCTTAAAAAAGTACACAAAATAACAAAGAATAACTTTCCGAACTATACTTGTTACGTATTAATTTAAATTAAGAGCAGTTAATAAATGTTGTTAATAAATCGTATATTTTTGACTAACTCTGAACCGTGAAGGAAAGCGGTGGCTTCTATTATCACCTCTTTATAAGAAGATTCACCAACATTTGTATATATTTTTTTTACAATTTTTTTCTATCTCTCTGTCTGTCTGTCTGTCTATTCCGGACTATCACTAATACACACAGATAGCTAATGTTATTAGGAATAACATATGCTTTTTTTAAGAAACATAATTAGGGTTCCGCGTTCAGTGTTAACCTGCGGGCAAAGCCGCGGGGGCAGCCAGTTCTACAATAAAATAGGGGAAATATTTAAAATACTGATAAGATTTGAGGGATTTTCTTAATTTTATTGGAATCAGGTACATCATAAATCTGAACCTTCGTAAACAAAAAACGACTTGAAATCGGTTTACATAGCCGACTTTATTCTTGCATCAAGCAATAATGTAAATAGTTTAGAATTTTCATTTTCTAGTGAATCATTCTATTTTAGAAATTACTGACACATTTTCAAATGATTTTAATAAAGGAGTAGGTTCTGAATTCGATTATATAAGGGTTGTTTTTAAATATTTACTCTCATAAATCTTTGATACTACGTAAACGGATCGCGAAAATTACCGATGTTTATTACCTTGTGAAAAGAACGCAGTCCAATATAAATTATTCCAAAGATTCCTTGTTTAATGGTTCAGTAGAAATACTGGCCATTGAATTATTTCTTCATATATGAGAACCATTGAAAATAATAATCACTTTAAGTTGTTTTACTTAACATACTTTGAGCTCTGGTTTGACGAAAGCTAGCTCAGCAGGGCTGTTTAATGATATATATCGATTGCAGCGATCTAAATATTGAATGTACGAGTACGTTGTCGAGAAGGCCGAGTAGTTAGGTGATCGGACGTCGAATCAGGAACACTATAACATTTCAACACGACGTATCGAGTTGTCACAGTATAGTCGTAGTGACGATAGTCGAGTGGCTGGGTGATCGGAATTCGGGCTAAGAGACCCAAGTTCAATCCCTAGGTGGCAGGTTTATAATGTTGACTTGGACATTAAGACGTTGACCGGATCACCACCTGTCATGTTGTCCCAAAAATATCTTCTATGGAAGGTGGGTCGAAACGACTAAATTGTCTAGACCTCTGCCTACCCCTGTTTTGGGAATGGCGTGAACATAACGCTAGTTTGGACCCTGACTGGTATCATAGAAATTGTTAATAGTAATTTTAGGTTATTAAATTAAAGAGAAAAAAGGGTTTAAAATTTCAACTGTCACGGGCGGGATTCAAATCCGCGACCCCTGCCGTACCGTGGCAACGCTCTTTCATCTAAGCCTGTGCTATACGCATCAATTTAATTTCCTACGTTTAATAAAAAGATCCGACCGACCGACTCAGTAGAAAAAGTGGTCTATGACACGTCTGAGAATCAAACTCGGGAGTTCAGAGATGGCGACACCATGAAAACCAGGGCGTACGCCCATCGTCTACGGTGGTCGTAGACGAGTGGCGTATTATAATTATATATATGAATTCATTAAAAAAAATATTTACAGGTTCCCTTCTTTCTTTATAACTGCAAGAGAAAACCTTTTTTAAATAACGTGATTACATGTCGAAAAATAAACAGTCTATTTCGCGTGACGTCTGGTACTGCGATCACAAATCGCTGAGCATGGCCATTATAGTGAATTCTCTTTAAGTGAGAGGCCCTCCAGTGCAGAGGTTGCGGAGTGCCGTCTATGTATATAATTAAAATAAAAGTATAATCTTTAAAAAATATTACTGTGATCAATATTGTAAGAACATACTACGTACGTTATGTACTTACAATTTATACAAAACAGTTAAACATGTTATTATCGAAGTTCTGTACACACGATGAGAGCGAGTCAAAGAAAACTGTCATAAACCCTTCCCTGACAAGCGCTGGCGCGGTACTGGTATTTCGCGGTCGACGCATTTGCAATTATATTGGGAATTATACAGTAATTGAAAAATTTTTTTTAGATACAACGTGTAACTGGATTAACTAACTTCTTGAAAGAACTTTATTCAGAATCAGTTACTGAAACGATTCCTGCCATTAAAATTTAAATATTTTTTTATTCCAAAATAATTAAAACAAAGTAGTCACCGTTTGTAAAAAAAAAATGAGAGCCGTCATGAGACGCCTGGCAGATGTGAAACATCGTGTGTGTACAAGTAATATGCATAAAAGATAATATTATTACAGAAATTAAATATAGGCTATATTTAATTTGAATTGAAAATGAAAAAATGAAGTATTACGAATTTCTTACAGAAAATGGTAACTTTATTTAATAAACATTTATTTACATTTGATATAAAAATTCGATATTAATATCAAGTGGCCACAATTTAAATATTTTCTCTCTTTCTCTGTGACTTCAGTAATAGTTATATTCGATGTTTCCTCTGCCGGTATTACTGTGACGATTGGTCTTAATTGATAACTATGATTAGATTGATAACTAAACTAATAACTAATTGATTAGATTGATAACTAAACTACGTTACAAAAGTATTGGATGAAACATTATAAAGATATCTCACAAATACAGCATCTATAGTTGTTCCATATTTGGTAGTAGATTCTTTTGGATTGTTGTTGATTTGCAATTGAAATTCTTTTTGAAGAAATGTCATTAATGGCATTGATTCAGCTCTTGCAAATTTACATTAAAATCTCCAGCTAAAATAAATGGTAGTTTATGTTTATTCGTTTTAAAAATTATTGAACCTCTTTGACTATAAGGAAATGACCTTTCATGTAAAAATAAAATCTTAATATAATTTATATAGTTACTAATATGAATAATATGAATATAATTAATTAAATATAAAAAAGGGTTTCAGTTTTTAACTATAAACTTAACTCTCAGGTAATAGGGTGTAAATTAGTATACCTTTGTATAGCGTGGCGACCCGTCGCCACAGCATGCGTCGCCACGCCAGAAATCGGTTTTACGTGCGGCTATAGATGTTTCACATCAATAAAATATAAGACTGGGACCCTTAGTCCAGGCAATAAAGCTTTTAAAATTGAAATGCTGCCATAAATTTAAATTAAATTCACTTAAACAATTATTTAAAGAAAAAAGAACTTTATTCGGAATAAATAAAGTCTTTAAGCGTCATCATGCCACCGATTGTACCTTAATTTAATTTCTGTATTTCGTTTGTTTATTTAATATTTCGATTTACCATAAACAATATTTCATTCATTCCTTCACGCCAACACAAATGCACAAATCGATATCAACCGAGCGTTCTACTATCAGTTTCATAACATTTTCTTTCGGCGCCCTTTATCGCAAAATTAAAAACGAATAGAAAGAGAGTGAAGTGACGATGCGTCACGCGGGTTGAGCCGGCGCATTGGCAGCGGCGCGCGGAGCATTTCGAGCGGCATCGCATTTTAAGTTTTGAAGTAAACAAACAAATTAAAATTAGTCACGCGCCGCCTGTATCTAGGATTAGATGTATTCGCAAATAAGCGCACACGTGCACAAGACTCAAAAGAAAAATGATTCCACATCCGCATTACATTTAAATGACCACCAGAAGCACTTCGATGCCAAACGTGACTTTAGGGTTTTACACTTATGCCAGAAACGTTTAAAATTAAATGTTCTAGAGGCACTTGAAATAAATAAGTTAAATCATTTTAGACATTACTTAATTCTCAACGACCAAAGGGTCATATTTCGTTACATAATTCAAATCAATATGACATTTATAAACAATTAAACTAATTTTAGAATTAAAATTAAATTAATTTAAAAGAAAAATAAATTTAAAAAGTCAACTGACACGGGCAGGATTCGAAAAATACCGTGATAATTATCTTCTAATGTCAAAAAACAGGACACATGTGGAGTTTTTTTTCCTGTCTGTTCTCCATCAGAGGACCTTCATTCAGAAGAATGGTGGTAGATTTAAAAATGTTGCTATCAATAAAAATTAGATAATATTTCACCCACATCAGTTCCAAAAAAAGGATTATCAGCTTCGTGGTATCTTGATGGAGATAAAACTGGAATATTAAAAGATCCTTATCCAGATATAAAGTATAAATTTAAACGTCCATGACTAGACTACAAACATTCGTCTTAATCATGTAAATGTTTTCCCAGAATTGGGGTTTGAACCCGCAACCTACCCTCGGTGGCAAAGTAACTATCTACTGCCTATCGATGTCTATCTGCGCGGAGTACGGTAAAGAATTTCAAGAGTTTTTTTGGCACGCTCTGCAGTCAACGGATACAATGTCAACGGATTTGGATTTGACGTTGACGTTGCTACGCTCGGCAAGCGGATTGGCGATTGGCGTTCCAGACAATTAGCAGCTGGTCTCTGCTCTGTTAAATTTTGACTCGATATTTTTTGAGACAGCAAATCTTGTTTAATTTTTATAACATACGAAAAATATCTTCTAAATATCAACGATCTCCGTGGATGCATGGCATACATGCCGGTTTTCAGGCAGCTCTTAGGTCCCGGGTATGATTCCCGGTCGGGTCAATGTAGAAAACATGTTTCACATTTTCTCAGGTCTGGTGTTTGTGGTCACTTGAGGTATGAAATCAGACACAACGAAGGTCGTTCATACCACAAGTGACTAAGCTACTTGCTTTGGGATCACAGCAATGAGATGGTCCCTATGTATGTATCTATGTATACATATGTCTATGTGGTATCGGTGTTCGATTAATACCACCCACTGTTTTCCCTTGGGTGTAATTAGAGGCGACCGAGGGGAAAGCCTTGTAAAATACAAAAACCACCGGCAGATAAGGTTGCTGACTAGCGACGGGCAGCAGCGTCATCTGGTACTGCGATCGCCAATCCGCTTGCCAATTTTGTGATAGTGGCAAGTTCTCCTTAAGTAATTCTATATAATGCATTTTTATTGATATTTGAACCATGTTCTGATATTTAAAGTAAATTCTATATAATATATTTTGAATTTTTAATATAATTATTTTTGTTCGCTCAATGCATACTTGTAGTGTCACTCATCCCAATAAAGCAAAGGGATCCTAACTCTCTTTTTCACGCCCGAGTTCCGTTCCCGACAGATATACTGTCATGCACACAAAGTGACGTTTTTAAAAATTTTGATAATCTGTCTTTTTTCCGAATATACTGTACTGTAGTGAGGATTTTAATAAAATATATGAAACGTCCCCCGGTTGTACGTTTATTTGTGACACGGAACACGTTTTAATAGGGTTTTTTTACACCCTACATTAATTTATTACTTTGATGAAAGCATTTTTTGTCTTTCTAGTGTTTGTGACAGATGTGCTCTTTGAGGATTAAAGATGAGATGGAAACGATAGAAACGGAAGGGATTTAAAATTTTACGTGATGTTGATGTTTTTTACTGACATTTTGTGAATTGTACTCTGAAAGCTTATTACGGGAAGAAATAATGTGGGTCAATGTCAATACCACCACGAATCGATAAACGTAAGTAGAACATACAGGCTCATAACTCAAGTGCTTAAGCTACTTACTTTGGGATCGAAACAATGTATATGAAGTTGTCCCTATCTACATAAGTATGTATTTATCTAGGTATATACGTATTTGTAAAAAAATAAGACTTCGCTATTTACTTTGGAACTTGATATTCAAACAAATGGAATACTTTTTATTGCACACCAACACAGAAATTATACGTCATAAAATTTATTAAGATACATATGACGGTGTTAGTATAAAGTATGGACTCTGTCTGGAAGAAATCGTTTTAAACAGCATCAAACGATTTCTTCCAGAAACTCTTTAACTTCAGTACTTAAGCGTCTAGAAAAATTAGTTATTTCAAACCACATTCCACCGGATCTTAGTATGGACAGCGACACGCGGCAGAGAATAACCATTTGGGCTTCCTCTTGGGAATTGAGCTCGGGTCTTTGGCTTAGAATTTCGAGTACACTGTCACTGGTCTATCGTGGGTAGCAAAAGTAATATTTTTAAATGTACAGAGTCGCTAGTGTTCGTGAAATAAGCTACTCAAAACGAATTAAATCAAATAATTTATTCTTCGAAATAAGCAACATACATATTATACATAGACATTATTTTTTAAAATTATTATGCTCTATTCTGATGAAAATCAGTTATTCGCGTCTAGATAGATAGGGCTGATGATGGGAGCTCCTACATTCTTAACGTTTCAGAATTAGGCAGTAAGTAATATACGAGTACAATTTTTTGACAGAAATTGCCTGGTAGATAGGTAGGTTTGTGTTAATATTTGTGAATATTTGTGTATGTAATCTTTTGATATGACATATATTTATTATATATAAAAAAAAATCATAGTGTTTCTAATTGAAATTCGTTTGATTTTTGTGTTTCTTTAAATTTTTTTCCTTTACACTATAAACTATAACCTTTAAACTAAAGCGCGCCAACGCCCCTATGCCGCGTATCTGAGATTTAAAATTCATCTGATGCGTATATGACAGGATTGCAGAGAGGTAAGAGCATGGCCACGGTACCAACTTGTCTAGTATTTCACAAGACGGATAGAAAAAGTTAAGTAAGAAAATTATATGTTAATTATAATATTATATATGGGAAGTATCCGGTACTGCGATTGCTAATCCGTTTGCTAGGCGTGGTGTGACGGGCAGGAAATGCTTTAAGCATTATGTCCGCCCTTTGTACGTAACGTTGTTTATAAGGTTTATAACGTTCTTTATTGAACGTTTCTTTGTTAAAATAATAAATAAATAAATAGTAACAAATCCTTTGACCTAGATGCTTCTCCAGTATACCCCGTAGACTTTTACTGGCCGGATCTGAATCACCGAGACTTTGTTATATACTTGAGTGTTAGATATTTGTCACGTTATATAGAATACTAATCTTGGCATCAATCTGAAAAACAAGTGATGTTAAAGAGAATCTTTAACATAATTATATATATATATACATATATATATATACATATATATATATATATATATACATATATATATATATACATATATATATATATACATATATATATATATACATATATATATATATACATATATATATATACATATATATATATACATATATATATATATACATATATATATATAT
>JAGSMR010000183.1:0-27500 GCA_029286605.1 Sericinus montela | reverse complement strand
TGAGTTCTGAAGTAAATACATGTTTTATTGAATACGCATAAGTTATAAACTCCTATCTTATCCTATCTCCATTCTCCCATTTTTAACAAAAGTACTTAAACAGTTTTAAGTACTTTTGTTAAAAATGGGAGAATTTCGCCCACAGGCAAATTTCTGGCTATGCTTTTAAAAACACTTTCTAAGTAGCTATTAATCAGAATTTAGGGCCAGGGCATAGTACCTCAACATCTCTTCTAAAAGTTAAAAAAGGTTAACGAGTGATTACTTGGCGAATGCAGCAGTAGACATTTACACGCTGCTGCCCGCCGTGTTTCTCTTTTGCCATCAAGGCTAAACCATCGCCTCTTGCGATGTAAAAAAATATCTATTCTGCGGATACTTCACTGCCACTTCACTCTTTGTTTACAATCCACTAAATTAAAAACATTAGATGTAAAAACACATGATATAATATCATGTTAACAGATGTTCCTCAGCAGTGTGTATAAGAAGAACGATTTATTGACAACTAGATATTATACAAGTAGAGGGGGACGTACGCTCGAGGAGATCGGAAATTAATTCCATCTTGTGAAATTTATGAGCACATTGTTACCTTAATGGCTCATAATTCAACGGAAAGTTTTTATAACAAAACGATTTTTGTTTTTTTCGCTCAGATTAAAAAGTTGCATTCAATCTTCTATATAAATAAAATGTTTTACCGAAATGTGTGTATGCGCATAATTTTTGAACAACTTCACCAAATTGGGTAATTCTTTTCCTTTTGTATTCATTTTTCGTTACGATTCGAACAAACTTTTTTTATTTCATAACATGAAAATGAGAGGCGTCAAAATACAGTCGGCGTACGCGTAACGCATGTCGAGTTCACAACTTTAGAGACTGACGAAGAGCGTAGATACGCCGACGATAAATGGGTCGATTTTGGAAAACTGAGCAGTATTTATCAATATTGAAATGCGTTGAGGTTTCGACTCTCACCACCAGGGTTATGTTGTGTGAATGGAAACGTATATTTTGTCTCATTTATTGTCAGTAAATACTTAACGTTTAACATTTCCGGTTTGAAATGATTTGGTTAAATTGAGAAATTTATGAGGAATGTCCATTGCAAGCTTGCCATTTCTGAGCGTTTTGGAGCTGAGAGAAGTCTGTCACGATGCTCCAGTGACCCACATTTCAAATGTGGAGTGAAGTATTATTTAAGAAATATTAATTTAAGTTTAGGATAAAAATACTTAAAGAGATTTGTAGAATTACTGAAATTTTTAAGACGATCGGAAATGTACTCCATTCCGTATGATTTACTGCGAAAATGTATTCATAATGGCTCGTAGTTTAACGTAGAATTATGTTAATGTTCAACAATTCAGTTAAATTGTAACAGAGTTTTAGACAGCGCTTGGTTTATTTTTTATTAGTATTACAGGTAAAGTCATTATACAAATTGAAAACCGTATATATATATTTTTCTACCATTGTAAATACCACATTACCCCGAGTGCAATCTTAATCGCCGTTGAGCTGCGCTTCACGGAGCACAACAATACAGACATCTGTAGCGCGAGTTAAAACTATTAAAGATGTTGAGGCATGCGCATCGCGACACTCGACATTTAGAGTTTGGCATGTGATGTTGTTGAAAATATAGTTACAATATTTTCTAATTCAACAAAAAGTATTAGTGATTGTTTGTGGTGCAGTGTGTGGTCTTGCGTAGTCGTGAAGCAGCAGTAGCCTACACCATTGACCATACACGGTTGTTTAGTAGCTAGTTCTTCCTTCATGGTTTGCAGTTGCTGACAATAGATATCTAACGTAATCGTTTGGCCAAATTTTAGAAAGCTGTAGTGTAAAAAAAGACATCGGCGCTAGTCCACCAAACACTCACAAGCAACTTTTTGTGAGTCAATTTTCGTTGAGGGCAGATCTTGGCTGGTTCTCCAGGGTTCTGTCATTGCCACGTTTTCCACTTTACAACGTATTCATTTTTCATTTTCCACTTTGGTCTCCGGCCGTTCACGGGGTTGGTTTTGAAATTTCCAGAACGAAAACGTTGAAACCAAATCGTATCATGCTTCCTGTTGCGAAACCAGCGCCGTACACGTCATTAATTCTTCGAGCTGTTGCTACAGTATGGCAATAAGCGACGTAGCGAAAAATAATGGGGAAAAACAAATGAATGACTGTTTTCAAAACTCAAATGTACCAGCTAAATGAATAAATAAATTTGAATTTGAAATTCTTATCCAAAGAAGAGATAATAGTCACAATAGCCGAATGTCAGGGTGGTCAGAATTTCGAGTCGAGAGACCCGATTTCGATCCCCAGGTGGCAGGCTCGTACCAATGGGTTTTCCAAAAACTTATGTACAAATTGTATCGTTGGCTTGGACATAAAGGCGGCGACGGGCTCACCACCTGTCACGTTGTCCCGAAAATATCTTCGGTGGAAGGTCTACCCCTGTATTGAGAAGTGTGAAGAGATTTATTTTATTTTTTTAAAGAGGAGATATTTCAGAGCAAAGTGGTCAGTACGATAATTTCACGTGTAAATACCTTATATAACTAGCTTAATATTTAATGTTTATTATGTTTTCATTAAGTAGTGAAAGTAAATAATACTATACCCGTACATTATACACACGGAACTCTCACAACGTAAATCAACCTCTACCTGCGCAGAGGTGTGGAATATCGTACAGAAAAATTTATAAGTTTAAACTTTTTACCCCGCAGCAAACAGCTACTTCGTTAATATGTATAGCAGCGTTGAAGCTTATAGTTATGAATCGGGCATTTTAATGTGTGAAGAGAAGAAGAACCGATGGCATAGTTCTAGTGACACTGTCTTAGAAGCCTTGGGTTCAGATCCCGCTATTATTAATCTATGTGAAATAAAACCAAGACACAGTGAATTGCCTGATTTCATATAAATAAGTCTCACCTATGAAGATGGCTGAATTGCACAGAACTTGCCAAAAAAGTGAGTGAAAATAAAGACGAATGAAACCATTGCGCAGTTAACGGGTTTTAATGAAGACTACGCAAAAAAAATCGTGATCGTGATCGTGAAAAAGTGATTTCTCCGCTGAACAGCGCGCCGGCGACTGCGGCCGGCAACCTACTGATAGCTGCACTCTGTACTGAGTTTATATCTGGTACAAATATATACTTAATGTAAGATTTTAGATATATTTAAAAGCAGGTCCCGCTCCTACTGATAGCTGCACTCTGTACTGAGTTGATATCTGTTACAAATATATTCTTAATGTAATATTATAGATATATAGATATACTTAAAAGTTAATTTGAAGTAAAATAAGGAAGAAAAAATTAAGCGCGATCAACGTCACTGCTCTTACATATAATTCTTCTATGATGATAAATGTTGACCACAGGTGGTACAGAAAAAGATATCGATAATCTCCCCACACCCAAGCCACAATCAAAAGTTTAAAAACATTATGTAAGTACCTAATGTTATGTAACTCTTTATGCTTACGAATATTACATGCCTTTGAAAGATATTAAACATTATGATTAAACACGTTACATTTCTCTCAACAGTTCTTATGTTTTTCTGTTCCTCAAAGAAAGATATTGATTATTCTTTGTTTTATAAAGAATAAGGAGGCAAACGTGCAGGTGGTTCACGTGATTGTAAGTGAATACCGCCGCTCGTGAACACCTGCAATAACAGAGGAATAGCAGATGCGTTGCCGGCCTTTGAGAAGGGTATAGGCTCTTTTCTTGAAGGTCCCTAAGTCGTATCGATCCGGAAAAACCGCTGATGGCAGCAAATTCCCCTGCAAGTGCGTGGCAGAAAATTCCGCGAAACACGCACTGTGGTGGAATGCCAAGCATTAAGATGGTGTTGATGGATCTCTATACGGAAGGGTTTTATAATATTTATCATAATTGCCATATAATAAATCTAGAGAGTTTTTAAAAAGAACCCCATGTTGACCCCTAGTTGCCTTAGTCAGAATCCGAATCCTTGGCGTCGTCATATCGAGCAGCGTTCAGTTTCGCGGTCACTTCGAAGGGAAGGCCAAATTGGCGTCTAAAAAGCTTGGCGTAATCCCAGCCACTGAATTTCACCATCGTACCTTTCGGCATAGTCAAAAATTCCATTAACATCATCTTAATGCTTGGCATTCCACCACAGTGCGTTTTTGCGGAATTTTCTGCCACGCACTTGCACTTTATGGACTGTGCTGCCGTCAGCGGCAGCAGCGGTAGCAGGCGTCCAGACCGATACGACTTAGAGACCTTCAAGAAAAGAGAATATACCTTTCTCAAAGGCTGGCAACGCATCTGCTATGCCTCTGGTATTGCTAATGTTCATGGGACTTTTACAGGCTGTTATGATGATGATGATGTCCAGAACCTCGTTATAGTTTGTACTAAATTTCAAATTCTTACCATTAGTTAGATAACTCTCTACAAGTCTATCTTGGTCTACAAAGTTTAATGGACTGAAATAAGTTGCGGGCAGAATTAGTGCACGAGTTCTGTCTCCATTAGTCTGGCTGCAAGGATGAGCTGTCAGATAGGTAGCAGGCAGCGGGGGAACAGGTGATCCGGTGAATGGTGCTGAAGTAACAAGAACAGCTCCTACCAATAATATAAATCAATTTCATAATAAAAAAAAGTAAATTAATTGAATAGCTAAATTTAAAACGATTTAATTTATAATGAGTTTTTGTAAAAAAAAACTACTTTTAGTCAATACCTTGCATTTACCTATCAACAACAGAAATATTGAAATCACAGAATTTACCGCGGAGTGTACGTAATGATGTAAGAAGTTATGACTCCCAGCGCAGAATCTCTGTTTTCATTTAAACTTTCGCTCTCGTTCGATCTCTCGCACAGTGTAGGTTTAGTTTGTTTTAGTGAACTGGCGGTCAATGGAAACGCTTCAGTTTTATCGGACGGTGGCGAATTTTATTTCTCCAAATATTTCAAAACAGAGGCAATAACAGGTTACGGTTATAGTGTCACATAATACTAACTTTATCCATAGTTTAATTTAGATATTATTTAATTATACTCACGGAAATTTTAAAAACTGTTAAGAATGTTAACTCCATCATTAATTGATGAATAGATCTAAGATTTTTAGTGTTTCGTATTTGGTGTTTGTACGTAAGAGATTTAAATGAAATTGATCAACATTTAGACTTGAGGTTCACTTACTGTTTAGTACAATACAAACACTCGCGTTAGTTTTCTGTTCCTCAAAGAAAGATATTGATTATTCTTTGTTTTATAAAGAATAAGGAGGCAAACGTGCAGGTGGTTCACGTGATTGTAAGTGAATACCGCCGCTCGTGAACACCTGCAATAACAGAGGAATAGCAGATGCGTTGCCGGCCTTTGAGAAGGGTATAGGCTCTTTTCTTGAAGGTCCCTAAGTCGTATCGATCCGGAAAAACCGCTGATGGCAGCAAATTCCCCTGCAAGTGCGTGGCAGAAAATTCCGCGAAACACGCACTGTGGTGGAATGCCAAGCATTAAGATGGTGTTGATGGATCTCTATACGGAAGGGTTTTATAATATTTATCATAATTGCCATATAATAAAACTAGAGTTTTTAAAAAGAACCCCATGTTGACCCCTAGTTGCCTTAGTCAGAATCCGAATCCTTGGCGTCGTCATATCGAGCAGCGTTCAGTTTCGCGGTCACTTCGAAGGGAAGGCCAAATTGGCGTCTAAAAAGCTTGGCGTAATCCCAGCCACTGAATTTCACCATCGTACCTTTCGGCATAGTCAAAAATTCCATTAACATCATCTTAATGCTTGGCATTCCACCACAGTGCGTTTTTGCGGAATTTTCTGCCACGCACTTGCACTTTATGGACTGTGCTGCCGTCAGCGGCAGCAGCGGTAGCAGGCGTCCAGACCGATACGACTTAGAGACCTTCAAGAAAAGAGAATATACCTTTCTCAAAGGCTGGCAACGCATCTGCTATGCCTCTGGTATTGCTAATGTTCATGGGACTTTTACAGGCTGTTATGATGATGATGATGTCCAGAACCTCGTTATAGTTTGTACTAAATTTCAAATTCTTACCATTAGTTAGATAACTCTCTACAAGTCTATCTTGGTCTACAAAGTTTAATGGACTGAAATAAGTTGCGGGCAGAATTAGTGCACGAGTTCTGTCTCCATTAGTCTGGCTGCAAGGATGAGCTGTCAGATAGGTAGCAGGCAGCGGGGGAACAGGTGATCCGGTGAATGGTGCTGAAGTAACAAGAACAGCTCCTACCAATAATATAAATCAATTTCATAATAAAAAAAAGTAAATTAATTGAATAGCTAAATTTAAAACGATTTAATTTATAATGAGTTTTTGTAAAAAAAAACTACTTTTAGTCAATACCTTGCATTTACCTATCAACAACAGAAATATTGAAATCACAGAATTTACCGCGGAGTGTACGTAATGATGTAAGAAGTTATGACTCCCAGCGCAGAATCTCTGTTTTCATTTAAACTTTCGCTCTCGTTCGATCTCTCGCACAGTGTAGGTTTAGTTTGTTTTAGTGAACTGGCGGTCAATGGAAACGCTTCAGTTTTATCGGACGGTGGCGAATTTTATTTCTCCAAATATTTCAAAACAGAGGCAATAACAGGTTACGGTTATAGTGTCACATAATACTAACTTTATCCATAGTTTAATTTAGATATATTTAAAAGCAGGTCCTGCTCCTTCTGATAGCTGCACTCTGTACTGAGTTTATATCTGGTACAAATATATACTTAATGTAAGATTTTAGATATATTTAAAAGCAGGTCCTGCTCCTTCTGATAGCTGCACTCTGTACTGAGTTGATATCTGTTACAAATATATTCTTAATGTAATATTATAGATATATAGATATACTTAAAAGTTAATTTGAAGTAAAATAAGGAAGAAAAATTAAGCGCGATCAACGTCACTGCTCTCTTTACATATAATTCTTCTATGATGATAAATGTTGACCACAGGTGGTACAGAAAAGATATCGATAATCTCCCCACACCCAAGCCACAATCAAAAGTTTAAAAACATTATGTAAGTACCTAATGTTATGTAACTCTTTATGCTTACGAATATTACATGCCTTTGAAAGATATTAAACATTATGATTAAACACGTTACATTTCTCTCAACAGTTCTTATGTTTTTCTGTTCCTCAAAGAAAGATATTGATTATTCTTTGTTTTATAAAGAATAAGGAGGCAAACGTGCAGGTGGTTCACGTGATTGTAAGTGAATACCGCCGCTCGTGAACACCTGCAATAACAGAGGAATAGCAGATGCGTTGCCGGCCTTTGAGAAGGGTATAGGCTCTTTTCTTGAAGGTCCCTAAGTCGTATCGATCCGGAAAACCGCTGATGGCAACAAATTCTGCAAGTGCGTGGCAGAAAATTCCGCGAAAACGCACTGTGGTGGAATGCCAAGCATTAAGATGGTGTTGATGGATCTCTATACGGAAGGGTTTTATAATATTTATCATAATTGCCATATAATAAAACTAGAGTTTTTAAAAAGAACCCCATGTTGACCCCTAGTTGCCTTAGTCAGAATCCGAATCCTTGGCGTCGTCATATCGAGCAGCGTTCAGTTTCGCGGTCACTTCGAAGGAAGGCCAAATTGGCGTCTAAAAAGCTTGGCGTAATCCCAGCCACTGAATTTCACCATCGTACCTTTTCGGCATAGTCAAAATTCCATTAACATCATCTTAATGCTTGGCATTCCACCACAGTGCGTTTTTGCGGAATTTTCTGCCACGCACTTGCACTTTATGGACTGTGCTGCCGTCAGCGGCAGCAGCGGTAGCAGGCGTCCAGACCGATACGACTTAGAGACCTTCAAGAAAAGAGAATATACCTTTCTCAAAGGCTGGCAACGCATCTGCTATGCCTCTGGTATTGCTAATGTTCATGGGACTTTTACAGGCTGTTATGATGATGATGATGTCCAGAACCTCGTTATAGTTTGTACTAAATTTCAAATTCTTACCATTAGTTAGATAACTCTCTACAAGTCTATCTTGGTCTACAAAGTTTAATGGACTGAAATAAGTTGCGGGCAGAATTAGTGCACGAGTTCTGTCTCCATTAGTCTGGCTGCAAGGATGAGCTGTCAGATAGGTAGCAGGCAGCGGGGGAACAGGTGATCCGGTGAATGGTGCTGAAGTAACAAGAACAGCTCCTACCAATAATATAAATCAATTTCATAATAAAAAAAAGTAAATTAATTGAATAGCTAAATTTAAAACGATTTAATTTATAATGAGTTTTTGTAAAAAAAAACTACTTTTAGTCAATACCTTGCATTTACCTATCAACAACAGAAATATTGAAATCACAGAATTTACCGCGGAGTGTACGTAATGATGTAAGAAGTTATGACTCCCAGCGCAGAATCTCTGTTTTCATTTAAACTTTCGCTCTCGTTCGATCTCTCGCACAGTGTAGGTTTAGTTTGTTTTAGTGAACTGGCGGTCAATGGAAACGCTTCAGTTTTATCGGACGGTGGCGAATTTTATTTCTCCAAATATTTCAAAACAGAGGCAATAACAGGTTACGGTTATAGTGTCACATAATACTAACTTTATCCATAGTTTAATTTAGATATTATTTAATTATACTCACGGAAATTTTAAAAACTGTTAAGAATGTTAACTCCATCATTAATTGATGAATAGATCTAAGATTTTTAGTGTTTCGTATTTGGTGTTTGTACGTAAGAGATTTAAATGAAATTGATCAACATTTAGACTTGAGGTTCACTTACTGTTTAGTACAATACAAACACTCGCGTTAGTTTTCTGTTCATAAATATTAAATTTGTCATAATATGGAGCATAAATGTTTGAAAATGATAATGAAATTGGACTCAAACTTCAAATTACTCTCAGCGATTGTCCCGGTATAGAGCGCAACAATAACTAGTATAATGGTGATTGTTTGTGAACAAACATAACACTCTCTACTTCGACAGTTTGTTTCGATCGGTCTAATTCTGCTGTTGTACAACAAAACTGTTCCAGTAACAAATGCGGAAATGCAATTATTCGGAAGTTAAGTAAGCTTACGTGATAACAATTATTTCATTCAGCAGGGGAATTATTGCTATATATTTAGAATGTATATACAAATTACTTACCGACTAATCAATTTTAAATTACAGTTATTAGATAAATATATAATAAATAAATATCTTCACGCAATTCCCAATACAGGGGTAGACAGAGGTCTAGACAATTAAGTCCTTTTGACCCTCCTTCCACCGAAGATATTTTCGGGAGTTATTAGACATTATTATAATTTAGTACAATTATATTTAATAATTTATATTGCAACTATAAAAATGCAGTTAAACTACATTTCGTACATTCGTTACAATAATTTCAATGAGCTATGAACTTCATCTGGCGCCGAAACTGAACACTTCCACTCTATTTTTAGGACAACTGGGCAAATCATTGCGAAGCATATGGTTCAGTGGCCAGCGTGGACAACTGGCGAGGGGTGATTTGCGTAACACCGCTAGTTATGTTATCGATGTTGTTTATTGTTGTTATATATAGATTAGAACTGTGGAGAGGAAAGAGAGGATTAAGAAGAAGAGTAATGCAAAGGGATTCGAGCATCCGGTTATCGATCTCATTGAACGAAACGCAAGCACATGATGTCGGAGCAGAGCGTTCGCTTGGCTTCATTATATCTAAATTTGTATCAAAATACTCCAATAATTTCTTTCATTTCTTTATGGTCTCAACTCTAGACGATGTAAATTAAATGTTGTAACTCTGTACTTATGTTAACCCCAACTATGATCCACCACTTATTTCATTATTTCATATTCACCTTCACTTCACTGGAAGCTATAAGCTCATTTCCGGAGGTTAGGAGACCCCTACAGATTTCCCTCCGGCTTGTGTGATGATAGACTTAATACCTGAAAGTAGTTCTACTGTAGTAGCAGCCAGAGCTAACCAGCGGGCAGTCCCGTGCTTTTTAGAAAATTAGAAAATTAAATAGAAAATTCTAGAATATAATTTAGTTTTTAGAATATAGATTCTATAAATAAATATTAAATCTATTGCTCTTTATTTTTTTGTTTAGTTTTCACTTATTCGTATCAAAGTCTCTTAACTCCTCTATTACCACTACAACGCGACATTATAAACAATACAATTTAATTGATATTAATGAATCCTGGATAAATATTGTAATTACATTGTGCAATCCAATCGGAATTTGGTATACGGGTATCGTGTCTCTTACAGTGCTCTTGTGTGAGTCGCAGTAAGTTTTAAAATATGAATTAACTTCAATGTTGTAAAGTTCATACATGCAACATTCATTAAAATTGTTTGCATAACAGAGCACGCAGTTAAATGCAGAAAGAAAAACATTTTTAAATTTGCTTTAACTCTTAAATTCCATGAACCATGAAAATGCCTTTCGGATAAACATTGAGATTAAAATCCAAATCTTCACGTTACTGACTGCTGAAAGGCACTTCAATAATGTACACTACAAACTGTTTGGTCCTTATTGGTAAGTTTGGTTTTGTAGATGGTTATGTATAGATTTAGTTTTGTAATATAAGATTTATTACCCGATAAAACTAAAAATTTCATTTTTATTTTCAGCCCTACTCAGAGCTACGTGCGGACATTGCCTGGATCAGACGCTAGTTTGTGAATCTTTATGGAACCCTTTATCTGCCAACATCCCCAAGAACGGAGTAACAACGGTCTGTGAACCATTACCCAACGTCCTGCCATACAACTGGGAAAGTACTCCAGCTGCTGCTCTAACTCCATCAACCATTTGCGAGTCAGTTCCCAATCTGAATGGACTTCGCTGGCCATACACTCTATCCTACCGAAGTGTTGGATCATCTAATAGGTGTGACAGTCCTTCCAATCTTGCGGGACTGGAAAGCCTACTTAGCAATGCCATTAATAACCCTTATAAGTTAGCTTCGGGTTTGTCTCATGGTCAACCTAATTCAGAAGACACAGCAGTATGTGACAGCAGCTCTCCCAACGTCCTGAGCTACAGTCAACTCGGCTATCCTCTGCCTGATGTGTCGGTCTCCAATGGATTTGGATCCACTTGTCCATCTACTGTCTGTGAATGTTCATCTAATGATGTCGGCGTGAACGCACTGACATTTCCATACAGAAGCATAACTGTGAACAAACTGGGATTTGCACCAACTGGAATTCCTTTTTTATAAATTCTCATCATGCCCTTCCACTGTGAACCATGACACAAGCACACAAATAGGAAGGTTGAGTGTATTGACTGCGTTTACAAATCAAAATCTTAAATCAAACTGCACCAAAAAACCCGGAATTGCTATACTTATTACGAGTATATTATAAATGGATCTACGCGCTTTGTTAATTGCTTTTAATTTTTCCTTTTAAAATATATTATAAAAGCAAGAGTTCTTAATTTCTTATTATCCTCAACATTTTTATACCTTTATTAATTCAAAAGAATTGCTTTTCTAATTTGAATGTATGTATGAATAAATATTTATTCATGCACATCAAGTCTAAAATATGTTAAAGTGTTTAATTGTTACCTGATTTTGATATACTTTGATATACTTTTGGTATACTGTACATTAAAAGAAATAATAATAAAATTAAAAATAAAAATTTATGGGAACAAAGCCACAAAAGTTCAGCAGACCGGTCACGAGCAGCAGCGTCTACGGTACGAGGTGTCTGGAGCTGCGATCGCCAATCAGCTTGCCAAACGTGGTGATTATTTATGGAATACCCTCTCGTACGGGAGAGGCCTATGTCCTCCATATGTTTATATGTATGCTTCATTAGATACGGGGTGGTACTTCTGATCTATACTGATGATAAGCAAATCGTTATATGATATTCATAATCTTAATTTACCATTGCACTAGTTAGTTCTTTTACTGGATTAAAGTATTAAAGGATCGTGCATCGATATGTAAGACCAATGTTTTGTGCCAGCTGTATACTGTAACAATGAGGACATGTGAACAGACAGCATGATCAATTGAAACTGCAATAATCATATAACGCGAGCGGTCAGTTGTGAAATTTAAATTTGCTTTAACTCTTAAATTCCATGAACCATGAAAATGCCTTTCGGATAAACATTGAGATTAAAATCCTGGTACATATAATACGCTGTAATCCAAATCTTCACGTTACTGACTGCTGAAAGGCACTTCAATAATGTACACTACAAACTGTTTGGTCCTTATTGGTAAGTTTGGTTTTGTAGATGGTTATGTATAGATTTAGTTTTGTAATATAAGATTTATTACCCGATAAAACTAAAATTTCATTTTTATTTTCAGCCCTACTCAGAGCTACGTGCGGACATTGCCTGGATCAGACGCTAGTTTGTGAATCTTTATGGAACCCTTTATCTGCCAACATCCCCAAGAACGGAGTAACAACGGTCTGTGAACCATTACCCAACGTCCTGCCATACAACTGGGAAAGTACTCCAGCTGCTGCTCTAACTCCATCAACCATTTGCGAGTCAGTTCCCAATCTGAATGGACTTCGCTGGCCATACACTCTATCCTACCGAAGTGTTGGATCATCTAATAGGTGTGACAGTCCTTCCAATCTTGCGGGACTGGAAAGCCTACTTAGCAATGCCATTAATAACCCTTATAAGTTAGCTTCGGGTTTGTCTCATGGTCAACCTAATTCAGAAGACACAGCAGTATGTGACAGCAGCTCTCCCAACGTCCTGAGCTACAGTCAACTCGGCTATCCTCTGCCTGATGTGTCGGTCTCCAATGGATTTGGATCCACTTGTCCATCTACTGTCTGTGAATGTTCATCTAATGATGTCGGCGTGAACGCACTGACATTTCCATACAGAAGCATAACTGTGAACAAACTGGGATTTGCACCAACTGGAATTCCTTTTTTATAAATTCTCATCATGCCCTTCCACTGTGAACCATGACACAAGCACACAAATAGGAAGGTTGAGTGTATTGACTGCGTTTACAAATCAAAATCTTAAATCAAACTGCACCAAAAAACCCGGAATTGCTATACTTATTACGAGTATATTATAAATGGATCTACGCGCTTTGTTAATTGCTTTTAATTTTTCCTTTTAAAATATATTATAAAAGCAAGAGTTCTTAATTTCTTATTATCCTCAACATTTTTATACCTTTATTAATTCAAAAGAATTGCTTTTCTAATTTGAATGTATGTATGAATAAATATTTATTCATGCACATCAAGTCTAAAATATGTTAAAGTGTTTAATTGTTACCTGATTTTGATATACTTTGATATACTTTTGGTATACTGTACATTAAAAGAAATAATAATAAAATTAAAAATAAAAATTTATGGGAACAAAGCCACAAAAGTTCAGCAGACCGGTCACGAGCAGCAGCGTCTACGGTACGAGGTGTCTGGAGCTGCGATCGCCAATCAGCTTGCCAAACGTGGTGATTATTTATGGAATACCCTCTCGTACGGGAGAGGCCTATGTCCTCCATATGTTTATATGTATGCTTCATTAGATACGGGGTGGTACTTCTGATCTATACTGATGATAAGCAAATCGTTATATGATATTCATAATCTTAATTTACCATTGCACTAGTTAGTTCTTTTACTGGATTAAAGTATTAAAGGATCGTGCATCGATATGTAAGACCAATGTTTTGTGCCAGCTGTATACTGTAACAATGAGGACATGTGAACAGACAGCATGATCAATTGAAACTGCAATAATCATATAACGCGAGCGGTCAGTTGTGAAATTTAAATTTGCTCGCTTCAATTAATCCGGTGTCGCCTCATCGTGACCATTTCGTAATTACACATTATGAGTTGTGTTCAGCTATTGTCCGACAGAAGCCATAATTTTTAGTTTTGAAAGCCTTTCATACACACCTCCGTGGACGAATGGCGTAAACAGTTCGATGGGTTCGATTCCCGGTCGGGTCAATGTAGAAAAACCACTTTTTCTACGTTTTCTCTGGTCTAAGCAGCGAAAGAATCTACCACCTTTAAAGGACTAAGACAAACTCTGCAAAAAGTCGTATCGTAATTGCACGGCTTGATATATTACATGGCTTCATATTAACTTTCCTGCTGTATCCGGCTGTCTTCATCGCCCAAAAAAGACCGAACTTTACTCATTCGCTCAATGTGCCCAAATCCTGGAAACACCTTTGTCTATTTTAGTAATAAGGTTGTCTTTCAAACTCGCCATATTGCAAATCTCTTCATTTCGTTTTCGGTCGGTCTAGGTAACGTTAACGAAATTTTACGAAAAATAAATAAATTAAGTAAATTATATAAGTAAATTATTGTGTTTAAATTCCCTCTGCTGAGCAAAGGCTTTTTATTAAATATATGTTGACTGTTATTATTATTAAAGTAGATATTGCAGGTTGACTTCGCACATTCTTAATTTTTATTTTTAAGAAACGCAGGTATCTCTCGATGATGTCCTTCACCGCTGAGCACGTAACAAATTCAACACTCACATGACAGGTTATTACAATTAATATTTTCACAGATGCCAATCCGGCGATCGAACCAGGGTCATTTGCTTAAGAATCTGATAAATAGTCTAGTACGGCTCAATATCTTGTCATAGACTTATTGAATGCATACTTAAGGGGTAGCCATAATCAACACGCTTTGCTAGCGGATTGGGGATCGTCGGTGTATTTCGCGCACATTAGACGCTGTTGTTATTCAACAGTCTTTGGTTGATGATTATAGCGGCATCTTCTAGAAACCAATGATATTTTTAAGACTTTTCCCTTAGTCGTCTCTTACGACACCCAAGGGCAGACAAGGGTTCATTCTTTACGCCGTAACCATTCGGTACCAAACTTATTGTATGGATACATTACGTATAACATAATAAGTTCATTGTGTAACTAATACATTACAATATGAACAGAATGCTAGTCTCCTTCCGGTTCGGATCCTTTTTCGGGAATGAGTCGACGTGTTTGCCTATTAGTGGAACATTAGACTAATGCTGCTCTGCTAGCTACCGGCTTTAAATCCGGAAATGAGAGTTGTACACTGCTAATTACCGGAAGAATTAGTTGTGGTAATGTTAATTAGATCTAGTAACGTTCTGACGAAGTTACGGACGGTTAACGGAGTCCTGGCAATTTGAAATCCATAATCTCTGTTTATTGTTTTATTGAAATACGTACATAATAGCATATGTATACATGTGAAAACAATAGACTGTAAAAGCGCATCTCCTTTAAGGGACGGTTTGACAGAATTATCACGCTTGGCAAGTGGATAAGATTATAGATTGTAATAATATTCGTCGAGATCAAATTATATTGATAAATTTTGAACTAATAACTCTAAAATAAAATGTGCAATGATGCAGTAATATAATAATATAATAACAATATAGATAGATAGGTAAACAGGGACAAAATCACATACATTGCTCTGGTCCCAAAGTAAGCAGCTTAAGCACTTGTGTAACTAAATCACCACAAACATTTAGACTCGAGAAAATGTGGATAAGGGGGTTTGACCCCACCGGGAAACGAACCCGGGACCTGACAGCTGGTAACCTGAGCTGGCCCGAATTCGATCCCCAGGTGGTAGGTAGACTCGTATCAATGAGTTTTCAAAAACTTATGTACGATTTTCATCGTTGGCTTGGACATAAAGACGGTGACGGGCTCACCACCCAAAAATATTTTCTTCAGTGAAAGTTGGGTCGAAAGGACTTTATTGTAGAACTCTGTCTTCTCCTGTATTGGGAATGACGTTTTATTGACGTACGGAGTTATGCGAAATTGTTATATTCGTATATTCGTATTACTTGTTACATCGAGGAAAAAGTCTTTTTAAAAAGTGATTTTAAGACAACGTGACAGGTGATGAGCTCGTAACCTTTTTAATCACAAAGCCAACGTAACAATTCGAAGAGCGAGTAAATTTATTTAAAAATGAATCGAAATCAAATTCATAGAGCTCTTGGGTTATTTTTACTACAGTTCCAATAGAAAATCTTTCCAAAGACGCTTCAGACTACTGGAAGCCGTCTCGTTTTAAATTACCCGTTTAATATTAGCGCGACAACAAGGTGATAATTTTGTATGCTTCATGGAATCACAGTGAGTTTGTAAGTTTACGTTGAAACTTTACATGTAATCATGGAAAGACCGGCGCTACCGGCTTTAAATCCGAAATGAGAGTTGTACACTGCTAATTACCGGAAGAATTAGTTGTGGTAATGTTAATTAGATCTAGTAACGTTCTGACGAAGTTACGGACGGTTAACGGAGTCCTGGCAATTTGAAATCCATAATCTCTGTTTATTGTTTTATTGAAATACGTACATAATAAGTTCATTGTGTAACTAATACATTACAATATGAACAGAATGCTAGTCTTCCAGTTCGGATCCTTTGTCGGGAATGAGTCGACGTGTTTGCCTATTAGTGGAACATTAGACTAATGCTGCTCTGCTAGCTACCGGCTTTAAATCCGGAAATGAGAGTTGTACACTGCTAATTACCGGAAGAATTAGTTGTGGTAATGTTAATTAGATCTAGTAACGTTCTGACGAAGTTACGGACGGTTAACGGAGTCCTGGCAATTTGAAATCCATAATCTCTGTTTATTGTTTTATTGAAATACGTACATAATAAGTTCATTGTGTAACTAATACATTACAATATGAACAGAATGCTAGTCTTCTTCCAGTTCGGATCCTTTGTCGGGAATGAGTCGACGTGTTTGCCTATTAGTGGAACATTAGACTAATGCTGCTCTGCTAGCTACCGGCTTTAAATCCGGAAATGAGAGTTGTACACTGCTAATTACCGGAAGAATTAGTTGTGGTAATGTTAATTAGATCTAGTAACGTTCTGACGAAGTTACGGACGGTTAACGGAGTCCTGGCAATTTGAAATCCATAATCTCTGTTTATTGTTTTATTGAAATACGTACATAATAAGTTCATTGTGTAACTAATACATTACAATATGAACAGAATGCTAGTCTTCTTCCAGTTCGGATCCTTTGTCGGGAATGAGTCGACGTGTTTGCCTATTAGTGGAACATTAGACTAATGCTGCTCTGCTAGCTACCGGCTTTAAATCCGAAATGAGAGTTGTACACTGCTAATTACCGGAAGAATTAGTTGTGGTAATGTTAATTAGATCTAGTAACGTTCTGACGAAGTTACGGACGGTTAACGGAGTCCTGGCAATTTGAAATCCATAATCTCTGTTTATTGTTTTATTGAAATACGTACATAATAAGTTCATTGTGTAACTAATACATTACAATATGAACAGAATGCTAGTCTTCTTCCAGTTCGGATCCTTTGTCGGGAATGAGTCGACGTGTTTGCCTATTAGTGGAACATTAGACTAATGCTGCTCTGCTAGCTACCGGCTTTAAATCCGAAATGAGAGTTGTACACTGCTAATTACCGGAAGAATTAGTTGTGGTAATGTTAATTAGATCTAGTAACGTTCTGACGAAGTTACGGACGGTTAACGGAGTCCTGGCAATTTGAAATCCATAATCTCTGTTTATTGTTTTATTGAAATACGTACATAATAGCATATGTATACATGTGAAAACAATAGACTGTAAAAGCGCATCTCCTTTAAGGGACGGTTTGACAGAATTATCACGCTTGGCAAGTGGATAAGATTATAGATTGTAATAATATTCGTCGAGATCAAATTATATTGATAAATTTTGAACTAATAACTCTAAAATAAAATGTGCAATGATGCAGTAATATAATAATATAATAATATAATAAATAAATATCTTCACGCAATTCCCAATACAGGGGTAGACAGAGGTCTAGACAATTAAGTCCTTTTGACCCTCCTTCCACCGAAGATATTTTCAGGACAACGTGACAGGTGATGAGCTCGTAACCTTTAATCACAAAACCAACGTAACAATTCGAAGAGCGAGTAAATTTATTTAAAATGAATCGAAATCAAATTCATAGAGCTCATGGGTTATTTTTTACTACAGTTCCAATAGAAAATCTTTCCAAAGACGCTTCAGACTACTGGAAGCCGTCTCGTTTTAAATTACCCGTTTAATATTAGCGCGACAACAAGGTGATAATTTTGTATGCTTCATGGAATCACAGTGAGTTTGTAAGTTTACGTTGAAACTTTACATGTAATCATGGAAAGACCGGCGCTACTGGCTATGAAAATTGAATGTAGGCTTACAATGTGCGGAAAATAGTCTGTAATTTTCGAATCGATACAATATCTAAAGTGCCGAAGTGAAGTGTCAATACTCAACGTGGAAATGCAGCCAGCGTTCTTGGTTATTTATTTATTTCCACACACCGTAACAAAAATATAATTAACTAGATATAAATTTAAAAAAAGGTTATATGTAGTGGTTGTAAAAAGGGTTGGTTATATGATATGAGCAGTAAGCATGTATAATTATTATAACTGTAAGTTAAATAATAACTATTGTACATGTATTTCTACAAATATACTATTGAGAAAAAAAATAATAGTAAACACAAAATACTATATTTTAAACATTATGAATAGTTGGAAGCCACAATTTGTATGCTTTTCTGTGTCGCTGTGCTTTTGTGTGTATATAAGAGTATACGCGATATAAAATACCTAATTGTAATTGCAAACCGACAGTTTATAAGGTTATTTAGCATTTAATGTGGAAGTAAAAGGCTCTGCGAATTAAATTAACAAATTTACATAATAGTCAAGTTATTGAGTGACGATACGAACTCTTTTTACTTCATTGGCTTTTTTATATATGTATCCAAGTTTCATAAATGTATTGGACTGTGAGTAGAAATACACTCGAGAGCAATGAATCCGGGTCGCCTAAAGAAACCTATGAAAATGAAAATAAAATACATTCAGGCAATTCCCAATATAGGGGTAGACAGAAGTCTAGTTTAGATAATTAAGTCCCTTCGACCCACTTTCCACTGAAGATATTTCCGGGACAACGTGACAAGTGGTGAGCCCTTCGCCATGTTTATGTCCAAGCCAACGATATAATTCATACATAAGATTTTGAAAAACCCTTTGGTACGAGCCTGCCACCTGGGGAAAGAACTCGGGTCCTTTGACTCGAAATTCCGACCTCCCAACTAAGAAACTAAGAATGCTAGCTTAGACGCATAGAACTGGTGTTCATAGAAAACTGCTCTTTAATTAGCGCAAGATATGTGGAAGAATTCCTTAACGAACACGTTGGGCCATCTATGATCAATTTGAATGAGGATGATACTTTTATGCATGACAATGCCCGACCTTATTTAGGTTTCATTGTGAATGACTATCTACAAGAGTCGATGAAAGGGTGTGCATTTTGACTACTGACTAAGGGCTAATAGTTTATTTCTTGCAATAGTTATTGCAAGAAATAAACTATTACTAAACTTGAAACGTAAATTATAATAGAAAAAAATAAGATTGACATAACAGATAGATAGTATTGTATTATGAGACATATATTACACTGCATAATAAAATAACATATAATAATTAATTGTAAAATAAAATGAATAATATGAATGATCGACATGACATATAATTTATTTTGTAACATTATTATTATTATTATGTTCATTACGGTTTTTATTTTTTATGCTTGGACTTGTTAAGAACTTAGTTATTTACTTATTTTATTAATTTTGATGATTTTTTTTCTCTTTTAACAATATTTGCACGCCAGCAATGGCTAATGTGTCTAATGGATAGTATAATTGTATTAACACCTCTGTACCACATTATTGCAAATAAAGAATTATGAATTATGAATTAGATAAAATTTCAGCTAACTGATGACGGGAATCAGTGTCTTAGTTAGTGTTCGAAGTGTCCGGCACTGCGATGCGTGGCGATAATAACAAATCATCACGCTGGTTTCCTTACGGTGATGATTCACCGACGAGCACGTTGCAAATTCTGCACTCCTGTTACAGTTAATTGCAATTAATTGTGGTTTAGAAACTGACCAATAGGCTTGCACGGTATTTTATGGATATTTTAGTATTTAGGGCCACGCTTGGCTAGCGGATTGGGGATCGCCATAGTATCTCGCACCTTAGACGCAGTTTATCAAGATAGTTGCACCGCCATCTTTCAGAAAACAATGTTATTTTTGAGACTGAAACTTAGGCGTGAAGAGAGAAAAATGGGTGACGATGCTCCTAACGGAGTCGTGGCAATTTGATATACGCAATATCTACTTATTGTTTTATTGAAATGCGTAATTACATACATATGTATATAATATTTAATAAAAGCGCATCTTCTTCAAGGCAGGGTTTGCCATAATTATCACTCAAGGCAAGTGGATTAGCCAGTGTACCTATGAGTAATAAATAATATCTGATAATTCAAAAATAAAACACATAATGATTCTTTAATATACTTTACATACATTACTGCATATGCTTTACAAATAATACACTAAATGCTTAATTAGATTTAACTGGTTTAATTAAGCTTAACAATAACAATAATTTGACTTTAATACCGAAGATATGTAAATCAATTTGCGTAAGCTTATTCACAAACATCGTGTGAAGTTGATCTGATAATATAGTTACAACAATCTTATCTAATTATTTGACACCGGTACGTGACAATTGTCTTGCTGTCCAGCATAGGCCTCCCCAAAAGTCCGCCATCGAATACGATTCTGCGCTTGTCTCATCCAAGTATTTCCTGCTATTTTCTTTATATCGTCTTCCCATCTACGACGTTATCTTACTTTCCTTCTTTTCTAATGTCTCGGGCACCACTCTGTTTCGTCCTTAGACCATTTGTCCTTATCACTCTTTATCCTATGCCCTGTCCACCTCCATTTTAGTTTTTTAATTATTTTATTAGTAAGTAAGTAACATCTGTGATTCTAGTTTCCTTAAGCAAAATTTTAAATAAAAAAAAAAATAAAAATATCTTCACTCAATTCCCAATACAGGGATAGACAGAAGTCTAGTCTAGACATTTGGGTCCCTTCGACCCACTTTCCACCGAAGATATTTTCGGGACAACGTGACAGGTGGTGAACCCGTCGCCGTCTTTATGTCCAAGCCAACGTTAATATTCGTACATAAGTTTTTTAGAAAAACCCATTGGTGCGGCCACTTGAGGATCGAACTCGGGTCTCTTGACTCGAAATTCCGACCATCCAACCACTCGGCTATCGTGACTTTTAAAAATTTAGTATATATTATGTTCAAGTGTGAATCATCTGTTAGTTAACTTAGTAGTTCCTTTTTTTGGGTATTAATATTATTTTATATTGTTTTGCCCATCCAATAACAATTGTTTTGAAACTTAGAAGTTCATGGTATATCTTCTATTAATATATTATCTGGGAAACTTTTACTTCGTTGACCTACATCTTGCTTCCCATTAAAAACATTCTTATGATTTTGCTTTACAAATTTTGCCATTTCAAGGATATATAAACATGGTAAAGACAGAATTCCTAAAGTTTTAAAAGCTTAACATGACACATTTGGTGGAACATTACAGATAGCACGAATACATTTTTTTGTGAAATGAAAGCTTTATTTATTTCTTTGCTTTTATTTAAGTTGAGCTAAGAAAGTAATTATTTCCTTTTAAAGATTCTTTTGAAGGCGTTTCGTTTTAAAAAAAATACTCTTAGCTTTTAGTGAAGAAAATGAAAGGATGTTTACTTAGTGAGTATGACGAAATAGTATTTACAATATTAACAAAGCAAATACAATTCTTAGAACTTTTACCTTTAATTTCGTTAGGCATGTCTTAATTAAGATCTTTCGAATGTTTGCGTCTCCTTCTCGAGCTATTTCGTCGATTAATTTCAAAATTCGAAAAGAGACACAACAACATCAAATTAAACAGATCGAAAGGAAAGGGACGAAGTAGAGAAAATGTTACTTTCGTTTGCGAGCAATCGCAGTGCTCCTAGTTGCTTATTGTTTCTGCTCTGATGAGCCATAATTTCTCTTAATCAATGCGCGTCATTCAGAGCCGGACTCCAATGTTGTTATCGTTTTCACCTTCCAAGAGGGAAAGTTATAGATTTTCTGTCTTTGTCTGACTTTAATTTATGTGCCCATTTTTACGTATATAATATCTTCACCCAATACTGGAGTAGGCCTTAACAATTTGCTCTTTTCGTCCCATGTTTCAAGGAAATCTGTTTTGAGCTTTGACTAGCGGTAAGCCTGTCGCCATCTTAGTGCCCAAGCTTCCGGTACAATATACGTACAAAGATAAATATTTCAAATAGATAAATATTCATATTCACACATCACATCATCCATAACTCTAGTATGTATAAACATTACTATTCGTCACATAAAGTTATGCTCTAGCGGGTTATAAGAAGTGAAATAACACCTTGAAAATAACATTGGCTACCACGAGGAAAACTATCTCGAAAATACTAGATCTAAATTCAGACTAGTACTGCGGTCGCTTCTCCGCTTGCCAAGTTTGGCGATAGCGTAGCTATGGGACTCCCAAGAAAGAGGTTTATGCTTTATTTCAGATAATTTTTAGTTAGCTACTGGAGCTGTCGTCAGCAGCCGTCTTGTTTATAATTTGCGCGGCAGCTGACTAATAATTTTGTATGCTTAATGAGAGAAAAAAATAGTAAACTTAAAATGCTATATTTTTAATATTATAAACAGTTATAAGTCAAAGTTTCTATACTTTTCTGTGTCGTTCTATAAGAATATACGTGATTTAAAATACCTAATCGTAATTACAAACCGACAGTTTAAAAATTATTTAGCCTTTAAAGTGGAAGGAAAACGCTCTGCCAATTAAATAAATAAATTATAATTAAAATAACATAATAAAATAAATAAATATCTTCACGCACTTCCCAATACAGGGGTAGACAGAGGTCAAGTCTAGACAATTAAGTTCCTACGACCCACCTTCCACCGAAGATATTTTCGGGACAACGTGACAAGTGGTGTGCCCACCGCCGTCTCTATGTCCAAGCCAACGATGTAATTCGTATATAGGTTTTGAAAACAAATTGGTACGAGCCTACCACCTGGGGATCGAACTCGGGTCTCTTGACTCGAAATTCCTACCACTCGGCTATCGTGACTCATTATTACATAATAGTCAAGTTATTGAGGGACAATACGAACTCGACGTGAATCCCATAACTTACGAATATACGTTTGACTTTTATGATGTTTAGATATTCAATATTTCATTACTTACTCGTAGTATAGTAGCGTAGATTAGTCATCAGAACACCTGTCTGCTGAAAATGACGATAAACATATGATGCCATAGTTTCTGAGTAGCTGATTCAGAGGAATCGAATCCTAACTTAGTTTAACATGCATTGTCTTATCTCCTGCGTCAAAACCATTAATAATAAACTATCAATTCTCCCTTGAGGAACTTAGAAGTGAAATGTTTTATCTCGTAATTTCTATTTCAAAATTTATGAAGTCATAATTTATCATATGATGTTTATAAATCAGTAATAATAAAAAATATAGCGAGAATCTTGTGGTGAAATATGGTAAGCTTTTTATGTAACGGAAAATTCAATTCGAGAAACATAAAAGTTAAACTTGTTCATTATAACACAAACTATTCAGACCCAGTCTGCCCTCTCCTCTGTACACTGAGCCATTGAAGAGCACTTAATTAATTAAGCTTTAATTAAAGCATCACGCCTGCGTAATTACAACGAAATGTTTATGTTTATGTCTGTAAAGTGATAAAACTGAACTGGAAACTGTTATTAGTGTAAACAATTTTGTTAAATGAATTTAAAATAAATATAAACTATAAGAAAAACTGTGTTTAAAATAAATTTTATAAAATAGATCACCTCTTTTTGTCTTTCAAGGCTTAATTTTGAAAATGAAAGGGTGTCCATTTTGACTACTGTAAGGTAACTATTACAAGAAATAGACTATTACTAGATAAAATTTCAGCTAACTGATGACGGCAATTAGTGTCTTAGGATGGAAGACTGCGAGGCGTAGCGATAATAACAAATCTTCACGCATGTCTACAGTTTATGGAAATTAATTGCGGTTTAGAAACTGACCAATAGGCTGGCACGGTACTTTAGGGATACTATTGTATTTAGGGTCACGCTTAGCTGGTGGATTGGGGATCGCCATAGTATCTCGCACCTTAGATGCTGTTGTTTTTCAAGATAGTTGTACCGCCATCTTATTTAATACAGAAACTTAGACGAGAAGGGAGAATAATGGAGACGATGCTCCTAACGGAGTCGTGGAAATTTAACCCGCAATATCTGTTTATTGTTTTATTGAAATGCGTGTTTACATAAATATGTCATAATATATAATAAAACGCATCTCCTGCAAGGCAGAGATTGCCGTAATTATCACTCTAGGATTAGTGTGTGTATTGTTAGTAATAAATAATAATCTGATAATTCAAAAATAAAACATATAATGATTCTTTAATATACTTTGCATACGGTACTGTATATAATGATGTCTTGTATTTACTTTCATATTGATTTTCGGATTTTATCGCGTTTTTAATTAGTTTATCCGTGGTCTCCTACTTACCTACCTACTACTACCACTCGGCTATCGTGACCACGGATGCTGTAAAGCATCCGAAACGTCGGGAAATGTTTGATAGTGGTAGAGCCACGCATCAGCTTTTGTTGTTGCGTGAATGGGCTGGCTTGACTGGGGAAGTACCACGACCTCACAGAATACCGGCGTGAAGTAAAAGTCGAACAAATTTCTGCGTTCGAAAATTGCGTCTAAAATCCGAAAATTGTTTTATTCAAAAAGTACTGTATATACTTTACAAACAGTACATTAAATGCATAATTAGATTTAATTAAGCTTAACAATAATAATAATTTGACTTTAATACCGAAGATAATTAAATCAATTTACAGAAGCTTATTTACAAACATCGTGTGAAATTGTTCTATATACTATATTCTGTATAATAATAGAGTCACGATAGCCGAGTTGTTGGGTGGTGGGAATTTCGAGTCGAGAGACCCGAGTTCGATCCCCAGGTGGCAGTACCAATGAGTTTTTCAAAACTTATGTACGAATTTCATCGTTGGCTCGGACATAAAGACGGCGACGGATGCCCCACGTAACTCAAAGTTATAAAAGAACTGACCGTTATCCTATCCCTAGATCAAATAGTGTAGTATTAAAGAAACATTTAATACACAATTAATATAAAGAGTATTGTTACCGACTGGTTAATTAAGTTAGATTAGAAAAGCACTGAAAATCTGTTATCTATAAATATTTGACTAAGTTAACAATTTGAAAGTTAACTCTCACACACACACACGCACACGCACGCGCGTGAGTGCACACACACACACACACACAAACACATTTCAGTCAATGTGAAGAAATTCGTAGTCTGGTACCTAGATATGTACTGACTGCTTACCGCAACAGTTCTAAGAGCTCGTAAAGTAGCTCACAAAGGTAATCAGTATAGTATACAGTAAATTAGCTTAATGACACATTTAACAAAACATTGATGGATATCGTGTTTTGTTTTCTTTTTAATATATTTTTTATTTAAGATGCTTGTGCCGGTGGCTGGTGCCATTAAAACCTTTTTCGTCTGAGTGAAACGTATTTGAACCTAATTCATTACACTATGCATTAAGTAGGAGAAGTGCATCGACGACCCGTATCGAAAGTTTTTGAACTAAAGCACATTTCTTACTTCTGGTTTTATAACGACATCATCATCGGTAGCTGATGTCGTATGCCCACAAGCGATCAGTTAATGACTGATTTAGGATACTGCCTATTTATGCGGCATTTTGCATTACACCTGTAATTTACATACTCGTATCTCACAATTTCAATATACAATACATGGATATTTAGAAAGTAAAGGTAAAGAGCACAATACGGTCGCGCTCGGTAAAAGTGTAATGGCGGACATAAAGTCCCTTTCATGTGGCAAGATCTGTCATGCCCACAGCGCTGCAGCAACGCCGCCGGGCTGTTTGTGGGAACGTCTTGAAGTATGTTCAATTTCTTGAATATTTTGGAGATGTGTGAAATACGTCAAGAGTAAAAAGGAAACTTATTCAAAATATTTTTGATAATATAGGATAATTGAATTTTGTCCTATATTGATATGTATTTATTTTTTTATAAAATATATCACGTAGTCAAATATCAAACAGTCACGATAGCCGAGTGGTTGGGTGGTCGGAATTCCGAGTTCTTGACTCCAGTTGTAGTCGAAGGACTTAATACTCTACACTAGACCTCTGTTTAGCCCTGTACTGGAGTATGCTATATAGATGAGATGCCACGAAATGGAGCCACGACTTGCAAAATATTACGGGAAGTCGATCGATGTAGGTGGCTGGGGACCGTTCACTGTGGAAAGTTTTAAGGGAGGCCTATGTTCAGACTAGACCACTCTAGACAATTAAAATTAGGGAAGGAACCTCCACCGAAGATATTTTCGAAAACGTGACAGGTGGTGAGCCCGTCGCCGTCTTTATGTCCAAACCAACGATAAATTAACAAACAACTTAATAAATTTATAAATATCAAACATTCATTCATCGATATAATTAACCCTTCGTTTCGCTTTCGGTCGGCTATGGTAAACCCGTACATTTTACGAAGAGATCGCATCTCCATTGCATTCAACTTTTTATGCTGCGATATAACAAAGTCGGTATCAGTACTGCGTTATGTATCGCAAGGCGTTCATTTTTCACCACGCCTTGTCTTTGGAATGACGCAGTCAGGGCACCGTTGACCTTGTTTTCGGCAGCGACACGCCTGTCCACATCCATATCAACTCTTCCATCTCAGGTAAAAGCAATCCCCAAGTATACAATCTCCAAAATCCACCTGTTGTAATTTCATAACTACTGCCTTTTCACTTTTTCACACACATACTATACAACAAGTAGCTTGCGCGCCGAGACACACATACATAACAGATGATTGCAACGGTACTGTAAATGTTAAAAAATGTATTCATGGTGAGGTCCTGGTGATCTGTAATTCAGGCATTCCTGTGCCTACTTCAGACACCAGCTCCTCACATATATGAGACTAAAATATTGTACCCGTATAGTTCTAAATTTATTTATTGTTATAAGGCAGATGTTCTGTAATATGGTCTGTACGCAGGTAATTTATTAGACTAAGTGTGGGTATTTCTGTATTTATTATTGAGTACATATTAAAAGTGAAAAGCTACCCTTTAAATGTGTCTTGTAAATACCTATGGGATTGTGAATGTAACATTTAAAGATTTATATACAACATAAAAAATAAGATCTTACTGTACAGTTCTAAGACTAATTTCTGTTAAATGGCATTAGGAAATTAAATTGTAAATTAAAATGGAATTTAAGAAATAAAGAGAAAAAGGGTGTGACATATTTTTATGACATTACCATCGAACGCATACGATC
>JAGSMR010000182.1:205000-214719 GCA_029286605.1 Sericinus montela | reverse complement strand
GTCGGTGGCCCACCGAGGCCCACCGGGGTAGGCTTCAGGCTAGAATCGAAGCTTGTCTCAGCTCTAGCCTATGCCAATGACCTCGTGCTGCTTGCAAGCAGCAAGGTAGGGATGAAGAAATCCATCAGCCGTGTTTTCGAGACTGCATCGGCTTTGGGACTCAGGGTCAACCACAAAAAGAGCTGCGTTTTGTCGATGGTGCCTGATGGGAAGCGCAAGAAGCACCATTACCTGACCGAAAAAATCTTTCGGATCGGACGGGTATGGTTGGCGCAAATAACTTGCGTGGAACGATGGCGCTATCTAGGCATCGACTTCCATGCGTCTGGATGCGTGACGTTAGAGCACGACTTCAAAAACGCCTTGAACAACATCTCCGCGTTCTTTGGCGCAGCAGCGGCTCGAAATCGTAAGGGGACACCTTATTCCGAGATTTCTGCATGGCCTTGTGCTGGGCAGGATCACGGAGGACAGGTTGGCGTTGCTCGACGTCCAGATCCGGGGTGCGGTCAGGAAGTGGCTGAGGCTCCCAAAAGATGTACCTGTCGGGTACTTCCACGCGGCAGTCATGGACGGCGGCCTAGTGGTCCCTTCTCTTCGGGCTACCGTCCCGGACCTCATTATCAAGAGGTTCGGACGGCTGGACTCGTCGAGTTGGTTAGTGGCAAGGGCTGCTGCCAGATCCCCCGGGATCATTAAAAAACTGTGGTGGGCCGACAAGGTGCATCAAAAATTCGCCGTACGAGACCCGGTCACGGGCCTTAGGTCCATCTACCGATTGTGGCGTGAGAAGCTGTGGAACTTAGTGGACGGCCTTGAATTGCGAGAGTCCGCCCGCACTCCTGCGTCTACTAAGTGGATGCGGGAGGAGTCCCACAGAATCTCAGGGCGCGACTTCGTGCAGTTCGTCCACACTGACATAAATGCACTTCCCGTCTCGGGTTTGCAACTCGAGAGGGCGACGGACGAATGAGTCGGAGTTGACCTGCTGCACTGGATGCGCGATCAGGGAGACGACGGCTCATATTATCCAACAGTGTTGGCGAACGCACGGGGGACGCATCGAGCGTCACAATAGTGTCGTGAGGTCGGTAGCAGAAGCGATGACCTCAGACCGATGGTCATTGGTGATGGAGCCTCGGATACACACCTCAAAAGGCCGTAGAAAGCCCGACATCATCGCCTCCAGGGATGATGTAGGGGTGATTGTGGATGTGTAGGTGGTCTCGGGCCAGCGACCCTTAGACGATGCCCACCGTGAGAAACGTAATATGTACGGGAACCTCGATGGGTTTGTCGAGAGGGTCGCAGGTATACTGGGATTGCCGGATGGTGGGCACGTCTGCGCGAACTCCTGCACCATTTCGAGGCGTATGGAGCCTGGAGAGTCTTCTCCGGAGCATACCTAGCTGCGTATTAAAAGGGCTCGCACATTAACTGGACAAGGTTCAATCAGATTACCGGGAGAGCGGACGGGGCACCGGCCTGAGGGGTCGCAGTCCGGTGGTTGGAGGGCCGCTGCCGAGCCCCACGCAGCCACGGCCATTCGCTGATTCCCCAATAACATCTTGTGGCTGCGGTCTCCAGCAATCGGCACAATGCCATGCCTAAGACTGTGGGATGGGTTCAGAGGGCGAATCCCAATGGCGCCATGATAATAACGACCTAACGTCACTAAGACGATGGCATCATGATGCGGCGGAAAATAGCCAAATGCCTCGTCATTTAATTAGTGCCGCGCATGAATGGATTAACGAGATTCCCACTGTCCCTATCTACTATCTAGCGAAACCACAGCCAAGGGAACGGGCTTGGGAGAATCAGCGGGGAAAGAAGACCCGGACGCGCAAAATGGCACAATGACGGATTATATGCTGCGGCCCTAACGGGCGGAGATAATAGCGACTCCTAGTCACGGGCGCAATTGTGCGGGGTTTAGAGAACCGCCAGCCATTCTTTGGCATATCCCGATACACGAACGATACAGATACAGATACGGGAGGGGGGGCGTGCCTAAAAAAGTCTACCCCGATAGCGGCTGATGCGGGGTAACAGTCTCGTTGGCACTTCCTTTATTTCGCGAGGCATAGCGCATTTTCCGCTGTGGACTCCTGCTCGTCCGAGGCCACGGGCCTCGGCACGTGGTTAACCGGGCGGGCGGGAGTACACAGTCAGGCTTGTGACCGGGTTTGTGGGAATCAAACGGCATGCGCAGCGTTTTCCATCTCAAAAACGTAACCCGGGCCAGGTTCGGGGTGAGATTCCCGGGGAGAGGTGGTCACTTGTGACCGCCAAGTCAAACTGCTTTCTTCGGTTGGGGCCTTCGCGAAAGCAGTGGGCGCTCCAGGTGGTTGGGCTAGCACCCCGACCACATTGGGCACAATCTAAAGCTATGGAACAAAATAAAGGAATATTTTGCCACCCCGGCCTCCCACAGGAGTCGGGGAGCTTGGCCCAATCTGCGACCGCTCGGACCGAGGCTCTAGCCGCGGCTCCAGTGGTCTCTGGATGGACTTGCCCGGTGTGCGGGCGGTCCTTTGGAACAAAGACGGGGTTGGGCGTCCACAAACGGAGAGCTCACCCCGAAGCAGCAAATGCGGAGGCTGCACCAAAAATGGTGAAGCGCAGGTGTGGGGAGGAGGAGCTGGCCCTAAAAGCTCCTCGAGAAGAGCGGGTGCTGCACGAACGCAGACCTGCTCAGAGCCTTTTCTGGGTCCGAGCGGACCCTGGAGGCCATTAAGGGCAAGAGGCGTTCCCCCAAATACAAGAGACTGGTGCACCGGGCAATTATTAAGGATAATAGGGAACAATCCGTAACGCCTCAGAGTAGGGGTTCAGCGCACCCGCCCTCTGAGGGGGTGGAACCTGCCGCTCGGCCTCAGCCGGCCACCACCGACCCACCCTGCGCCGATGATCCATCGCCGCACGTTCCGGGTGACTCGGACAGCACATGCGCAGTCCAGATTGTGGCGGACCTCATCGAGTGCGCCGCGGAACGAAGGGCGCGGCATGGTCTGGGCTCCCGGAGTGCGAGGCGCCTCCGCATTTTACCGGCCGATAAGACTCAGGCCGACACCGCACTGGCTGGTTTGTCGAGCCGCAAACGGAGGAGAATTGAGTACGCGAGGGTACAGGAGCTATATCGGAAGTGTCGCAGACGAGCGGCAGCCGAAGTCATAGACGGCGTGCACAGGAGAGTCAGGTACTCTCTCGAGGCGATGGAGGCCTATTGACGTCTAATACTCGGGGCAGTGACGGACGCTCCGGGACCCAGACCGGAGGCGATACTCGCCATGAGGCGAGTGGAGTAGTACGAGGGTGTGCATGACTTCTCTCGGCTGTGGGCGCCCTTTACGACCGACGAAGTGAAGGCGTCCAGCTTCGACTGGCAGACCGCGCCTGGTCCGGACGGGATCCGCCTGGATGAGTGGCGCACAGATCCTGCGACCCGAAAAGCAGAAATATTTAACTCTTAGTTGGCCTCTGGCGAGGGTCCCGGAGCCCCTGCGAATTCTGAAGATTCTTCTTGATTTCACGAAGGCGCTTGTCGAGCTTCTTCAGGAGCGAGGTTTGCCCGCGGCACTCTGTGACTACATCCACCGGCTGTATGAAACCGCAACCACCACCATAGTGGTTGACGGACAGCCGGGCACTCCTGTTAAAGTGGGCCGGGGCGTTCGACAGGGAGACCCATTGTCGCCAGTACTGTTTAATATGGCGATGGATGTTATTCTTGCATCATTACCCACCGGGGTAGGCTTCAGGCTAGAATCGGAGCTTGTCTCAGCTCTAGCCTATGCCGATGACCTCGTGCTGCTTGCAAGCAGCAAGATTGGGATGCAGGAATCCATCAGCCGTGTTTTCGAGACTGCATCGGCTTTGGGTCTCAGGGTCAACCATAAGAAGAGCTCAGTTTTGTCGATGGCGCCTGATGGGAACCGCAACAAGCACCATTACCTGACCGAAAAAATCTTTCGGATCGGACGGGTATGGTTGCCGCAAATAACTTGGGTGGAACGATGGCGCTATCTAGGCTTCGACTTCCATGCGTCTGAATGCGTGACGTTAGAGCACGATTTCAAAAACGCCATGAATAACATCTCCAATGCGCCCCTTAAGCCGCAGCAGCGGCTCGAAATCGTAATGGGACACCTCATTCCGAGATTTCTGCATGGCCTTGTGCTGAGCAGGATCACGGAGGACAGGTTAGCGGTGCTCGACGTCCAGATCCGGGGTGCGGTTAGGAAGTGGCTGAGGCTCCCAAAGAATGTACCTGTCGGGTACTTCCACGCAGCAGTTAAGGACGGCGGCCTAGCGATCACTTCTCTTCGGGTTACCGTCCCGGACCTCATTATCAAGAGGTTCGGGGGGCTAGACTCGTCGAGTTGGTTAGTGGCAAGGGCTGCCGCCAGATCCCCTGGGATCATTAAAAAATGTGTGATAAAAAATAAGTGCATCAAAAATTCACCGTACTAGACCCGGTCACGGGCCTTAGGTCCGTCTACCGATTGTGGCATGAGAAGTTGTGGAGCTCAGTGGATGGCCTCGAATTGCGAGAGTCCGCCCGCACTCCTGCGTCTACTAAGTGGATGCGGGAGGAGTCCCACAGAATTTCACACACATCAATGCACTCCCCTCTCGGGTTCGGAACTCGAGGGGGCGACGGACGAATGAGTCGGAGTTGAACTGCCGCGCTGGATGCGCGGTCAGGGAGACGACGGCTCATATTATCCAACAGTGTTGGCGAACGCACGGGGGACGCATCGAGCGTCACAATCGTGTCGTAAAGTTGCTAGCAGAAGCGATGACCTCAGACCGATGGTCGGTGGTGATGGAGCCTTGGATACACACCTCAAAAGGCCTTAGAAAGCCCGAAATCATCGCCTCCAGGGATGGTGTAGGGGTGATAGTGGATGTGCAGGTGGTCTCGGGCCAGCGACCCTTAGACGATGTTCACCGTGATAAACGTTATAAGTACGGGAACCACATTGAGCTTGTCGAGAGGGTCGCAGGTATACTGGGACTGCCCGATGGTGGGCACGTCTGCGCGACCTCCTGCACCATTTCGAGGCGTATGGAGCCTGGGGTCCTATAAGGACCTTAAACGGCTAGTCGGGCTCATAGAGAGTCTTCTCCGGAGCATACCTAGCTGCGTATTAAAAGGGCTCGCACATTAACTGGACAAGGTTCAATCAGATTACCGGGAGAGCGGACGGGGCACCGGCCTGAGAGGACGCAGTCCTGTGGATCATGGGCCGCTGCCGAGCCCAACGCGGCCACGGCCATTCGCTGATTCCCTGAAAACACCTGTGGCTGCGGTCAATGGCAATCTTCACAATGCCATGCCAAGACTGTGGGATGTATACTACGAGTCATAATAGTAGTTAGAGCAGATTAATAATTTCATATGTAAAGCTCATACCCTTAAATAGCACAAGGATAAGATATCTATTCTTTGATATTTCTTTATAATATATCAACGTTATTCATATCAACATTAATGTCGATACAATATACGCACCAAAGAAGTTAGTTTAAAATACCTAATGAGATTATTTATAACGCTTTATGCAGTTTTATGACTGGTTGAAACAATGTAGGTGCATTTCGTAAAATCACTTTAACACGAGCTAATCGAGCTTTAATCGTCATGCGCTGCCTTGTGTTGTCCAAATGGTAATATAGGTGCAAAGGAAGCTCCTGTATCTTCAGCGGGCTCCGCAATTTCGCAGAATCTCTCGTCAACGTGTCTCGAATCTGGAAAGTAGGCACATTCAAATGATACATATAAATTTGAGAAGTGCGAGCAACTGAGGTGATATTGTTACGAGACGGAAGTGACGTCTGAGCGAATGAACCGGAGGGTAAGGGCCTAATCCTGCTTATTTCTCTCTTTAAGGAACGAGTAATACGGAAGAATTCAAGTCAACCTTATTAACCTTTGTAATATGCACTACAAGGGAGTGGATTGCTCTTCCGACATCTGTGTTTCCGAAAGAATACAACCTTAACCTCTCCAAGGTGCAAGTACACAGGCTTCTCATGAGTAAACTCGCTCCACTATAAACCTCATCTATGGCGTCGTGCTCGATGGAGGTCAAGTGTTTACTCACTTATCAAATAAAAGAAGTGAAACTTCAGTAAATCGACAAAAGATTGAGATGAATATAGGGTGAATATAACTGGTGAATATAAGGGTAGGATAATTGCAAAGATTATTTATAAAATTTAGTACTTTTGTATAAATGCGACGAAAATTGAATGAGTAATTTAAAAAAAATATTTAAAAAGTACGCTTTTGCAAGTATCCCAACTAAACAGTAAAAATTTTTCTATAAGTTCAAAATATTGACTCAGAAAAAGTTATTTGATCTTTTAAACTCAAGCTTACTTACTATTTATTATACGAATATTTATCAAAAAATATTAATCTTCAATTGAATCTAGCACCACACTTTTTTTTAAGATAAGTTTTTTTTTTAAATCACTTTTTATGTAGCTATTGAATATTATTTTGTGCTTTTTGTTCGGCTAGTTACTAAAACCAGATATTATAGTTTTTTTTTATTATTATTTGTTTTCTTATGAGTTCTGATATCTACAAAATCGTACAATTTTGGTACAATTGTCACTGATCCTTGATAAGTGTACGAAGTTTCAATTCACTCCGATATTTTATCGTGTTGTGTTTCGCCTATTCTCATATCGTATCTATTCGTTTATTCTGTGCAATGAATACAGAGGGCACATCTTAACTGCCACCCCAGAGGATGACACGTATACAAATCTTGACAATTTTAGACGAATTCTTTTACGTGATCTTTGCAACTTATATGTGTCTATGTCCATACCTAGAAGTGTACATTTATTTACAGTTGCAAGTTTCGTGCTATTAAATGAGAATTTATGTCTATGCGGGATTTTTGGTGTGGATGAATTGGTATAAGGCAATTGAACACACACAGACACACACAGACAGACACAGACAGACACAGACAGACACAGACAGACACAGACACACACACACACACACACACACACACACACACACACACACACACACACACACACACACACACACACACACACACACACACACACAATATTATTCGCTATCTATATAGGACAACATTACCGAGACACCACACCCGAGATAATATACAAAACGTGGTTTTCAGCAGGTCATTATTATCTTAACCATATCGCAACCACATATGGTCCAAATACACTTATTAGCGATACTTATGAAACAACAATCATACAAATACATTGATCAGCAGATGAAGTTGACGAGTCACGATAGCCGAGTGGTTGGGTGATCGGAATTCGACTCAAGAGACCGAGTTCAAACCCCAGGTGGTACGCTTGTACCAATAGTTTTTTAACAAAACTTATGTATAATTTATATCGTTTGCTTGGACATAAAGACAGCGACAGACTCACCACCCGTCATGCTGTCCTAAAAATATCCGATGAAAGCCGGGTCGAAAGGACTTAATTGTCTTGACCTCTGTCTACCCAAGTATTGAAAACAGCTAGAAGTTAATTTTATATACGACTTAAAAATATAAAAGTTATTAAATTAAAGAAAAATTCTTATTTTTTTCTCTTTAATTAAATAATATAAAAGTTCAGCATAAATGTGCTTTAAAAATCAATAAAATTGCATAATATAAAAGTTACTTAATTTTATTACTAACCATTGTTTAACGCCTCTTATGTTATTACGTAGGTCACTCTTGAGTAATTGATGAGAAATAAATTGTTGCGCCTGCGCCTCTGAAAGTCATCGACAAGATTTCAATTAGATCTAACTAGACCTCGACGGCTGATTGATATAGTAATTGCCACAAACTCTGCAGCACAAACTAAAGATTATTGTTATATCGCATAAATACATTTCGACTTCCACGTAGCATGAGACGGACATAGACGTATATGCTTACACTGCAGTCTGCCCGCGTCTTGATCTGTGCATTATACCGAATTTGGTCTGGTATTTGTCGAGATAGTAATGACGCGTACTATCAGTAGCCATTGCCATTTACAAGGCTATTCCCTCAGCTGCCTCTTACGACATCCTCGGGAAGATTAGTTCTCACTCCGACACCACTCTCAAGATTATTCTGTGAGATCCATTAATTTCCCGGGTTAAAAAGCATTACTTAATCTTCCGCGGGACTCAATCACTGCCTATTAAAACCCATTCCATAAATTCATGCCCTGCACTTTTTTTCAACCATTCCATAATTTCAACCCTGCACTTTTTTGGGACAAAAATATCATTGAAATATTTTATATTTTTCCGCGACTATGATAACATTAAAAGTTAATCTACTTTGTAAGCTATTCCAGTGTCTAAACTGCATTAAAACCGTTTAGCCGTTTGAGTTACAAACATTAAAACATTTTGAGATTGAAACTAAACCTGTAAAATACTGTAAAATAATTTAAGCTTTTGTTTAGCATGAAAACAATTTTCAGAACAGTATAAAACCCCTCCACGTGAGTTGTAATTGCAAACTTCATATAATCAGGCACGCCGGTTTCCTCGCGATGGCTTCTGTCATCACCGAGCCCGTGCTTTACCACGATTGCAAGGTGGCACCAACTGTCTCTGCAACACTGCCACCAGCAGCGTCGTAGCAAGAGTCACGTTGGCTTCGGCAAGATTTGAATTTTGCATCAAGCGCAGCAATATTTCGTATAACATAAGGCCTTTTGTCTACGTGGCTCCCTATAGTTCTTCCTATTTTTTACCGGATATTATGGTCTAGAGCCTCAGTTCCTAGTTCCTAAACCCTCAGACTCTAGGGCATCCAGGTCTTAGTTTACTTTAACTTAGTTTAGGGAAGTAAGGCTCGTCGATGGAGGTTTAAGTTGGCGTTATGGGTTTAAAGTAACGTAAATGAACGTAAAGCACGCCTTATAAGCGGAGCGTTGAGGTGGGTATTACTGTGACTTTACGCACACCGAGTGTCCAATTCTCCAACTTAAAATGTCACTTTTTTATTCTTCATTGCTTTTATAAGTGAATATAAATAGACAAATGTTGAAAAATAACACTATTTTTAACACTCATGATATTTTTAAATCTCTTTTTATTATTTAAACTAAAAAGTTGTTTAAAAAAAGTTCTGTATTGGACGTCCGTGTGTCGGTCCGTATGTGCGGATCCCATATCTTGTGGTCACGATAACGAGCGAAATACTTCACTCATCGAATTTGTTTTTTTTCTAGGCTTCAGTATTTTGAGGAATAGAAGCCTATTACTTTTCACGGTATAATTCGATGTAGTTTTATTATTATTTCATAAATTAAATGAGCCTAAAATTTCAGATTTTTAATTTAAAATGATATTAAATCTACTTGTAGCTTCCTTATATTACACTATAGTTATTACTCAGATTTCCTTAACTCTATTTATTATGATTCAAATTTTCAATTTAAATCAGCACTCAAATCAACAGTAGTGACACCTTGAAAGTTTTAAGACAGTGCGAGAGGTATGGCACATGAAAACGTGTGTATCTACAAATTTATATCATATATACTTTTACCAATAATTTTATTGTAATGAATGAGATTATGAGGCGTGCACTTTTGGATTTTCCAAATATTTACATATATTATTTTTCTTTATGTTCAAGCCACCGATATAATTCGTTCATTAGTTTTTGATTAAATCCCATTAGTACGAACCTGCCATTTGGGGATCG
>JAGSMR010000182.1:112500-200000 GCA_029286605.1 Sericinus montela | reverse complement strand
CGAGTCCGACACTGTTCGTTTCGGTGGCCTCCCGGTCAGGAAACGTTCGTGCTTAAAGCATTTTCCTCCACGGTTATAAAAAAAAAAAAAAAACTTACTTTACTATATGTAATTTAGGCACTCAAAAACTTTAAATGTAAATTTCTATTAGGAAATAATATTTGACTAATAAGTATTTACAGTATAACTTTCTTTTAGTCAAATAATGTTTCAATCAATCGGATCGGTTTCAAATAACAATTGTTTTTCTGGATCGATACAAGACCACTATCATTACTTTAAACAAAATTATATAGTATATTGTACTTACTAGAATACTTGTGCGTTTAGTGACAAAGCCGACTGGCCATCGATGAATTTTTTAAAAAGCTGCTTAGAACTGTGCATCATCTTTATACAGAATTGAATAGTCTTTACGATTACATCGATTAATCGCCTCAATCGATTATAAACCAATAATTCTTTGTAAGATATTGTACAACGTTTGTTTAATAATAAATCGAAGAAAATGTAGTAAAAAATCGATGTTCTCCGTTATATACGTCGCTATGGTTTGTCATTCTAAGAAAAGTCAATCAAAGGGAGGGTAGTTTAAGCATAAAATACCAAAAACATATATGTGGGTTTTCTGATTTAAGTAGCAGTTTGAACGATTTTGACCACAAAAATATGATATATACACACACGAAAAATATGACATAAACACACACGAAAAATATGACATAAACACACACGAAAAATATGACATAAACACACACGAAAAATATGACATAAACACACACGAAAAATATGATATATACACACACGAAAAATATGACATAAACACACACGAAAAATATGACATAAACACACACGAAAAATATGACATAAACACACACGAAAAATATGACATAAACACACACGAAAAATATGACATAAACACACACGAAAAATATGATATATACACACACGAAAAATATGATATATACACACACGAAAAATATGACATAAACACACACGAAAAATATGATATATACACACACGAAAAATATGACATAAACACACACGAAAAATATGACATAAACACACACGAAAAATATGACATAAACACACACGAAAAATATGACATAAACACACACGAAAAATATGACATAAACACACACGAAAAATATGACATAAACACACACGAAAAATATGACATAAACACACACGAAAAATATGACATAAACACACACGAAAAATATGACATAAACACACACGAAAAATATGACATAAACACACACGAAAAATATGACATAAACACACACGAAAAATATGACATAAACACACACGAAAAATATGACATAAACACACACGAAAAATATGACATAAACACACACGAAAAATATGATATATACACACACGAAAAATAAGATAATACCAGAAGATGATGAATCTGAAAGAAGCGAAAGAAGTATGTAGGGATCGTGACACTTGGCGATCTGTTCTCTCTGGCTACCCCGTCAGTGATTGTGCGTGAAGATAAGTAAGTAAGATATATTGCAGGCGCTTGAACAATAAACTGTTATACGAGGTTACGTAAAACATTAAAATATGAGGGCCGACTACAGAACCTCCTCCGTTTTCTCGTCAGTTAAGAACTATATTTGCATATTTTGGAGCTAGGATCTCGTTTTTGATTAAGGCCCGCAACCTTTACTTTCGTTATTTTGGACATCCTATATTATATTCTAAATTAGTATCCTCTTGTTTGCAATTGCCGTGCGGTATCGCGGTATTTATATACGATCCTCTTTCTTCCTGTGAGTGGGCGAGAGGCGACAAAGGGAAAAGCCAATTTTAAAAACCTTATTTTTAGTTGCCTCTTACATCATTGCCATATGGCTACTGTCACACGGCGGGATATAAACTAAGATAATACCAGAAGATGATGAATCTGAAAGAAGCGAAAGAAGTATGTAGGGATCGTGACACTTGGCGATCTGTTCTCTCTGGCTACCCCGTCAGTGATTGTGCGTGAAGATAAGTAAGTAAGATATATTGCAGGTGTCTAGAACAAACAAATGTCCGCCTTTTGTACTTATATATTTTATAAGGTTCATAAAGTTAAATAAATAAATAAATAAACAGGTGAATGAAATTGTATACTTGGGGAGTACGTTTAGCCGGGATGAAAGATGTGATTTAGATGTGGACAGGCGTGTCGCTGCCGGGAAAAAGTCAATGGTGCCCTGATCAAAGAATAAAAGGCAAGGCGTAGTGAAAAGTGCACGCCTTGCAATACATAACGCAGTGTTGGTACCGACTTTGCTATATGGCAGCGAAACCTGGGTATGCCAGAAGAAGCATAAAAGCAGGTTGAATGCAGTGGAGATGCGATCTCTTCGTAAAATGTGCGGCCTTACCATGGCCAACCGAAAGCGAAACGAAGAGATTCGCAATATGGCAGGTTTGAAAGATGACCTTGTCACAAAATGGATAAGGGCGTGCTTCGATGGTTTGGGCACGTTGAGCGAATGAGTGAAGACCGAATGGTTAAGAAAATATATAGCGCGAAAGTTAATATTAAAAGGTGTCGCAGTAGACCGAGACTAACTTTCGAAGACCATGTGAGCAAATTGCTCGAAGAGGGGAGGGTCAAGAGTACTCGGATACCTAGACGTGCATGTATGAAGAAGATGATGAATCTGAAAGAAGCGAAAGAAGTATGTAGGGATCGTGACACTTGGCGATCTGTTCTCTCTGGCTACCCCGTCAGTGATTGTGCGTGAAGATAAGTAAGTAAGATATATTGCAGGCGCTTGAACAATAAACTGTTATACGAGGTTACGTAAAACATTAAAATATGAGGGCCGACTACAGAACCTCCTCCGTTTTCTCGTCAGTTAAGAACTATATTTGCATATTTTGGAGCTAGGATCTCGTTTTTGATTAAGGCCCGCAACCTTTACTTTCGTTATTTTGGACATCCTATATTATATTCTAAATTAGTATCCTCTTGTTTGCAATTGCCGTGCGGTATCGCGGTAATTATATAAGATCCTCTTTCTTCCTGTGAGTGGGCGAGAGGCGACAAAGGAAAAGCCAATTTTAAAACCTTATTTTAGTTGCCTCTTACATCGTTGCCATATGGCTACCGTCACACGGCGGGATATAAACTAAGATAATACCAGAAGATGATGAATCTGAAAGAAGCGAAAGAAGTATGTAGGGATCGTGACACTTGGCGATCTGTTCTCTGGCTACCCCGTCAGTGATTGTGCGTGAAGATAAGTAAGTAAGATATATTGCAGGCGCTTGAACAATAAACTGTTATACGAGGTTACGTAAAACATTAAAATATGAGGGCCGACTACAGAACCTCCTCCGTTTTCTCGTCAGTTAAGAACTATATTTGCGTATTTTGGAGCTAGGATTTCGTTTTTGATTAAGGCCCGCAACCTTTACTTTCGTTATTTTGGACATCCTATATTATATTCTAAATTAGTATCCTCTTGTTTGCAATTGCCGTGCGGTATCGCGGTATTTATATACGATCCTCTTTCTTCCTGTGAGTGGGCGAGAGGCGACAAAGGAAAAGCCAATTTTAAAACCTTATTTTAGTTGCCTCTTACATCGTTGCCATATGGCTACTGTCACACGGCGGGATATAAACTAAGATAATACCAGAAGATGATGAATCTGAAAGAAGCGAAAGAAGTATGTAGGGATCGTGACACTTGGCGATCTGTTCTCTCTGGCTACCCCGTCAGTGATTGTGCGTGAAGATAAGTAAGTAAGATATATTGCAGGCGCTTGAACACTAAACTGTTATACGAGGTTACGTAAAACATTAAAATATGAGGGCTGACTACAGAACCTCCTCCGTTTTCTCGTCAGTTAAGAACTATATTTGCATATTTTGGAGCTAGGATCTCGTTTTTATTAAGGCCCGCAACCTTTACTTTCGTTATTTTGGACATCCTATATTATATTCTAAATTAGTATCCTCTTGTTTGCAATTGCCGTGCGGTATCGCGGTATTTATATACGATCCTCTTTCTTCCTGTGAGTGGGCGAGAGGCGACAAAGGAAAAGCCAATTTTAAAACCTTATTTTTAGTTGCCTCTTACATCGTTGCCATATGGCTACTGTCACACGGCGGGATATAAACCAAGATAATACCAGAAGATGATGAATCTGAAAGAAGCGAAAGAAGTATGTAGGGATCGTGACACTTGGCGATCTGTTCTCTGGCTACCCCGTCAGTGATTGTGCGTGAAGATAAGTAAGTAAGATATATTGCAGGCGCTTGAACAATAAACTGTTATACGAGGTTACGTAAAACATTAAAATATGAGGGCCGACTACAGAACCTCCTCCGTTTTCTCGTCAGTTAAGAACTATATTTGCATATTTTGGAGCTAGGATCTCGTTTTTATTAAGGCCCGCAACCTTTACTTTCGTTATTTTGGACATCCTATATTATATTCTAAATTAGTATCCTCTTGTTTGCAATTGCCGTGCGGTATCGCGGTATTTATATACGATCCTCTTTCTTCCTGTGAGTGGGCGAGAGGCGACAAAGGAAAAGCCAATTTTAAAACCTTATTTTTAGTTGCCTCTTACATCATTGCCATATGGCTACTGTCACACGGCGGGATATAAACTAAGATAATACCAGAAGATGATGAATCTGAAAGAAGCGAAAGAAGTATGTAGGGATCGTGACACTTGGCGATCTGTTCTCTCTGGCTACCCCGTCAGTGATTGTGCGTGAAGATAAGTAAGTAAGATATATTGCAGGCGCTTGAACAATAAACTGTTATACGAGGTTACGTAAAACATTAAAATATGAGGGCCGACTACAGAACCTCCTCCGTTTTCTCGTCAGTTAAGAACTATATTTGCATATTTTGGAGCTAGGATCTCGTTTTTTATTAAGGCCCGCAACCTTTACTTTCGTTATTTTGGACATCCTATATTATATTCTAAATTAGTATCCTCTTGTTTGCAATTGCCGTGCGGTATCGCGGTATTTATATACGATCCTCTTTCTTCCTGTGAGTGGGCGAGAGGCGACAAAGGGAAAAGCCAATTTTAAAAACCTTATTTTTAGTTGCCTCTTACATCGTTGCCATATGGCTACTGTCACACGGCGGGATATAAACTAAGATAATACCAGACCAAAATTCAGCAGCCTTGAGACGGCCAACAGCTCCGCTGGAAATCGTTAATCGTGTAAGTTGGGTGTCTGGTACTGAAACTGCGCATCCACCTGCCGCTTATATAAATATATGCCGCTATAATAAAAAATATCTAAAAATCTAATCGACAATTAGGATTCATCTTAAGAAACACAAAAAACTTTAAGAAACCTGACAGTACGGTCACTAAAAAAGAGGCGAGAGTTTGCATTGCTGGTATATTTATACAAATTACTAAATTCAATCGTGGATTGTCTATTCTTAATTTCTCAGATATAAGTAAGTATCTCAGATATAAGTACCATGCATCGAGGTAGAAGTTCCAAGACATTTCTATTAAATGTTTATAGTAACAATACCCCATATTATAATCCATTGGTTCAAATGTGTAGGAAATAAAACGAAATTACTATTAGCAACACAAATATAAATGTATTTATTTCGAATTTGAACACATATAAGTCAAGTGTTTGGGAAGCCCTCTTGTAAATGCAAAGTGATATCTGTATTTGTGATTTTTGTTTTATTACATCTTTGTGTAAATTTTCTAATTTTTTTTCATTAGTTATATTTAATAAGTCACGATAGCCGAGTAGTTGGGTGGTCGGAATTTCGAGTCGAGAGACCCGAGTTCGATCCCCAGGTGGCAGTACCAATGAGTTTTTCAAAAACTTATGTACGAATTTCATCGTTGGCTTGGACATAAAAGGCGGCGACGGCTCACCACCTGTCACGTTGTCCCGAAAATATCTTCGGTGGAAGGTGGGTCAAAGGGACTTAATTGTCTAGACTTGACCCCTGTCTACCCCTGTATTGGGAATTGCGTGAAGATATTTATATTTATTTATTTTTAGTTATATTTAAGTGTAAGAAAGAAAACAACGTGTCCTTGTTTTAAATCTGTATACACATAGTTTGGACAAGGACTGTTCAATACCTTAGAATTTTAATCTTATCATGTAATTGTCTTGGTCTGTTTTGTGTGTCATAATAAATAAAATAAAAAATAAAAGTATCTTGGAGCTGATCTCGTATCTGATTTAAACCCGCAACCCTTTCTTTTGTTATTTTGCACATTCAAAATTCAATTTCCTTATACAATATAGTAGCACCGTCACAATCAATTATTTGCTACAGATATATTGCAGGCGCTTGAACACTAAACTGTTATACGAGATTACGTAAAATATTAAAATATGAGGGTTGACTACAGAACCTCTTCCGTTTTTTCGTCACTTAAGAACTATACCTGCGTATCTTGGAGCAAGGATCTCGTTTTCGCATTTATATCTAAATCGCATATTATATTCTAAATTAGTGTCCTCTTGTTTGAAATTGCCGTGTGGTATCTCGTAATTATATAAGATCCTCTTTCTTTCTGTTTGTGGGCGAGAGGCGACGAAGGGAAAAGCCAATTTTAAAAACCCTATTTTTAGTTGCTTCTTATATCGTTGCCATATGGCTACCGTCACACGGCGGGATATAAACTAAGATAATACCAGAAGATGATGAATCTGAAAGAAGCGAAAGAAGTATGTAGGGATCGTGACACTTGGCGATCTGTTCTCTCTGGCTACCCCGTCAGTGATTGTGCGTGAAGATAAGTAAGTAAGATATATTGCAGGCGCTTGAACAATAAACTGTTATACGAGGTTACGTAAAACATTAAAATATGAGGGCCGACTACAGAACCTCCTCCGTTTTCTCGTCAGTTAAGAACTATATTTGCATATTTTGGAGCTAGGATCTCGTTTTTTATTAAGGCCCGCAACCTTTACTTTCGTTATTTTGGACATCCTATATTATATTCTAAATTAGTGTCCTCTTGTTTGAAATTGCCGTGTGGTATCTCGTAATTATATAAGATCCTCTTTCTTTCTGTTTGTGGGCGAGAGGCGACGAAGGAAAAGCCAATTTTAAAACCTTATTTTTAGTTGCCTCTTACATCGTTGCCATATGGCTACCGTCACACGGCGGGATATAAACCAAGATAATACCAGACCAAAATTCAGCAGCCTTGAGACGGCCAACAGCTCCGCTGGAAATCGTTAATCGTGTAAGTTGGGTGTCTGGTACTGAAACTGCGCATCCACCTGCCGCTTATATAAATATATGCCGCTATAATAAAAAATATCTAAAAATCTAATCGACAATTAGGATTCATCTTAAGAAACACAAAAAACTTTAAGAAACCTGACAGTACGGTCACTAAAAAAGAGGCGAGAGTTTGCATTGCTGGTATATTTATACAAATTACTAAATTCAATCGTGGATTGTCTATTCTTAATTTCTCAGATATAAGTAAGTATCTCAGATATAAGTACCATGCATCGAGGTAGAAGTTCCAAGACATTTCTATTAAATGTTTATAGTAACAATACCCCATATTATAATCCATTGGTTCAAATGTGTAGGAAATAAAACGAAATTACTATTAGCAACACAAATATAAATGTATTTATTTCGAATTTGAACACATATAAGTCAAGTGTTTGGGAAGCCCTCTTGTAAATGCAAAGTGATATCTGTATTTGTGATTTTTGTTTTATTACATCTTTGTGTAAATTTTCTAATTTTTTTTCATTAGTTATATTTAATAAGTCACGATAGCCGAGTAGTTGGGTGGTCGGAATTTCGAGTCGAGAGACCCGAGTTCGATCCCCAGGTGGCAGTACCAATGAGTTTTTCAAAAACTTATGTACGAATTTCATCGTTGGCTTGGACATAAAAGGCGGCGACGGGCTCACCACCTGTCACGTTGTCCCGAAAATATCTTCGGTGGAAGGTGGGTCAAAGGGACTTAATTGTCTAGACTTGACCTCTGTCTACCCCTGTATTGGGAATTGCGTGAAGATATTTATATTTATTTATTTTAGTTATATTTAAGTGTAAGAAAGAAAACAACGTGTCCTTGTTTTAAATCTGTATACACATAGTTTGGACAAGGACTGTTCAATACCTTAGAATTTTAATCTTATCATGTAATTGTCTTGGTCTGTTTTGTGTGTCATAATAAATAAATAAATTAAAAAATAAAAGTATCTTGGAGCTGATCTCGTATCTGATTTAAACCCGCAACCCTTTCTTTTGTTATTTTGCACATTCAAAATTCAATTTCCTTATACAATATAGTAGCACCGTCACAATCAATTATTTGCTACAGATATATTGCAGGCGCTTGAACACTAAACTGTTATACGAGATTACGTAAAATATTAAAATATGAGGGTTGACTACAGAACCTCTTCCGTTTTTTCGTCACTTAAGAACTATACCTGCGTATCTTGGAGCAAGGATCTCGTTTTCGCATTTATATCTAAATCGCATATTATATTCTAAATTAGTGTCCTCTTGTTTGAAATTGCCGTGGTATCTCGTAATTATATAAGATCCTCTTTCTTTCTGTTTGTGGGCGAGAGGCGACGAAGGAAAAGCCAATTTTAAAAACCCTATTTTTAGTTGTTTATATCGTGCCATATGGCTACCGTCACACGGCGGGATATAAACCAAGATAATACCAGAAGATGATGAATCTGAAAGAAGCGAAAGAAGTATGTAGGGATCGTGACACTTGGCGATCTGTTCTCTGGCTACCCTGTCAGTGATTGTGCGTGAAGATATTTATATTTATTTATTTTTAGTTGCCTCTTACATCGTTGCCATATGGCTACTGTCACACGGCGGGATATAAACCAAGATAATACCAGAAGATGATGAATCTGAAAGAAGCGAAAGAAGTATGTAGGGATCGTGACACTTGGCGATCTGTTCTCTGGCTACCCCGTCAGTGATTGTGCGTGAAGATAAGTAAGTAAGATATATTGCAGGCGCTTGAACACTAAACTGTTATACGAGGTTACGTAAAACATTAAAATATGAGGGTTGACTACAGAACCTCTTCCGTTTTTTCGTCACTTAAGAACTATACCTGCGTATCTTGGAGCAAGGATCTCGTTTTTATTAAGGCCCGCAACCTTTACTTTCGTTATTTTGGACATCCTATATTATATTCTAAATTAGTATCCTCTTGTTTGCAATTGCCGTGCGGTATCGCGGTATTTATATACGATCCTCTTTCTTCCTGTGAGTGGGCGAGAGGCGACAAAGGGAAAAGCCAATTTTAAAAACCTTATTTTTAGTTGCCTCTTACATCGTTGCCATATGGCTACTGTCACACGGCGGGATATAAACTAAGATAATACCAGACCAAAATTCAGCAGCCTTGAGACGGCCAACAGCTCCGCTGGAAATCGTTAATCGTGTAAGTTGGGTGTCTGGTACTGAAACTGCGCATCCACCTGCCGCTTATATAAATATATGCCGCTATAATAAAAAATATCTAAAAATCTAATCGACAATTAGGATTCATCTTAAGAAACACAAAAAACTTTAAGAAACCTGACAGTACGGTCACTAAAAAAGAGGCGAGAGTTTGCATTGCTGGTATATTTATACAAATTACTAAATTCAATCGTGGATTGTCTATTCTTAATTTCTCAGATATAAGTAAGTATCTCAGATATAAGTACCATGCATCGAGGTAGAAGTTCCAAGACATTTCTATTAAATGTTTATAGTAACAATACCCCATATTATAATCCATTGGTTCAAATGTGTAGGAAATAAAACGAAATTACTATTAGCAACACAAATATAAATGTATTTATTTCGAATTTGAACACATATAAGTCAAGTGTTTGGGAAGCCCTCTTGTAAATGCAAAGTGATATCTGTATTTGTGATTTTTGTTTTATTACATCTTTGTGTAAATTTTCTAATTTTTTTTCATTAGTTATATTTAATAAGTCACGATAGCCGAGTAGTTGGGTGGTCGGAATTTCGAGTCGAGAGACCCGAGTTCGATCCCCAGGTGGCAGTACCAATGAGTTTTTCAAAAACTTATGTACGAATTTCATCGTTGGCTTGGACATAAAAGGCGGCGACGGGCTCACCACCTGTCACGTTGTCCCGAAAATATCTTCGGTGGAAGGTGGGTCAAAGGGACTTAATTGTCTAGACTTGACCTCTGTCTACCCCTGTATTGGGAATTGCGTGAAGATATTTATATTTATTTATTTTTAGTTATATTTAAGTGTAAGAAAGAAAACAACGTGTCCTTGTTTTAAATCTGTATACACATAGTTTGGACAAGGACTGTTCAATACCTTAGAATTTTAATCTTATCATGTAATTGTCTTGGTCTGTTTTGTGTGTCATAATAAATAAATAAAATAAAAAATAAAAGTATCTTGGAGCTGATCTCGTATCTGATTTAAACCCGCAACCCTTTCTTTTGTTATTTTGCACATTCAAAATTCAATTTCCTTATACAATATAGTAGCACCGTCACAATCAATTATTTGCTACAGATATATTGCAGGCGCTTGAACACTAAACTGTTATACGAGATTACGTAAAATATTAAAATATGAGGGTTGACTACAGAACCTCTTCCGTTTTTCGTCACTTAAGAACTATACCTGCGTATCTTGGAGCAAGGATCTCGTTTTCGCATTTATATCTAAATCGCATATTATATTCTAAATTAGTGTCCTCTTGTTTGAAATTGCCGTGTGGTATCTCGTAATTATATAAGATCCTCTTTCTTCCTGTGAGTGGGCGAGAGGCGACGAAGGAAAAGCCAATTTTAAAACCCTATTTTTAGTTGCCTCTTACATCGTTGCCATATGGCTACTGTCACACGGCGGGATATAAACTAAGATAATACCAGACCAAAATTCAGCAGCCTTGAGACGGCCAACAGCTCCGCTGGAAATCGTTAATCGTGTAAGTTGGGTGTCTGGTACTGAAACTGCGCATCCACCTGCCGCTTATATAAATATATGCCGCTATAATAAAAAATATCTAAAAATCTAATCGACAATTAGGATTCATCTTAAGAAACACAAAAAACTTTAAGAAACCTGACAGTACGGTCACTAAAAAAGAGGCGAGAGTTTGCATTGCTGGTATATTTATACAAATTACTAAATTCAATCGTGGATTGTCTATTCTTAATTTCTCAGATATAAGTAAGTATCTCAGATATAAGTACCATGCATCGAGGTAGAAGTTCCAAGACATTTCTATTAAATGTTTATAGTAACAATACCCCATATTATAATCCATTGGTTCAAATGTGTAGGAAATAAAACGAAATTACTATTAGCAACACAAATATAAATGTATTTATTTCGAATTTGAACACATATAAGTCAAGTGTTTGGGAAGCCCTCTTGTAAATGCAAAGTGATATCTGTATTTGTGATTTTTGTTTTATTACATCTTTGTGTAAATTTTCTAATTTTTTTTCATTAGTTATATTTAATAAGTCACGATAGCCGAGTAGTTGGGTGGTCGGAATTTCGAGTCGAGAGACCCCAGGTGGCAGTACCAATGAGTTTTTCAAAAACTTATGTACGAATTTCATCGTTGGCTTGGACATAAAAGGCGGCGACGGGCTCACCACCTGTCACGTTGTCCCGAAAATATCTTCGGTGGAAGGTGGGTCAAAGGGACTTAATTGTCTAGACTTGACCTCTGTCTACCCCTGTATTGGGAATTGCGTGAAGATATTTATATTTATTTATTTTTAGTTATATTTAAGTGTAAGAAAGAAAACAACGTGTCCTTGTTTTAAATCTGTATACACATAGTTTGGACAAGGACTGTTCAATACCTTAGAATTTTAATCTTATCATGTAATTGTCTTGGTCTGTTTTGTGTGTCATAATAAATAAATAAAATAAAAAATAAAAGTATCTTGGAGCTGATCTCGTATCTGATTTAAACCCGCAACCCTTTCTTTTGTTATTTTGCACATTCAAAATTCAATTTCCTTATACAATATAGTAGCACCGTCACAATCAATTATTTGCTACAGATATATTGCAGGCGCTTGAACACTAAACTGTTATACGAGATTACGTAAAATATTAAAATATGAGGGTTGACTACAGAACCTCTTCCGTTTTTTCGTCACTTAAGAACTATACCTGCGTATCTTGGAGCAAGGATCTCGTTTTCGCATTTATATCTAAATCGCATATTATATTCTAAATTAGTGTCCTCTTGTTTGAAATTGCCGTGTGGTATCTCGTAATTATATAAGATCCTCTTTCTTTCTGTTTGTGGGCGAGAGGCGACGAAGGGAAAAGCCAATTTTAAAAACCCTATTTTTAGTTGCTTCTTATATCGTGCCATATGGCTACCGTCACACGGCGGGATATAAACTAAGATAATACCAGAAGATGATGAATCTGAAAGAAGCGAAAGAAGTATGTAGGGATCGTGACACTTGGCGATCTGTTCTCTCTGGCTACCCCGTCAGTGATTGTGCGTGAAGATAAGTAAGTAAGATATATTGCAGGCGCTTGAACAATAAACTGTTATACGAGGTTACGTAAAACATTAAAATATGAGGGCCGACTACAGAACCTCCTCCGTTTTCTCGTCAGTTAAGAACTATATTTGCATATTTTGGAGCTAGGATCTCGTTTTTGATTAAGGCCCGCAACCTTTACTTTCGTTATTTTGGACATCCTATATTATATTCTAAATTAGTATCCTCTTGTTTGCAATTGCCGTGCGGTATCGCGGTATTTATATACGATCCTCTTTCTTTCTGTTTGTGGGCGAGAGGCGACAAAGGGAAAAGCCAATTTTAAAAACCTTATTTTTAGTTGCCTCTTACATCGTTGCCATATGGCTACTGTCACACGGCGGGATATAAACTAAGATAATACCAGACCAAAATTCAGCAGCCTTGAGACGGCCAACAGCTCCGCTGGAAATCGTTAATCGTGTAAGTTGGGTGTCTGGTACTGAAACTGCGCATCCACCTGCCGCTTATATAAATATATGCCGCTATAATAAAAAATATCTAAAAATCTAATCGACAATTAGGATTCATCTTAAGAAACACAAAAAACTTTAAGAAACCTGACAGTACGGTCACTAAAAAAGAGGCGAGAGTTTGCATTGCTGGTATATTTATACAAATTACTAAATTCAATCGTGGATTGTCTATTCTTAATTTCTCAGATATAAGTAAGTATCTCAGATATAAGTACCATGCATCGAGGTAGAAGTTCCAAGACATTTCTATTAAATGTTTATAGTAACAATACCCCATATTATAATCCATTGGTTCAAATGTGTAGGAAATAAAACGAAATTACTATTAGCAACACAAATATAAATGTATTTATTTCGAATTTGAACACATATAAGTCAAGTGTTTGGGAAGCCCTCTTGTAAATGCAAAGTGATATCTGTATTTGTGATTTTTGTTTTATTACATCTTTGTGTAAATTTTCTAATTTTTTTTCATTAGTTATATTTAATAAGTCACGATAGCCGAGTAGTTGGGTGGTCGGAATTTCGAGTCGAGAGACCCGAGTTCGATCCCCAGGTGGCAGTACCAATGAGTTTTTCAAAAACTTATGTACGAATTTCATCGTTGGCTTGGACATAAAAGGCGGCGACGGGCTCACCACCTGTCACGTTGTCCCGAAAATATCTTCGGTGGAAGGTGGGTCAAAGGGACTTAATTGTCTAGACTTGACCTCTGTCTACCCCTGTATTGGGAATTGCGTGAAGATATTTATATTTATTTATTTTTAGTTATATTTAAGTGTAAGAAAGAAAACAACGTGTCCTTGTTTTAAATCTGTATACACATAGTTTGGACAAGGACTGTTCAATACCTTAGAATTTTAATCTTATCATGTAATTGTCTTGGTCTGTTTTGTGTGTCATAATAAATAAATAAATAAAATAAAAAATAAAAGTATCTTGGAGCTGATCTCGTATCTGATTTAAACCCGCAACCCTTTCTTTTGTTATTTTGCACATTCAAAATTCAATTTCCTTATACAATATAGTAGCACCGTCACAATCAATTATTTGCTACAGATATATTGCAGGCGCTTGAACACTAAACTGTTATACGAGATTACGTAAAATATTAAAATATGAGGGTTGACTACAGAACCTCTTCCGTTTTTTCGTCACTTAAGAACTATACCTGCGTATCTTGGAGCAAGGATCTCGTTTTCGCATTTATATCTAAATCGCATATTATATTCTAAATTAGTGTCCTCTTGTTTGAAATTGCCGTGTGGTATCTCGTAATTATATAAGATCCTCTTTCTTTCTGTTTGTGGGCGAGAGGCGACGAAGGGAAAAGCCAATTTTAAAAACCCTATTTTTAGTTGCTTCTTATATCGTGCCATATGGCTACCGTCACACTGCGGGATATAAACTCAGATAATACCAGACCAAAATTCAGCAGCCTTGAGACGGCCAACAGCTGGTCTGGAAATCGTTGATCGTGTAAGTTGGTTGTCTGGTACTGAAATTGCGCATCCACCTGTCGCTTGCGTGGATACGTAAAGTGATTTATCTCTAAGTCTCAAGAGTTCAGCCATTGTGACGAGCGCTTCCGATTATCGTATCGCTACCGATGAAAAGTGGATACTGTAATCCACTTTTCATCACAAATAATGATACAATTTAAAATCCCTTCATCATTGTGTCGGTTGAGCAAAGTAACACAGCAGTCGACGCGTGTTTGCAAGTTCGATTCACTCAATTCCTGAGGTACCCATCGTTCAAGTTTTTTTACTTGCCCGATTGGCTTCAAGTGGATTAACACAGTTTTATTACTAAGCCCGAAGCCAGCAACTATCTCTGAAGTGCTTTGTGATGGATCCGCTTTCACAATAGTGTTTAATTCTTCATTTTTCCACATTAGTCTCTGGCCGTCCACGGGGTTGGTTTTGAAGGTAGAAATTTCCAGAACGAAAACGTTGAAACCAAAAACGTAACGTGCTTTCTTTTGCGACACCAATTCTGAACTCTTCCAAATTTAGTTATTTTTGTGCCATGTTGATTTTTCTTAACCTTAACAAATTGAATTTTAATAATTATTGGCATTACTTCATCCCAGAACAAAGTGTTATGAGTAGTTAAAGAATTATTTTTGGACAACCCTTGAAAACCGTTGCACATCGTGGTATGAGTGACCAATAAGAGTCAAGTAATTTATCAATTAAAATTAGTACTTTTACTTGTCTGCAATGTCTTCACTCTCTGCTGAAAGAATCTTGAGCCCTGAAATGAGAAAGAATACCTTATTTGTCATGTATCAATTTAAAAAATCTATTTTAAATGTTACAATGCTTGCTAATCTCGACGGTTTGAGTTTAAGAAGAAGAGTGTGGGTAGTAGCAACATAAACAGGTAAAATGTCCGTTCGAAGTTGATTATACTCTTTGCACTTATCACAGTTTGGTAAGTATAATTATAACGTAGGTATTATATTCTCTTTGAGTATAAAAGTATGTTATTTTATTTAACGGTTATGATAGTGTTTTGTATCCATCTGGAGAAAAAATTTTTGTTGATATCTTTGAACCTGATCGGATTGATTGAAATATTGTTTGACTAATAGTAATGTAATGTATCACTATTTGTACATAACATTACTTAGTAATAATATTTCCTTATAGAAAATTACATTATAAATTCCTCGAGTGCTTTAATTACATATAGTAGTTGATCGTGAGCAAGCTCGTATAAGGTTGCACTGTGTCTGGTTTCAGTAAGTCGTGTGGACAAAGTCACGGGCAATTTTTAGTGTTATTTGTGTTCCTCTTTAAATAAATGTTATAAGTGCACACTTATAATTAAACACTTGTGATTAGTTTTCTCAATTTGAATTCTTACGAATGGTATTTATAACAAACATGTAACTTGCCGAGTCATCGAACAATATTTTTTCCAGACGGTAGATTACAACTCTCCTACCTTCATATTGTCCTGTTTGTATTCTACGTACAACGTATCAAATGCGAGGAATATACTAGATGTTATGATCTTGCATAGATCACTTTAGTCCGTAAATCTGCTGTCGGAACACGAAATACTCAGGATTTGAAAAAAAAGGTCATTCTGTAAAAGGTAAAGTGCTTTTTAGATTTATACAATATTTATTCCCATGTACTTTAATTTTTTCTTTGAAATAGTTAAGTATCGTGATTATTTAAAAACCGTATTGTTCCTGTACCGACGCTAACCCAGGTAAAGGTTTATATAAATTGTCCTTGCTATATGAACTTCGGATATTAAATAAACTTCAATTTGAGACAGGATACCTAAAAAAATACTCGTAAAATCTTTTTGGAAGTTTATTATAATATTTGGTTTGTATTTTTATAATATTTTTGTTGTAACATTTTATTGCAAAATTATATTTATTGAAAATCATTAAAGAAATTTGCGTTATAAGTGCATTATTACATATTTTTTTAAATTGATTTTAAAAATAATTGAATGTAAGTTATACTGAACTTTTTGTTATTAAAGGGAAAAAATGTTTGCCTTAATTCCAACCGTGTCAGTATACCAATGAGTTTTTTATATATATAAAAATTTGGTACAGTCTGCCACCTACGAGCGCGGGTCTTTTGACTCGAATTCCGATCACCGAACCACACGGCTATCGTGACTTACAATTATAATGAATAGTATATACATGATTCAAAAACTAGCATTTAGAATTTAGTTAGGTCCTTCAAAAGAGTAGTTGCTGCGGCAAAGTCCGAGCACAATGGCAGAATTGGCGAAAAACTGGTGCGTCTTCCTTCGGGAACTCGTGCGTTCTGGTCCCTCGCCAAGGCTGTCCAAGGGAACTTCAGTCAGCCATTACTACCATCTCTGCACAGGGTTGACAACCCGCTGGCTCATGACGCAAAGGAGAAAGCCGATCTTCTAGGTTCTCTTTTTGCGTCCAACTCGACTCTCGATTACCGGGGGAGCTCACCGCCGACCATCCCGTGCAGTGAGTGCTCTATGCCGGATATCCGGTTTTTTCAGAGCTCGGTGCACAAAGCACTCCTCTCCCTAGATATCCAAAAGTATATATGAGTGAGTATGACGAAATTCATTTGTCATGTATCAATTTAAAAATCTATTTTAAATGTTACAATGCTTGCTAATCTCGACGGTTTGAGTTTAAGAAGAAGAGTGTGGGTAGTAGCAACATAAACAGGTAAAATGTCCGTTCGAAGTTGATTATACTCTTTGCACTTATCACAGTTTGGTAAGTATAATTACAACCTCCTACCTTCATATTGTCCTGTTTGTATTCTACGTACAACGTATCAAATGCGAGGAATATACTAGATGTTATGATCTTGCATAGATCACTTTAGTCCGTAAATCTGCTGTCGGAACACGAAATACTCAGGATTTGAAAAAAAAGGTCATTCTGTAAAAGGTAAAGTGCTTTTTAGATTTATACAATATTTTTCCAGACGGTAGATTACAACCTCCTACCTTCATATTGTCCTGTTTGTATTCTACGTACAACGTATCAAATGCGAGGAATATACTAGATGTTATGATCTTGCATAGATCACTTTAGTCCGTAAATCTGCTGTCGGAACACGAAATACTCAGGATTTGAAAAAAAAGGTCATTCTGTAAAAGGTAAAGTGCTTTTTAGATTTATACAATATTTTTCCAGACGGTAGATTACAACCTCCTACCTTCATATTGTCCTGTTTGTATTCTACGTACAACGTATCAAATGCGAGGAATATACTAGATGTTATGATCTTGCATAGATCACTTTAGTCCGTAAATCTGCTGTCGGAACACGAAATACTCAGGATTTGAAAAAAAAGGTCATTCTGTAAAAGGTAAAGTGCTTTTTAGATTTATACAATATTTTTCCAGACGGTAGATTACAACCTCCTACCTTCATATTGTCCTGTTTGTATTCTACGTACAACGTATCAAATGCGAGGAATATACTAGATGTTATGATCTTGCATAGATCACTTTAGTCCGTAAATCTGCTGTCGGAACACGAAATACTCAGGATTTGAAAAAAAAGGTCATTCTGTAAAAGGTAAAGTGCTTTTTAGATTTATACAATATTTTTCCAGACGGTAGATTACAACTCTCCTACCTTCATATTGTCCTGTTTGTATTCTACGTACAACGTATCAAATGCGAGGAATATACTAGATGTTATGATCTTGCATAGATCACTTTAGTCCGTAAATCTGCTGTCGGAACACGAAATACTCAGGATTTGAAAAAAAAGGTCATTCTGTAAAAGGTAAAGTGCTTTTTAGATTTATACAATATTTATTCCCATGTACTTTAATTTTTTCTTTGAAATAGTTAAGTATCGTGATTATTTAAAAACCGTATTGTTCCTGTACCGACGCTAACCCAGGTAAAGGTTTATATAAATTGTCCTTGCTATATGAACTTCGGATATTAAATAAACTTCAATTTGAGACAGGATACCTAAAAAATACTCGTAAAATCTTTTTGGAAGTTTATTATAATATTTGGTTTGTATTTTTATAATATTTTTGTTGTAACATTTTATTGCAAAATTATATTTATTGAAAATCATTAAAGAAATTTGCGTTATAAGTGCATTATTACATATTTTTTTAAATTGATTTTAAAAATAATTGAATGTAAGTTATACTGAACTTTTGTTATTAAAGGGAAAAATTTTTGTTGATATCTTTGAACCTGATCGGATTGATTGAAATATTGTTTGACTAATAGTAATGTAATGTATCACTATTTGTACATAACATTACTTAGTAATAATATTTCCTTATAGAAAATTACATTATAAATTCCTCGAGTGCTTTAATTACATATAGTAGTTGATCGTGAGCAAGCTCGTATAAGGTTGCACTGTGTCTGGTTTCAGTAAGTCGTGTGGACAAAGTCACGGGCAATTTTTAGTGTTATTTGTGTTCCTCTTTAAATAAATGTTATAAGTGCACACTTATAATTAAACACTTGTGATTAGTTTTCTCAATTTGAATTCTTACGAATGGTATTTATAACAAACATGTAACTTGCCGAGTCATCGAACAATATTTTTTCCAGACGGTAGATTACAACTCTCCTACCTTCATATTGTCCTGTTTGTATTCTACGTACAACGTATCAAATGCGAGGAATATACTAGATGTTATGATCTTGCATAGATCACTTTAGTCCGTAAATCTGCTGTCGGAACACGAAATACTCAGGATTTGAAAAAAAAGGTCATTCTGTAAAAGGTAAAGTGCTTTTTAGATTTATACAATATTTATTCCCATGTACTTTAATTTTTTCTTTGAAATAGTTAAGTATCGTGATTATTTAAAAACCGTATTGTTCCTGTACCGACGCTAACCCAGGTAAAGGTTTATATAAATTGTCCTTGCTATATGAACTTCGGATATTAAATAAACTTCAATTTGAGACAGGATACCTAAAAAATACTCGTAAAATCTTTTTGGAAGTTTATTATAATATTTGGTTTGTATTTTTATAATATTTTTGTTGTAACATTTTATTGCAAAATTATATTTATTGAAAATCATTAAAGAAATTTGCGTTATAAGTGCATTATTACATATTTTTTTAAATTGATTTTAAAAATAATTGAATGTAAGTTATACTGAACTTTTTGTTATTAAAGGGAAAAAATGTTTGCCTTAATTCCAACCGTGTCAGTATACCAATGAGTTTTTTTATATATATAAAAATTTGGTACAGTCTGCCACCTACGAGCGCGGGTCTTTTGACTCGAATTCCGATCACCGAACCACACGGCTATCGTGACTTACAATTATAATGAATAGTATATACATGATTCAAAAACTAGCATTTAGAATTTAGTTAGGTCCTTCAAAGAGTATATTGATTCTCGCCCCGACAGTTCTTTTAAAAAGAGATCACTAAAAGTGTGCATAGATAACAACGGTGCATACTTTGATTAATTATATATGTCGCAGAATCAAGATAAGGCAACAATTTTGGTTACAACACCATCTATTAAAAGTCTTCGGAAACGTCAAGTGGTGCGCTTGAGTAAGGTCGATACAGGAAGTGACAGAGCGGATTTGACTACTATGTTTTGTCAATGTCATTTGACTTCTGATATATAGTGTCTTCAGAATATTCTCGGGGTTGACTGACGAAACGGACGGCAGTGTGAACGATCATCGTCTTGTATCGAACTTACTGCGTTTCCACACATTTAGATCAGTTTTCTGATATGGCTCAAGACGGATCTAACAACGAGTTGCCTCACGTGGACTACCCTACGCCGACATATATATTTTAAAACGCCAATTTCAGATGTAAGGAACTAATACTAGCTCTGCTTTAAGTAATTTTACTGAAGAGCTTGATGCACCTGGACGTTAATATAATCTGACCGAACTAAGGGATAAGTTATAAATAAAATAAATATCTTGTCGCAATTCCCAATACAGGGGTAGACAGAGGTCTAGTCTAGACCTAAGTCCCTTTGACCGAAGATATTTTCGGGACAACGTGACAGGTGGTGAGCCCGTCGCCATCTTTATGTCCAAGTCAACGATGTAATTCGTACATAAGTTTTTGAAAAACCCATTGGTACGAGCTTGCCACCTGGGATCGAACTCGGGTCTCTTGACTCGTAATTCCGACCATCCAACAACTCGGCTATCGCGACATAGGGATTAGTTAATTCATTTGTTTTGTTAGTTTAAAGCTTAAATAATTAATCGTTACTATTGTACGACTAACTGTGGATTAGTAGATATTTAATTGAACAACTTGTTTCAGAGCTCGGTGCACAAAGCACTCCCTAGATATCCAAAAGTATATATGAGTGAGTATGACGAAATTCATTTGTTTTGTTAGTTTAAAGCTTAAATAATTAATCGTTACTATTGTACGACTAACTGTGGATTAGTAGATATTTAATTGAACAACTTGTTTCAGAGCTCGGTGCACAAAGCACTCCTCTCCCTAGATATCCAAAAGTATATATGAGTGAGTATGACGAAATTCATTTGTTTTGTTAGTTTAAAGCTTAAATAATTAATCGTTACTATTGTACGACTAACTGTGGATTAGTAGATATTTAATTGAACAACTTGTTTCAGAGCTCGGTGCACAAAGCACTCCTCTCCCTAGATATCCAAAAGTATATATGAGTGAGTATGACGAAATTCATTTGTTTTGTTAGTTTAAAGCTTAAATAATTAATCGTTACTATTGTACGACTAACTGTGGATTAGTAGATATTTAATTGAACAACTTGTTTCAGAGCTCGGTGCACAAAGCACTCCTCTCCCTAGATATCCAAAAGTATATATGAGTGAGTATGACGAAATTCATTTGTTTTGTTAGTTTAAAGCTTAAATAATTAATCGTTACTATTGTACGACTAACTGTGGATTAGTAGATATTTAATTGAACAACTTGTTTCAGAGCTCGGTGCACAAAGCACTCCTCTCCCTAGATATCCAAAAGTATATATGAGTGAGTATGACGAAATTCATTTGTTTTGTTAGTTTAAAGCTTAAATAATTAATCGTTACTATTGTACGACTAACTGTGGATTAGTAGATATTTAATTGAACAACTTGTTTCAGAGCTCGGTGCACAAAGCACTCCTCTCCCTAGATATCCAAAAGTATATATGAGTGAGTATGACGAAATTCATTTGTTTTGTTAGTTTAAAGCTTAAATAATTAATCGTTACTATTGTACGACTAACTGTGGATTAGTAGATATTTAATTGAACAACTTGTTTCAGAGCTCGGTGCACAAAGCACTCCTCTCCCTAGATATCCAAAAGTATATATGAGTGAGTATGACGAAATTCATTTGTTTTGTTAGTTTAAAGCTTAAATAATTAATCGTTACTATTGTACGACTAACTGTGGATTAGTAGATATTTAATTGAACAACTTGTTTCAGAGCTCTCGAGGAGATCCGCCACATTGTCACCGAGTCCGGCCGCCGACCTACGTTCCCAGGTGAATTTATATTTATACTTTTAATAGTCACGATAGCCGAGTGGTTGGGTGGTCGGAGTTTCGAGTCGAGAGACCCGAGTTCGACCCCCAAGTGGCAGGTTCGTACCAATGGGTTTTTCAAAAACTTATGTACGAATATATCGTTGGCTTGGACATAAAGACGGCGGCGGGCTCAGCACCTGTCACGCTGTCCCAAAAATGTCTTCGAAGAAAGGTGGGGCGAAATGACTTAATTTTCTAAACTAGGTCTACCCCAGTATTGAGAATGGCGTGAAGATATAACGGTTGGTACGCAAATTGATGTTCGCAGTACAAGACATCTCGTAGGTTAGCCACTGCTGCCCATTATCGGTCTGTTGAATTTTTGTCTGGTATCCCGAGGTTGTACCGTCACTTCAAAGATAGCTGCTGGCTTCGAACTTAGTGATACAACTGTGTTAATCCACTTGAAGCAAATCGGGAAAGTAAAGAAACTTGAACAATGGGTACCTTATGAATTGAGTGAATCGAACTTGCAAACACGCGTCGACTGCTGTGTTACTTGTTGTGTTAATAATGAAGGGATTTTAAATTGAGTCATTACTTGTGATGAAAAGTGGATACTGTGTGATAATCGGAAGCGCTCGTCGCAATGGCTGAGCTCTTGAGACCTAGCCAAATCCTGCCCTAAACGAAAATTGACTCAGAAAAAGTTACTTGTGATTGTTTGGTGGACTAGCGCCGGTGTCGTTCACTACAGCTTTCTAAAATCTGGCCAAACGATTACGGCAGATATCAATTGTCAGCATCTGCAAACCATGAAGGAAGAACTAACTGCTAAACAACAACGGAGATTAGTCAATTGGTCTATGTCACTGCTGCTTCACGACAACCCAAGACCACACACTGCACAAAAGACAACCACTGAGTTAGATGAGCTACAACTGGAATGTCTGCGACATCCACGGTACTCCTCGGACCTTGCTCCAAGAGATCGACATGTTTTACGGAATTTGGACAACTACTTACAGAGAAAAAGATTCAACTCCGATGCGGTAGTCCAAACCGCCTTCAAAGAGTATATTGATTCTCGCCCCGACAGTTCTTTTAAAAAAAGAGATCACTAAAAGTGTGCATAGATAACAACGGTGCATACTTTGATTAATTATATATGTCGCAGAATCAAGATAAGGCAACAATTTTGGTTACAACACCATCTATTAAAAGTCTTCGGAAACGTCAAGTGGTGCGCTTGAGTAAGGTCGATACAGGAAGTGACAGAGCGGATTTGACTACTATGTTTTGTCAATGTCATTTGACTTCTGATATATAGTGTCTTCAGAATATTCTCGGGGTTGACTGACGAAACGGACGGCAGTGTGAACGATCATCGTCTTGTATCGAACTTACTGCGTTTCCACACATTTAGATCAGTTTTCTGATATGGCTCAAGACGGATCTAACAACGAGTTGCCTCACGTGGACTACCCTACGCCGACATATATATTTTAAAACGCCAATTTCAGATGTAAGGAACTAATACTAGCTCTGCTTTAAGTAATTTTACTGAAGAGCTTGATGCACCTGGACGTTAATATAATCTGACCGAACTAAGGGATAAGTTATAAATAAAATAAATATCTTGTCGCAATTCCCAATACAGGGGTAGACAGAGGTCTAGTCTAGACCTAAGTCCCTTTGACCGAAGATATTTTCGGGACAACGTGACAGGTGGTGAGCCCGTCGCCATCTTTATGTCCAAGTCAACGATGTAATTCGTACATAAGTTTTTGAAAAACCCATTGGTACGAGCTTGCCACCTGGGATCGAACTCGGGTCTCTTGACTCGTAATTCCGACCATCCAACAACTCGGCTATCGCGACATAGGGATTAGTTAATGCATTTAATGTAACTGTGTCATCTAGTTGTAGTACTCTGAAATCCTACTGGCATTAATATAAGGCGTAATGAGCTGTGGAACATAATTAAGATGTCAGGTCTAAAATAAAAACAATATAGTTAAAGCGCTATCTCTTGACCAAAAGAATTATCATCACCAAGGTATGCACTCTATTCGAGCTAATCAATCTTACGTACTTGCCTTCTCGGTAAGAAATTTAAAAAAAAAAGTATTGTTATTATTATATAACTATATTTCAAGTTTCTCTAGGTAAGTAGAATACGAAATAAAATAATCCCCCATATAACGTAATTTCGATAAACTAGGGTCATATTCGAAAATTATAAATTATTGTACTAAAATAAACCTAGATGTCACTATTATCACAAATGAACAACATTTTCTGGTGCAGGTGGTTACAATTTAAGATAAAACTTAAAGGAAAGAGAACTTTCTGCAATTGTTTTTTTTGTCTGTATTGTATATATGTGTCATTCCCTGTTTTGGAAATTAACTATTCCTTCTTTTTTTCTTTCACAATTAAGCGGAAGCTTTATAATTTAATCTTATGCCAGATTTTATTATTTATGGCACTGGAGATACGATCTCTTTGTAAAATGTGCGGCGTTACCTTGGCCGACCGAAAAAGAAACGAAGAGAATATGGCTGGTTTGAAAAATAACCTTATCACTGAAATTGATAAGGACAAGTACGACCACAATGGTTTGGGCATTTTGAGCAAATGGGTGAAGACCGAATGGGGAAGAAAATATTAAAGGGCGTTAAGGTACGCCGAGAATAACTTTCGAAGACCATGTGAGCAAATTGCTTGAAGAGGGGACCTAAACTTGCAAGTATGAAGAAAATGAATCTGAAAGAAGCGAAAGAGGGATGAAAGGATTGTGAAACTTGGCGTTCTGTTCTGTCTAGCTACCTCGTCAGGGACTATGCGTGAAGATAAGTAAATTAATAAATTCCCTAAATTTAGATAGGTAGAGGGCTAGACAATTAAGTCCTTCCACCCACCGTTTACTACGGCAGATATTTGGGAAAACGTGACAGGTGGTGAGCCCGTCGCCATCTTTATGTCCAAGTCAACGATGTAATTCGTACATAAGTTTTTGAAAAACCCATTGGTACGAGCTTGCCACCTGGGATCGAACTCGGGTCTCTTGACTCGTAATTCCGACCATCCAACAACTCGGCTATCGCGACATAGGGATTAGTTAATGCATTTAATGTAACTGTGTCATCTAGTTGTAGTACTCTGAAATCCTACTGGCATTAATATAAGGCGTAATGAGCTGTGGAACATAATTAAGATGTCAGGTCTAAAATAAAAACAATATAGTTAAAGCGCTATCTCTTGACCAAAAGAATTATCATCACCAAGGTATGCACTCTATTCGAGCTAATCAATCTTACGTACTTGCCTTCTCGGTAAGAAATTTAAAAAAAAAAGTATTGTTATTATTATATAACTATATTTCAAGTTTCTCTAGGTAAGTAGAATACGAAATAAAATAATCCCCCATATAACGTAATTTCGATAAACTAGGGTCATATTCGAAAATTATAAATTATTGTACTAAAATAAACCTAGATGTCACTATTATCACAAATGAACAACATTTTCTGGTGCAGGTGGTTACAATTTAAGATAAAACTTAAAGGAAAGAGAACTTTCTGCAATTGTTTTTTTTGTCTGTATTGTATATATGTGTCATTCCCTGTTTTGGAAATTAACTATTCCTTCTTTTTTTCTTTCACAATTAAGCGGAAGCTTTATAATTTAATCTTATGCCAGATTTTATTATTTATGGCACTGGAGATACGATCTCTTTGTAAAATGTGCGGCGTTACCTTGGCCGACCGAAAAAGAAACGAAGAGAATATGGCTGGTTTGAAAAATAACCTTATCACTGAAATTGATAAGGACAAGTACGACCACAATGGTTTGGGCATTTTGAGCAAATGGGTGAAGACCGAATGGGGAAGAAAATATTAAAGGGCGTTAAGGTACGCCGAGAATAACTTTCGAAGACCATGTGAGCAAATTGCTTGAAGAGGGGACCTAAACTTGCAAGTATGAAGAAAATGAATCTGAAAGAAGCGAAAGAGGGATGAAAGGATTGTGAAACTTGGCGTTCTGTTCTGTCTAGCTACCTCGTCAGGGACTATGCGTGAAGATAAGTAAATTAATAAATTCCCTAAATTTAGATAGGTAGAGGGCTAGACAATTAAGTCCTTCCACCCACCGTTTACTACGGCAGATATTTGGGAAAACGTGACAGGTGGTGAGTGAGGAAAGGGGTACGATTCGGAACTACTATGTGTTAAATGGATAATAAGCGTTTGTATAGGAATTTCATAAATAAAACATACCACCGAAATAAGAACAGTTCCCTTTTTCTGAAGTCGGTTATAAATCTCTTAATATGTTCCTCGTATAACAGCACCGTCACAATCAATCATTTGCTACAGATATATTGCAGGCGCTTGAACACTAAACTGTTATACGAGGTTACGTAAAAAATAAAAATATGAGGGCCAACTTCAGAACCTCCTCCGCTTTTTTATCAGTTAAGAACTGTATTTGTGTATCGAGCATATAATAAAAAAACTTAATCGACAATTAGGATTCATCTTAAGAAACACAAAAAACTTTAAGAAACCTGACAGTATGGTCATTCTATATTCCTGTTTAGTAAGAAATAAACTTGAATATGCATCTACCTTATTATGCTGTTCATTCTAATAGGATAGAGGAAGTTTCGAAGCGGTTTTTAAAAGTTCTATGTTGGCGCTTTTATTTAACACGTACATTAGCGGAATACTCTGATAGGTACTAGTCACGATAGCCGAGTTGTTGGGTGGTCGGAATTTCGAGTCGAGAGACCCGAGTTCGATCCCCAGGTGGCAGTACCAATAAGTTTTTCAAAAACTTATGTACGAATTTCATCGTTGGCTTGGACATAAAGGCGGCGACGGGCTCACAACCTGTCACGTTGTCCCGAAAATATCTTCGGTGGAAGGTGGGTCAAAGGGACTTAATTGTCTAGACTTGACCTCTGTCTACCCCTGTATTGGGAATTGCGTGAAGATATTTATATTTATTTATTACTCTGATAGGTGCACATACTTTCTAGTTAAGTCACTAAAAATGAGGCGAAAGTTGGCATTGCTGGTATATTTATACGAATTACTACATTCAATCGTGGATTGTCCATTCTTACTCTCTCAGATAGATATAAGTACCATGCATGAAGGTAGAAGTTCCAAGACATTTCTATTAAATGTTTATAGTAACAAAACCTCATATTATAATCCATTCGTTCAAATGTGTAGGGAATATGACGAAATTACTATTAGCAACACAAATATAGATGTATTTATTTCGAATTTGAACACATTTAAGTCAAGTGTTTGGGAAGCCCTCTTGTAAATGCTAAGTGATTTCTATATTTGTGATCTATGTGTAAATTTTCTAAATTTTTTTTCATTAGTGTTTTTTCTTAAAGTGTAAGAAAGAAAACACCGCGTCCTTGTTTTAAATCTGTATACACATAGTTTGGACAAGGACTGTTCAATACCTTAGAATTTTAATCTTATCATGTAATTGTCTTAGTCTGTTTTGTGTATCATAAATAAATAAAATAAAAAATAAAAGTATTTTGGAGCTGATCTCGTATCTGATTTAAACCCGCTACCCTTTCTTTTGTTATTTTGCACATTCAAAATTCAATTTCCTTATACAATATAATAGCACCGTCACAATCAATTATTTGCTACAGATATATTGCAGACGCTTGAACACTAAACTGTTATACGAGATTACGTAAAATATTAAAATATGAGGGCCGACTACAGAACCTCTTCCGTTTTTTCGTCAGTTAAGAACTATATTTGCGTATCTTGGAGCTAGGATCTCGTTTTTGATTTAAACCCGCTACCCTTTCTTTTGTTATTTTGCACATTCAAAATTCAATTTCCTTATACAATATAATAGCACCGTCACAATCAATTATTTGCTACAGATATATTGCAGACGCTTGAACACTAAACTGTTATACGAGATTACGTAAAATATTAAAATATGAGGGCCGACTACAGAACCTCTTCCGTTTTTTCGTCAGTTAAGAACTATATTTGCGTATCTTGGAGCTAGGATCTCGTTTTTGATTTAAACCCGCTACCCTTTCTTTTGTTATTTTGCACATTCAAAATTCAATTTCCTTATACAATATAATAGCACCGTCACAATCAATTATTTGCTACAGATATATTGCAGACGCTTGAACACTAAACTGTTATACGAGATTACGTAAAATATTAAAATATGAGGGCCGACTACAGAACCTCTTCCGTTTTTTCGTCAGTTAAGAACTATATTTGCGTATCTTGGAGCTAGGATCTCGTTTTTGATTTAAACCCGCTACCCTTTCTTCGGTGGAAGGTGGGTCAAAGGGACTTAATTGTCTAGACTTGACCTCTGTCTACCCCTGTATTGGGAATTGCGTGAAGATATTTATATTTATTTATTACTCTGATAGGTACTAGTCACGATAGCCGAGTTGTTGGGTGGTCGGAATTTCGAGTCGAGAGACCCGAGTTCGATCCCCAGGTGGCAGTACCAATAAGTTTTTCAAAACTTATGTACGAATTTCATCGTTGGCTTGGACATAAAGGCGGCGACGGGCTCACAACCTGTCACGTTGTCCTGAAAATATCTTCGGTGGAAGGTGGGTCAAAGGGACTTAATTGTCTAGACTTGACCTCTGTCTACCCCTGTATTGGGAATTGCGTGAAGATATTTATATTTATTTATTACTCTGATAGGTACTAGTCACGATAGCCGAGTTGTTGGGTGGTCGGAATTTCGAGTCGAGAGACCCGAGTTCGATCCCCAGGTGGCAGTACCAATAAGTTTTTCAAAACTTATGTACGAATTTCATCGTTGGCTTGGACATAAAGGCGGCGACGGGCTCACAACCTGTCACGTTGTCCCGAAAATATCTTCGGTGGAAGGTGGGTCAAAGGGACTTAATTGTCTAGACTTGACCTCTGTCTACCCCTGTATTGGGAATTGCGTGAAGATATTTATATTTATTTATTACTCTGATAGGTACTAGTCACGATAGCCGAGTTGTTGGGTGGTCGGAATTTCGAGTCGAGAGACCCGAGTTCGATCCCCAGGTGGCAGTACCAATAAGTTTTTCAAAACTTATGTACGAATTTCATCGTTGGCTTGGACATAAAGGCGGCGACGGGCTCACAACCTGTCACGTTGTCCCGAAAATATCTTCGGTGGAAGGTGGGTCAAAGGGACTTAATTGTCTAGACTTGACCTCTGTCTACCCCTGTATTGGGAATTGCGTGAAGATATTTATATTTATTTATTACTCTGATAGGTACTAGTCACGATAGCCGAGTTGTTGGGTGGTCGGAATTTCGAGTCGAGAGACCCGAGTTCGATCCCCAGGTGGCAGTACCAATAAGTTTTTCAAAACTTATGTACGAATTTCATCGTTGGCTTGGACATAAAGGCGGCGACGGGCTCACAACCTGTCACGTTGTCCCGAAAATATCTTCGGTGGAAGGTGGGTCAAAGGGACTTAATTGTCTAGACTTGACCTCTGTCTACCCCTGTATTGGGAATTGCGTGAAGATATTTATATTTATTTATTACTCTGATAGGTACTAGTCACGATAGCCGAGTTGTTGGGTGGTCGGAATTTCGAGTCGAGAGACCCGAGTTCGATCCCCAGGTGGCAGTACCAATAAGTTTTTCAAAACTTATGTACGAATTTCATCGTTGGCTTGGACATAAAGGCGGCGACGGGCTCACAACCTGTCACGTTGTCCCGAAAATATCTTCGGTGGAAGGTGGGTCAAAGGGACTTAATTGTCTAGACTTGACCTCTGTCTACCCCTGTATTGGGAATTGCGTGAAGATATTTATATTTATTTATTACTCTGATAGGTGCACATACTTTCTAGTTAAGTCACTAAAATGAGGCGAAAGTTGGCATTGCTGGTATATTTATACGAATTACTACATTCAATCGTGGATTGTCCATTCTTACTCTCTCAGATAGATATAAGTACCATGCATGAAGGTAGAAGTTCCAAGACATTTCTATTAAATGTTTATAGTAACAAAACCTCATATTATAATCCATTCGTTCAAATGTGTAGGGAATATGACGAAATTACTATTAGCAACACAAATATAGATGTATTTATTTCGAATTTGAACACATTTAAGTCAAGTGTTTGGGAAGCCCTCTTGTAAATGCTAAGTGATTTCTATACTTGTGATCTATGTGTAAATTTTCTAAATTTTTTTTCATTAGTGTTTTTTCTTAAAGTGTAAGAAAGAAAACACCGCGTCCTTGTTTTAAATCTGTATACACATAGTTTGGACAAGGACTGTTCAATACCTTAGAATTTTAATCTTATCATGTAATTGTCTTAGTCTGTTTTGTGTATCATAAATAAATAAAATAAAAAATAAAAGTATTTTGGAGCTGATCTCGTATCTGATTTAAACCCGCTACCCTTTCTTTTGTTATTTTGCACATTCAAAATTCAATTTCCTTATACAATATAATAGCACCGTCACAATCAATTATTTGCTACAGATATATTGCAGACGCTTGAACACTAAACTGTTATACGAGATTACGTAAAATATTAAAATATGAGGGCCGACTACAGAACCTCTTCCGTTTTTTCGTCAGTTAAGAACTATATTTGCGTATCTTGGAGCTAGGATCTCGTTTTTGATTTAAACCCGTAACCCTTACTTTCATTATTTTGGACATCTTATATTATATTCTAAGTTAGTATCCTCTTGTTTGAAATTTCCGTGTGGTATCTCGTAATTACATAAGATCCTCTTTCTTTCTGTTTGTGGGCGAGAGGCGACGAAGGGAAAAGCCAATTTTAAAAACCTTATTTTTAGTTGCTTCTTATATCGTGCCATATGGCTACCGTCACACGGCGGGATATAAACTCAGATAATACCAGACCAAAATTCAGCAGCCTTGAGACGGCCAACAGCTCGTCTGGAAATCATTGATCGTGTAAGTTGGTTGTCTGGTACTGAAATTGCGCATCCACCTGCTGCTTGCTTGGATACATAAAGTGATTTATCTCTAAGTCTCAAGAGTTCAGCCATTGTGACGAGCGCTTCCGATTATCGTATCGCTACCGATGAAAAGTGGATACTGTAATCCACTTTTTATCACAAGTAATGATACAATTTAAAATCCCTTCATCATTGTGTCGGTTGAGCAAAGTAACACAGCAGTCAACGCGTGTTTGCAAGTTCGATTCACTCAATTCCTGAGGTACCCATCGTTCAAGTTTTTTTTACTTTCCCGATTTGCTTCAAGTGGATTAACACAGTTTTATTACTAAGCCCGAAGCCAGCAACTATCTCTGAAGTACTTTCTGATGGATCCGCTTTCACAATAACGTTTAATTTTTCATTTTAGGTAGAAATTTCCACAACGAAAACGTTGAAACCAAAAACGTACCGTGCTTTCTTTTGCGACATCAGCGACGTACAAATGCTTCCAACTGTTTCTGAAGCACTGCTGCCACCGATATTTCATGTTTACCATTGTGCGATAATAATCGATGCCAAAGAAAAAATAATGAGGAAAAACCAAATAAATGTATGTCTGTTTTCAAACTCAAATGTACCAGCTAAATTAATTTACACACAACTAGTGTCCGGGACAAATAAAAGAATTAGAAATTTTTCAATGTTTAATTTACTACAGGTTTATAATCATTTCTCGATTTATAATATAGATTTCATTTAGCAACATAATAATACAGCATTTTATATAATGACATACAAAAAACAATATTACTGTACAAAGGACACAATTAAATATGACACAATTCATAAAACTAAAAACAATATTTCTGACTACTTAAGAGACCATTTGTAAGTAATAAAATAAAATAAATAAATAAATATCTTCACGCAATTTCCAATACAGGGGTAGACAGAGGTCTAGTCTAGTCAATTAAGTATGTCCCTTAGACCCACCTTCCACTGAAGATAATTTCGGGACAAGTGATGACAGGTGTCGCCGTCTTTATGCCAAGCCAACGATATAATTCGCACATTTGAAAACCCATTGGTACGAGCCTGCCATCCGGGGATCAAACTCGGGTCTCTTGACTCAAAACCTGGACGACTCAACCACTGGCTATCGTGACTTATGTATCTCTTCGCATTGTATATATTATTGTTTAAATTGGCATTATTTTTAGACATTTTACATTATTGTTACACCTAACATGGGTGAATATGGATGACCGTGGAGAAAATTATAAGAACTTGTTACTTTTATCTACAGTCGAACAATAAAATAATTTGAATTTGAAAGAAGAATATGTTTTATGAACTGGCCACTCAGCACCATATTCATTTTCATATGAATGACTATGGAATATTTAAAAAAATCTTACGCCTTCATAAATAAAGCATCTTATAAATCAGATTCCCCACTATTGTCATGCTCAACAAATACTATTATAGAAACTTTTCAAAAAATCAAATCAAAAGATAGAAAATATATACAGTAGTAATAGTACAGAAAGTCATAATTTTCCAAGACTAATTGTAAAAGTATAGTGGAAAAACACTGTTACAGAAAAATTGAAGAATAATTAAAATTAAAAATTATAAAATAAAAGATTATAATTTAATAAGATAATTTTTAATGACAAATATTTATGTATGTAAGTAGAGAAAATCATAGTGTTCTATTACTTTTATTATAATATAAAACCTGTAATTTAACAGCGTCACTGTGCATTTAAAATAAAACGAGTTTTGGATTTTATCGCGTTTTTAATTAGTTTTTACATACTATTTTTATTTCCCCACGTTTCGGATGCTTTACAGCAACCGTGGTCACGGGGGGACTGAAGCCTTGAATATCCCGCTGCCACAGCTACCTTCGGCTACCGTCAACTTTATTTATTAATTTTGGATCCGATTTACGCAGAATGTTCTCACTGTATCTTGAGGTCTTGCAGTGGTATGCTTGGTCCTAGATTTAATTATATTAATGACTGAATCCAAAGCAGGTGGTAGTATCCAACCATCTTCTCTATTGAAATTAGGATGTTTTTTAATTCCAATAGCCTCACGGATCATCCTGGGTAGGAATTGGTGTTCTTTCGCGAGGATATGTGGCTTGTCAAATCTGATATAATGGTTGGGCCCATCTAGTATGTGATCACAGACTGCAGACTTCCTAGAGCGTCTATGTTTAACATCAGCTATGTGTTCTTTAACGCGAGTTTTTATAGATCTTTTTGTTTGTCCTATGTAAGAGAGACCACATTCACAGTTAAGCTTGTACACTCCTGCATCTTCCACAGGGATATTACACTTAACGGATGTTAAAAACTGACTAATCTTTCTCGGAGGCTTGTAAAATGTCTTAATGGAAGCTCTTTTTAAGTTTCTAGTTAAAATTCTTTTGACATTAGTACACCAACTATTTCAGCAAAACTACTAACTATTTCATGTGGCAATCATATAATAAATTTCCTTCAGCAATTTAATAAAATCCTTTAGCAATTTTTAACTTGCATTGAACAATGGTAATTTAGTATAATCAATCATGTAGTTAAAGGAAACAGGATCAATTTCTGATTTCATCAAATTATTTATGCAAGTATTACAATTTTTAAATTTACATCGTAATTTTTTATACATCCCGCTATATATTTTTTGATTTTGCGTGCAAAACTAATCAACTTCACATACGAAATAGCAGATCTGTTTTTCTCTGATAATAAAAATTTCATCTATATTAAGGGTTGGCAATTATCCTTTTCTACAATTAGCACTAATTGAAAGAGACGAATTTATGTTTTAATCAACAATATTTTTACACATTCAGAAATTGCAAGAATGTGGGAACATTTACTTTTCTTGCTTCTGATAACATTTACACAACATTTCTTGCATCTGATGCAATAAAAGAAATTGCTAAAAGAATCTTGATTAAAGTTTCTAGTCAGGATATTGTTTACTTTATATTGTTTATTTAAATAATTTCAAGTTTCTTTAAAGTGTTAACATTGTGTATCCAATTCTGAACTCTTCCAAATTTATTTATTTTTGTGCCATCTTGATTATTCTTAACCTTAACAAATTGAATTGTAATAATTATTGGCATTACTTTATCCCAGAACAAAGTGTTATTAGTAGTTAAAGAATTATTTTTGGACACCCTTGAGAACCGTTGCCACATCGTGGTATGAGTGACCATTAAGAGTCAAGTAATTTATCAATTAAAATTAGTACTTTTACTTTTACTTGTCTGCAATGTATTCACTGTCTGCTGAAAGAATCTTGAGCCCTGAAATGAGAAAAGAATACCTTATTTGTCATGTACCAATTTTAAAAAATCTATTTTAAATGTTATAATGCTTGCTAATCTCGACGGTTTGAATTTAAGAAGAAGAGTGTGGGTAGTAGCAACATAAACAGGTAAAATGTTCGAAGTTTATTATAATATAAAACCTGTAATTTAACAGCGTCACTGTGCATTTAAAATAAAACGAGTTTTGGATTTTATCGCGTTTTTAATTAGTTTTACATACTATTTTATTTCCCGACGTTTCGGATGCTTTTACAGTAACTGTGGTCACGGGGACTGAAGCCTTGAATATCCTGCTGCCACAGCTACCTTCGGCTACCGTCAACTTTATTTATTAATTTTGGATCCGATTTACGCAGAATGTTCTCACTGTATCTTGAGGTCTTGCAGTGGTATGCTTGGTCCTAGATTTAATTATATTAATGACTGAATCCAAAGCAGGTGGTAGTATCCAACCATCTTCTCTATTGAAATTAGATGTTTTTAATTCCAATAGCCTCATGGATCATCCTGGGTAGGAATTGGTGTTCTTTCGCGAGGATATGTGGCTTGTCAAATCTGATATAATGGTTGGGCCCATCTAGTATGTGATCACAGACTGCAGACTTCCTAGAGCGTCTATGTTTAAAATCAGCTATGTGTTCTTTAACGCGAGTTTTTATAGATCTTTTTGTTTGTCCTATGTAAGAGAGACCACATTCACAGTCAAGCTTGTACACTCCTGCATCTTCTAGAGGGATATTACATTTAACGGATGTTAAAACTGACTAATCTTTCTCGGAGGCTTGTAAATGTCTTAATGGAAGCTCTTTTAAGTTTCTAGTTAAAATTTTTTTGACATTAGTACACCAACTATTTCAGCAAAACTACTAACTATTTCATGTGGCAATCATATAATAAATTTCCTTCAGCAATTTAATAAAATCCTTTAGCAATTTTTAACTTGCATTGAACAATGGTAATTTAGTATAATCAATCATGTAGTTAAAGGAAACAGGATCAATTTCTGATTTCATCAAATTATTTATGCAAGTATTACAATTTTTAAATTTACATCGTAATTTTTTTATACATCCCGATATATATTTTTTGATTTTGCGTGCAAAACTAATCAACTTCACATACGAAATAGCAGATCTGTTTTCTCTGATAATAAAAATTTCATCTATATTAAGGGTTGGCAATTATCCTTTCACAATTAGCACTAATTGAAAGAGACGAATTTATGTTTTAATCAACAATATTTTTACACATTCAGAAATTGCAAGAATGGGAACATTTACTTTTCTTGCTTCTGATAACATTTACACAACATTTCTTGCATCTGATGCAATAAAAGAAATTGCTAAAAGAATCTTGATTAAAGTTTCTAGTCAGGATATTGTTTACTTTATATTGTTTATTTAAATAATTTCAAGTTTCTTTAAAGTGTTAACATTGTGTATCCAATTCTGAACTCTTCCAAATTTATTTATTTTTGTGCCATCTTGATTATTCTTAACCTTAACAAATTGAATTGTAATAATTATTGGCATTACTTTATCCCAGAACAAAGTGTTATTAGTAGTTAAAGAATTATTTTGGACACCCCTTGAGAACCGTTGCCACATCGTGGTATGAGTGACCATTAAGAGTCAAGTAATTTATCAATTAAAATTAGTACTTTTACTTTTACTTGTCTGCAATGTATTCACTGTCTGCTGAAAGAATCTTGATTAAAGTTTCTAGTCAGGATATTGTTTACTTTATATTGTTTATTTAAATAATTTCAAGTTTCTTTAAAGTGTTAACATTGTGTATCCAATTCTGAACTCTTCCAAATTTATTTATTTTTGTGCCATCTTGATTATTCTTAACCTTAACAAATTGAATTGTAATAATTATTGGCATTACTTTATCCCAGAACAAAGTGTTATTAGTAGTTAAAGAATTATTTTGGACACCCCTTGAGAACCGTTGCCACATCGTGGTATGAGTGACCATTAAGAGTCAAGTAATTTATCAATTAAAATTAGTACTTTTACTTTTACTTGTCTGCAATGTATTCACTGTCTGCTGAAAGAATCTTGATTAAAGTTTCTAGTCAGGATATTGTTTACTTTATATTGTTTATTTAAATAATTTCAAGTTTCTTTAAAGTGTTAACATTGTGTATCCAATTCTGAACTCTTCCAAATTTATTTATTTTTGTGCCATCTTGATTATTCTTAACCTTAACAAATTGAATTGTAATAATTATTGGCATTACTTTATCCCAGAACAAAGTGTTATTAGTAGTTAAAGAATTATTTTGGACACCCCTTGAGAACCGTTGCCACATCGAAAATAAATAAATAAATAAAATAAAATAAATAAATAAAATAAAATAAAATAAAATAAAATAAAATAAAATAAAATAAAATAAAATAAAATAAAATAAAATAAAATAAAATAAAATAAAATAAATAAATAAAATAAAATAAAATAAAATAAAATAAAATAAAATAAAATAAAATAAAATAAAATAAAATAAATAAATAAAATAAAATAAAATAAATAAATAAAATAAAATAAAATAAAATAAAATAAAATAAAATAAAATAAAATAAAATAAAATAAAATAAAATAAAATAAAATAAAATAAAATAAAATAAAATAAAATAAAATAAAATAAATAAATAAAATAAAATAAAATAAAATAAAATAAAATAAAATAAAATAAAATAAAATAAAATAAAATAAAATAAAATAAAATAAAATAAATAAATAAAATAAAATAAAATAAAATAAAATAAAATAAATAAATAAAATAAAATAAAATAAAATAAAATAAAATAAAATAAAATAAATAAATAAAATAAAATAAAATAAAATAAAATAAAATAAAATAAAATAAAATAAAATAAAATAAAATAAAATAAAATAAAATAAAATAAAATAAATAAATAAAATAAAATAAAATAAAATAAAATAAAATAAAATAAAATAAAATAAAATAAAATAAAATAAAATAAATAAATAAAATAAAATAAAATAAATAAATAAAATAAAATAAAATAAAATAAAATAAAATAAAATAAAATAAAATAAAATAAAATAAAATAAAATAAAATAAAATAAAATAAAATAAAATAAAATAAAATAAAATAAAATAAATAAATAAAATAAAATAAAATAAAATAAAATAAAATAAAATAAAATAAAATAAAATAAAATAAAATAAAATAAAATAAAATAAAATAAATAAATAAAATAAAATAAAATAAAATAAAATAAAATAAATAAATAAAATAAAATAAAATAAAATAAAATAAAATAAAATAAAATAAATAAATAAAATAAAATAAAATAAAATAAAATAAAATAAAATAAAATAAAATAAAATAAAATAAAATAAAATAAAATAAAATAAAATAAAATAAATAAATAAAATAAAATAAAATAAAATAAAATAAAATAAAATAAAATAAAATAAAATAAAATAAAATAAATAAATAAAATAAAATAAAATAAATAAATAAAATAAAATAAAATAAAATAAATATCTTCACGCAATTTCCAATACAGGGGTAGACAGAGGTCTAGTCTAGTCAATTAAGTATGTCCCTTAGACCCACCTTCCACTGAAGATAATTTCGGGACAAGTGATGACAGGTGTCGCCGTCTTTATGCCAAGCCAACGATATAATTCGCACATTTGAAAAACCCATTGGTACGAGCCTGCCATCCGGGGATCAAACTCGGGTCTCTTGACTCAAAACTCCGACTACCCAACCACTCGGCTATCGTGACTTATGTATCTCTTCGCATTGTATATATTATTGTTTAAATTGGCATTATTTTTAGACATTTTACATTATTGTTACACCTAACATGGGTGAATATGGATGACCGTGGAGAAAATTATAAGAACTTGTTACTTTTATCTACAGTCGAACAATAAAATAATTTGAATTTGAAAGAAGAATATGTTTTATGAACTGGCCACTCAGCACCATATTCATTTTCATATGAATGACTATGGAATATTTAAAAAAATCTTACGCCTTCATAAATAAAGCATCTTATAAATCAGATTCCCCACTATTGTCATGCTCAACAAATACTATTATAGAAACTTTTCAAAAATCAAATCAAAAGATAGAAAATATATACAGTAGTAATAGTACAGAAAGTCATAATTTTCCAAGACTAATTGTAAAAGTATAGTGGAAAAACACTGTTACAGAAAAATTGAAGAATAATTAAAATTAAAAAATTATAAAATAAAAGATTATAATTTAATAAGATAATTTTTAATGACAAATATTTATGTATGTAAGTAGAGAAAATCATAGTGTTCTATTACTTTTATTATAATATAAAACCTGTAATTTAACAGCGTCACTGTGCATTTAAAATAAAACGAGTTTTGATTTTATCGCGTTTTTAATTAGTTTTTACATACTATTTTTATTTCCCCACGTTTCGGATGCTTTACAGCAACCGTGGTCACGGGGGGACTGAAGCCTTGAATATCCCGCTGCCACAGCTACCTTCGGCTACCGTCAACTTTATTTATTAATTTTGGATCCGATTTACGCAGAATGTTCTCACTGTATCTTGAGGTCTTGCAGTGGTATGCTTGGTCCTAGATTTAATTATATTAATGACTGAATCCAAAGCAGGTGGTAGTATCCAACCATCTTCTCTATTGAAATTAGGATGTTTTTAATTCCAATAGCCTCACGGATCATCCTGTAGGAATTGGTGTTCTTCGCGAGGATATGTGGCTTGTCAAATCTGATATAATGGTTGGGCCAATCTAGTATGTGATCACAGACTGCAGACTTCCTAGAGCGTCTATGTTTAACATCAGCTATGTGTTCTTTAACGCGAGTTTTTATAGATCTTTTGTTTGTCCTATGTAAGAGAGACCACATTCACAGTTGCTTGTACACTCCTGCATCTTCCACAGGGATATTACACTTAACGGATGTTAAAACTGACTAATCTTTCTCGGAGGCTTGTAAAATGTCTTAATGGAAGCTCTTTTAAGTTTCTAGTTAAAATTCTTTGACATTAGTACACCAACTATTTCAGCAAAACTACTAACTATTTCATGTGGCAATCATATAATAAATTTCCTTCAGCAATTTAATAAAATCCTTTAGCAATTTTTAACTTGCATTGAACAATGGTAATTTAGTATAATCAATCATGTAGTTAAAGGAAACAGGATCAATTTCTGATTTCATCAAATTATTTATGCAAGTATTACAATTTTTAAATTTACATCGTAATTTTTTTATACATCCCGCTATATATTTTTTTGATTTTGCGTGCAAAACTAATCAACTTCACATACGAAATAGCAGATCTGTTTTCTCTGATAATAAAAATTTCATCTATATTAAGGGTTGGCAATTATCCTTTTCACAATTAGCACTAATTGAAAGAGACGAATTTATGTTTTTAATCAACAATATTTTTTACACATTCAGAAATTGCAAGAATGTGGGAACATTTACTTTTCTTGCTTCTGATAACATTTACACAACATTTCTTGCATCTGATGCAATAAAAGAAATTGCTAAAAGAATCTTGATTAAAGTTTCTAGTCAGGATATTGTTTACTTTATATTGTTTATTTAAATAATTTCAAGTTTCTTTAAAGTGTTAACATTGTGTATCCAATTCTGAACTCTTCCAAATTTATTTATTTTTGTGCCATCTTGATTATTCTTAACCTTAACAAATTGAATTGTAATAATTATTGGCATTACTTTATCCCAGAACAAAGTGTTATTAGTAGTTAAAGAATTATTTTTGGACACCCCTTGAGAACCGTTGCCACATCGTGGTATGAGTGACCATTAAGAGTCAAGTAATTTATCAATTAAAATTAGTACTTTTACTTTTACTTGTCTGCAATGTATTCACTGTCTGCTGAAAGAATCTTGAGCCCTGAAATGAGAAAGAATACCTTATTTGTCATGTACCAATTTAAAAAATCTATTTTAAATGTTATAATGCTTGCTAATCTCGACGGTTTGAATTTAAGAAGAAGAGTGTGGGTAGTAGCAACATAAACAGGTAAAATGTTCGAAGTTTATTATACTCTTTGCACTTAACACATATTGGTAAGTAGATTTATAACGTAGTTATTATATTCTATTTGAGTATAATAGTATGTAATTTTATTTAACGGTTATGATAGTGTTTTGTATCCATCTGGAGAAAAAAATGTTTGTTGATATCTTTGAACCTGATCGGATTGATTGAAATATTATTTGACTAATAGTAATGTATACTATCACTATTTATACATAATATTACTTAGTAATAATATTTCCTTATAGAAAATTACATTATAAATTCTTCGAGTGCTTGAATTACATATAGTAGTTGATCGTGAGCAAGCTCGTATAAGGTTGCACTGTGTCTGGTTTCAGTAAGTCGTGTGGACAAAGTCACGGGCAATTTTTAGTGTTATTTGTGTTCCTCTTTAAATAAATGTTATAAGTGCACACTTATAATTAAACACTTGTGATTAGTTTTCTCAATTTGAATTCTTACGAATGGTATTTATAACAAACATGTAACTTGCCGAGTCATCGAACAATATTTTTTGCAGACGGTAGATTACAACTCTCCTACCTTCATATTGTCCTGTTTGTGTTCTACGTACAATGTATCAAATGCGAGGAATATTCTAGATGTTATGATCTTGCATAGATCACTTTAGTCCGTAAATCTGCTGTCGGAACACGAAATACTCAGGATTTGAAAAAAAAGGTCATTCTGTAAAAGGTAAAGTGCTTTTTAGATTTATACAATATTTTTCCCATGTACTTTATTTTTTCTTTGAAATAGTTAAGTATCGTGATTATTTAAAACCCGTATTGTTCCTGTACCGACGCTAGCCCAGGTAAAGGTTTATATAAATTGTCCTTGCTATATGAACTTCGGATTTTAAATAATTTCAATTTGAGACAAGATACCTAAAAAATACTCGTAAAATCTTTTTGGAAGTTTATTATAATATTTGGTTTGTATTTTTATAATATTTTTGTTGTAACATTTTATTGCAAAATTATATTTATTGAAAATCATTAAAGAAATTTGCGTTATAAGTGCATTATTACATATTTTTTTTAATTTATTTTAAAATTAATTGAATGTAAGTTATACTGAACTTTTTGTTATTAAAGGGAAAAAATGTTTGCCTTAATTCCAACCGTGTCAGTATACCAATGAGTTTTTTATATATATAAAAATTTGGTACAGTCTGCCACCTACGAGCGCGGGTCTTTTGACTCGAATTCCGATCACCGAACCACACGGCTATCGTGACTTACAATTATAATGAATAGTATATACATGATTCAAAAACTAGCGTTTAGAATTTAGTTAGGTCCTTCAAAAGAGTAATTGCTGCGGCAAAGTCCGAGCACATTGGCAGAATTGGCAAAAAACTGGTGCGTCTTCCTTCGAGAACTCGTGCGTTCTGGTCCCTCGCCAAGGCTGTCCAAGGGAACTTCAGTCAGCCATCACTACCATCTCTGCACAGGGAGGACAACCCGCTGGCTCATGACGCAAAGGAGAAAGCCGATCTTTTAGGTTCTCTTTTTGCGTCCAACTCGACTCTCGATGACCGGGGGAGCTCACCGCCGACCATCCCGTGCAGTGAGTGCTCTATGCCGGATATCCGGTTTTTTCAGTGCTCGGTGCGCAAAGCACTCCTCTCCCTGGACATCCAAAAGTATATATGAGTGAGTATGACGAAATTCATTTGTTTTTTTTGTTTAAAGCTTAAATAATAAATCGTTACTATTGTACGACTAACTGTGGATTAGCAGATATTTAATTGAAGATCTTGTTTCAGAGCTCTCGAGGAGATCCGCCACATTGTCACCGAGTCCGGCCGCCGACCTACGTTCCCAGGTGAATTTATTTTTATACTTTTAATAGTCACGATAGCCGTGTGGTTGGGTGGTCGGAATTTCGAGTCGACAGACCCGAGTTCGACCCCCAAGTGGCAGACTCGTACCAATGAGTTTTTCAAAAACTTATGTACGAATTATATCGTTGGCTTGGACGTAAAGACGACGACGGGCTCACCACCTATCACGTTGTCCCGAAAATATCTTCGGTGGAAGGTGGGTCAAAGGGACTAGGCAGACGGTAGGCAGAGGTCTAGTCTAGACAATTAGTCTAGACTAGACCTCTGCCTACCCCTGTATTAAGAATTGCGTGAAGATATTTATTATTTATTTATACTTTACTTTTATTTTTTAACTGTCCAAGTGTTTAAACTTGATTCAAATGGTTATCACCCCCAGGAACCCTGTAATTTTCGGGGACAAAAATATCATTAAAATATTTCATATTTTTCCGCGACTACAGTAACATTAAAAGTTAATTTACTTTATAAGTTAAGTCACGATAGCCGAGTGATTGGGTGGTCGGAATTTCGAGTCAAGAGACCCGAGTTCGATCCCCACGTGGTAGGTTCGTGCCAGACAAAGATATAAATTGTACGTAAGAAATCATTTCTTACGTACAATTTATATCTTTGTCTTGGTCACGTTGTCACAGTAATGTCTTAGGTAAAAGGTGAGTCTAAAGGTTTTAATTGGACCTCTGTCTACTCCAGTATTGGGAATGGTTTGAAGATTTCTTTACGAAGTTGATAGCTACAGAAACGTACCCAAGGCCGTGTAACCGTGCACTGCTGCGCATAGAGACTGTGCGGATCAGTGATTGCGGAACCAAACACCTCGCCACTAACGCGCTGCCGCCTGCCAGCGCTCCGCGTAGGTTAGAGTTTTGTCTGTATTGTTACTCCGCCACTAGTCGGTGGTCGTTGCGGCGTCCACGGGTTCTACCTTTGTCGCCGATTGCAACACCCAAGGGAAATTGGTGGCATAGTTTTAGGCCGTTACCAAACGACAATGCGTATTATGACTGTCGTTGTATTTTAAAACGCTTCTTTTTGAGAGGACAGTGCTACAGTAATTTTCATTAATTAAATTCAGCCGTAAGGAGGGTCTGTCATCTGTTCGGCGAGCCTAATGGCGAGCGCAGTACCTGGCACCTCGCACCTCAGGCGCTACTCGTCACCGGTCTGCTAAATTTTGACCTGGATTTTTTCGAGATCACTATCCCAACACCTCTCATTCGCCATTGTGGTTATCAATAAAAAACCACTATGGTAGCCACTAACCTCAACCGCGGGGAGGCAGCGGTGGCGTATTCTTGCGCCGATACAACACGGCGAGGCAATAGATATTTAACATCCCCACCCTGCGATACTCTGCTTGAAATTTTCCGTTCCTGTGCGAAAATCGGAATATTTGTTTTTGTAGAAGTGTAACGTTGTTTGGAAATTTCAAGTCCATATCAAACGAAAACTTTTAAGGCAATTACAATAGAGAGGCGTATACACCGGTTTCAAGGTGTCTTCTGCTGTGCGATCCCGAGTTTAATCCCGATGGAGTCAATGTAGAAAACCACCTTTTAATATCAATCAAACAAGCAACGAAAATGTAAATAAAATGTCATCACACAATGCCCAATACAGGGTAGACAGAGGTCTAGTCTAGACAATTAGTCTAGACTAGACCTCTGCCTACCCCTGTATTAAGAATTGCGTGAAGATATTTATTATTTATTTATACTTTACTTTTATTTTTTAACTGTCCAAGTGTTTAAACTTGATTCAAATGGTTATCACCCCCAGGAACCCTGTACTTTTCGGGGACAAAAATATCATTAAAATATTTCATATTTTTCCGCGACTACAGTAACATTAAAAGTTAATTTACTTTATAAGTTAAGTCACGATAGCCGAGTGATTGGGTGGTCGGAATTTCGAGTCAAGAGACCCGAGTTCGATCCCCACGTGGTAGGTTCGTGCCAGACAAAGATATAAATTGTACGTAAGAAATCATTTCTTACGTACAATTTATATCTTTGTCTTGGTCACGTTGTCACAGTAATGTCTTAGGTAAAAGGTGAGTCTAAAGGTTTTAATTGGACCTCTGTCTACTCCAGTATTGGGAATGGTTTGAAGATTTCTTTACGAAGTTGATAGCTACAGAAACGTACCCAAGGCCGTGTAACCGTGCACTGCTGCGCATAGAGACTGTGCGGATCAGTGATTGCGGAACCAAACACCTCGCCACTAACGCGCTGCCGCCTGCCAGCGCTCCGCGTAGGTTAGAGTTTTGTCTGTATTGTTACTCCGCCACTAGTCGGTGGTCGTTGCGGCGTCCACGGGTTCTACCTTTGTCGCCGATTGCAACACCCAAGGGAAATTGGTGGCATAGTTTTAGGCCGTTACCAAACGACAATGCGTATTATGACTGTCGTTGTATTTTAAAACGCTTCTTTTTGAGAGGACAGTGCTACAGTAATTTTCATTAATTAAATTCAGCCGTAAGGAGGGTCTGTCATCTGTTCGGCGAGCCTAATGGCGAGCGCAGTACCTGGCACCTCGCACCTCAGGCGCTACTCGTCACCGGTCTGCTAAATTTTGACCTGGATTTTTTCGAGATCACTATCCCAACACCTCTCATTCGCCATTGTGGTTATCAATAAAAAACCACTATGGTAGCCACTAACCTCAACCGCGGGGAGGCAGCGGTGGCGTATTCTTGCGCCGATACAACACGGCGAGGCAATAGATATTTAACATCCCCACCCTGCGATACTCTGCTTGAAATTTTCCGTTCCTGTGCGAAAATCGGAATATTTGTTTTTGTAGAAGTGTAACGTTGTTTGGAAATTTCAAGTCCATATCAAACGAAAACTTTTAAGGCAATTACAATAGAGAGGCGTATACACCGGTTTCAAGGTGTCTTCTGCTGTGCGATCCCGAGTTTAATCCCGATGGAGTCAATGTAGAAAACCACCTTTTTAATATCAATCAAACAAGCAACGAAAATGTAAATAAAATGTCATCACACAATGCCCAATACAGGGTAGACAGAGGTCTAGTCTAGACAATTAGTCTAGACTAGACCTCTGCCTACCCCTGTATTAAGAATTGCGTGAAGATATTTATTATTTATTTATACTTTACTTTTATTTTTTAACTGTCCAAGTGTTTAAACTTGATTCAAATGGTTATCACCCCCAGGAACCCTGTACTTTTCGGGGACAAAAATATCATTAAAATATTTCATATTTTTCCGCGACTACAGTAACATTAAAAGTTAATTTACTTTATAAGTTAAGTCACGATAGCCGAGTGATTGGGTGGTCGGAATTTCGAGTCAAGAGACCCGAGTTCGATCCCCACGTGGTAGGTTCGTGCCAGACAAAGATATAAATTGTACGTAAGAAATCATTTCTTACGTACAATTTATATCTTTGTCTTGGTCACGTTGTCACAGTAATGTCTTAGGTAAAAGGTGAGTCTAAAGGTTTTAATTGGACCTCTGTCTACTCCAGTATTGGGAATGGTTTGAAGATTTCTTTACGAAGTTGATAGCTACAGAAACGTACCCAAGGCCGTGTAACCGTGCACTGCTGCGCATAGAGACTGTGCGGATCAGTGATTGCGGAACCAAACACCTCGCCACTAACGCGCTGCCGCCTGCCAGCGCTCCGCGTAGGTTAGAGTTTTGTCTGTATTGTTACTCCGCCACTAGTCGGTGGTCGTTGCGGCGTCCACGGGTCCACCTTTGTCGCCGATTGCAACACCCACGGGAAATTGGTGGCATAGTTTTAGGCCGTTACCAAACGACAATGCGTATTATGACTGTCGTTGTATTTTAAAACGCTTCTTTTTGAGAGGACAGTGCTACAGTAATTTTCATTAATTAAATTCAGCCGTAAGGAGGGTCTGTCATCTGTTCGGCGAGCCTAATGGCGAGCGCAGTACCTGGCACCTCGCACCTCAGGCGCTACTCGTCACCGGTCTGCTAAATTTTGACCTGGATTTTTTCGAGATCACTATCCCAACACCTCTCATTCGCCATTGTGGTTATCAATAAAAAACCACTATGGTAGCCACTAACCTCAACCGCGGGGAGGCAGCGGTGGCGTATTCTTGCGCCGATACAACACGGCGAGGCAATAGATATTTAACATCCCCACCCTGCGATACTCTGCTTGAAATTTTCCGTTCCTGTGCGAAAATCGGAATATTTGTTTTTGTAGAAGTGTAACGTTGTTTGGAAATTTCAAGTCCATATCAAACGAAAACTTTTAAGGCAATTACAATAGAGAGGCGTATACACCGGTTTCAAGGTGTCTTCTGCTGTGCGATCCCGAGTTTAATCCCGATGGAGTCAATGTAGAAAACCACCTTTTTAATATCAATCAAACAAGCAACGAAAATGTAAATAAAATGTCATCACACAATGCCCAATACAGGGGTAGACAGAGGTCTAGTCTAGACAATTAAGTCCCTTTGACCCACCTTCCACCGAAGATATTTTCGAGACAACCTGACAGGTGGTGAGCCCGTCGTCGCCTTTATGTCCAAGCCAACGATGAAGTTCGTACATAAGTTTTTGAAAAACCCATTGGTACGAGCTTGCCACCTGGGGATCGAACTCGGGTCTCTCAATCCGAAATTCCGACCACCCAGACACTCGGCTATCGTGACTGTTACGCCTGTATATGTAGCTATAATATTGTTTTTTTTTGTGTTCCGCAAATTGTGCCGGTGTCTGTATTAGTTCTGGCTTCCTACATTTTTATGTGAGAAGTTCAGAAGAGAGATAACGAAACCGCAAATAGAATACACAAAAACTATTGATTATTTTATGGTTTGATCGTTGCGTTGCCTTTTTAGAATGTTTTATTAACCAGGTATGGTGCATATATTTATATATTTATTTTGCATTCTACAATATTGACAAGGTTTTATAAATAACAAGCTGCGCACCGCTGCTCTGCCCGTGGTTAAAATGATGTCGCGGAATCATTATTATTTTTATTAAATGAAAATAGCCTGAGTTACTCCTTATTACTTCAGCTATATACCAATGAGAATCGTGAGAGTCGTTTTAGCCGTTTCAGGAATTAACCTGAATATACAAACAGACCGACGGACAAAATTTTTAAAAAATTATTTATTTTATGTATATACATTTATATGCATGTAGTAAGAAGCTGTTAATTTGGAATTACAAATAGACACTTCAATATTATTCATTTGTATAAATGATCATTGTGCACCCTGTCCGGAACAATATCGGACAAAACAAAATATTTTTACTTTTTTTAAAATAAGATATTTTATTTTTGTTATAGAGTAAATAGAGACACAGTAAATAACAATGACTTACTGTGTCTCTAGTATTATTTGTATATAACGAAATCTTCGAATGTGATTTTCACCTGCTTGTAAACGTCCGATAAATTTATGTTTATGTTTCAGTAGTACGGAAATTTTTCTAAAGATTCCGATATTTTTTAGACAGTGTTTTACATTGTAAAACTATTAAGATATTTTTGAACTTTGTATAAATTGGTTAAAAATAAAAAACAAACATATCTTTAACTAAAGATCACCATCATTGTGCGCCCTCTATTGATAAAAGGTAACATGGTCAATTGACACCACACTGAAACAACGGATAGAATAGAATCTTCGCACATATATGAAGGACAATCAATACAATATCGTGGTCTTGATTTTCATGATTAAGGATTTTTCCATATCTATAAACATGATGAAGAAGTCACGAGTAGCCGAGTGGTTGGGTGGTCGGAATTTCGAGTCGAGAGACCCGAGTTCAATCTCCAGTTAGTTGGCTTGTACTGTCTATCACTGTATTGGAAATTGCGTAAAGATTTTTTTTATAAACATGATCCTATAGATAGCATTCAACATATTCTATAGATAGAACTCATAAATAGAAAATAAATAATCATTTAAATACTACAAAAATCTGTCATTTGTAACTAGTCCAACTAAGAAGTAGAAATTTTTTTTAATAACTTTTAGGGATTAAGTAAAATAAAATATTTTATCTTAAAAATTGGTAAATAATTAGATGTATCTATACTTGTAATACTACTTACAAGTATAGAACAATAGTAAGCAAGCTTTTATGCGATAAAATCTTTTTTTTATTAATCTCAATTTTTTAAGTCACGATAGCCGAGTGGTTAGCCGGGTGGTCGGAATTTCGAGTCAAGAGACCCGAGTTCGATCCCCAGGTGACAGGCTCGTACCAATGGGTTTTCTTAAAAACTTATGTACGAATTATATCGTCGGCTAGGACATAAAAACGGCGACGGGCTCACCACCTGTCACGTTGTCCGTTCTCCGGTCTTCGGTAGAAGGTGGGTATAGGGGACTTAATTGTCTAGAGTAGACCTTTTAACAGTGGTAGAGACTCGCCTCAGCTTTTGTTGTTGCATGAATGGGCGGGCTCGACCGGGAAAGTACCAAGACCTCACAGAATACCGGCGTGAAGTAGAAGTGTAACAAACTTCTGCGTTTCGTCTGGTAAGTGCAGGTAAACGGAGACCCACACACCCACCTCCTCACCACCACCTGGGGCACTCTGGGGTTGGCAACGCATCTGCTATGCCTAAAAAAAGTAGACCTCTGTCTACCTCTGTATAGGGGATTTGTGTGAAGATATTTATTTTTAAGTTACAAAAGCATGTGTTTTAGTCATTATAATTATTTTTATATATATATATATATATATATATATATATATATATATATATATATATATATATATATATATATATATATATATATATATATATATATATATATATATATATATATATATATATATATATATATATATACATATATATATATATATATATATATATATATATATATATATATATATATATATATATATATATATATATATATATATATATATATATATATATATATATGTCTACTTTCCAGATTCGAGACACGCTGCCGAGAGATTCTGCGAAATTGCGGAGCCCGTTGAAGAAACGGGAGCTTCCTTGGCACTGTCATTACCATTTGGACAACACCAGGCAGCGCACGTCGGTTATGTGCGTCAATGCCGACTGACATCTCACAATTCCTATCTTTTTTTCATTTTTTTCTTCCTCCTACTTGTCATGGTTGCTATCAGAATAATGAAAGGAGATACTGCCATTAATGCTATTACCAATAGTATGAAATGCACTTGCATTATTTCAACCAGTCAATCGGCCATTAACACATTAACGAGCAGTTGCACAATAAATGACTGCTTTTTCAAGATGTTGCCAGCTCGAGGATCCGACACGTACTATATTTTATCCGTAATAATGTTCAGCAATGAATATTTGTATAAATGACAAATAAATCGTATGTTAAATTGAGAGATAAAATTGAGATTAAATACGAAAAGTGGTAATTTATCAACACAGTTATATAACAGTATCTTTCAGCAGAAAATAGTTCATAGAAAAATTTAAAATGTTTGGAAAATTCCTTTTATGTAATATCGTTAACAACTGTGTTTTTTATTTGGATTCAAATGTTTTAGGTTTCAATTTTATGTTTTAAAGATGTCAAAATTCTTCTGCACCATTGTGATTTGAATTATTATCTTATCTACTATATCTTATCTCTACTAGAATTTTTGGTGGAATAAGAAAACGGATTATATTTTTTTAACTTTCGTAGTTCATGAAATCTGTTTATAAGCAAAACAACTAATTTAGAAATACTACGTTGTGAGTGGAGTAAGCATTCGAAAAGAATTCTGTACGCTGACTACTACATGAACAAATAACATGATGGCTACAGGGGGGAATAAATTATGTTTTAAAACCGAGCAGAAACTATTTTCACATCATGTGTACTTTAAAAAATCTTAATAGTTTCTTTCAGCACAAACAAGGTCGTCGTCGTCTTATTGAAATATTAAATCATCCACTTCTGCATCTGACTAAAGCTTGTGCAGTTAGTTTGCAAGCTGCTAGTATGCAGCAAGGTATTACCCGGAGAAGACTCTCTTTAAGCCCGACGACCCGCAGAGTGACCGGGTCTTGTACGGCGAATATTCGATGCACGCAGTTGTTTAAGGATCCCGGGGATCTGGCGGCGGCCCTTGCTGCTGAAGAACTCTACGAGTCAAGCGGCCCGGACCCATTGTCAATGAGATCCCGGATGGTCGTCGAAGCAATGGGATACCTACACTAGGTCAACCTGCATTAACTGTTGCGTGGAGGTACCCGACAGACACGTCATTAGGGAGCCTCAACCATACCCTTACCGCACCTGGACGACGACCATAGCCAACTTAACTTCCTTAGAATAATGTAGGTAAGGAAAGTCGGCAAATTGGATCCGTAACTTCGGAATAAGGATTGGCTCTGAGGACCGGGGCGTGTCGGGTTTGGACGGAAAGCGGATGCGGCCGGTGCCGGGCCTGGTCGATGCTCGTTTTCATCCCTCGGGGCGTTCGGGCTGAATCCGGACCCGCGTTCCGGCCTTCCGCGGATCTTCCTAGCCGTAAGGGCGCGTCCGTTTCGTTTCGTGCGCGATGGGCGCGCTCCTGTACGACCGCCGTTCAACGGTCAGCTCAGAACTAGCACGGGGAATCCGACTGTCTAATTAAAACTAAGCATTGCGATGGCCCTCGCCAGTGTTGACGCAATGTGATTTCTGCCCAGTGCTCTGAACGTCAAGGTGAAGAAATTCAAGCCAGCGCGGGTAAACGGCGGGAGTAACTATGACTCTCTTAACGCAGTAGCGTCGGGCCGTATGCGCAAAATGGCATAAGACGGACTGCAAGCTGTGGCCCTAACGGGCGGAGATAGCAGCGACTCCTAGTCAGGGGCGCAATTGTGCGGGGGTCAGAGAACCGCCAGCCATTCTTTGGCATATTGCTAATCAGGTGCGTTCGTGTATCCCGATACACGAACGCACCTGACTAGCAATGGGGTCTCTGCGGTCTGGGTGATCACTTCCTAGCTCCGCAAGACTCAACTCCTACCCGTGGCCTGCTCGTGGCACCGCTGCTCAAGACAGATACGGGAGGGGGGCGTGCCTAAAAAAGTCTACCCCGATAGCGGCTAATGCGGGCACCCGAATCGGGCCAGGTTCGGGGTGAGATTCCCCGAGCAGCCCCAATGGGTGGTCACTTGTGACAACCAAGTCAAACTGCTTTTCTTCGGTTGAAGCCTTCGCGAAAGCAGTGGGCGCTCCAGGTGGTAGGGCTAGCACCCCGACCACATTGGGTTTAAAAATCAAGCTTTGAGTCAAAATAAGAGAGTATTTTGCCACCCCGGCCTCCCACCGGTAGTCGGGGAGCTTGGCCCAATCTGCGACCACTCGGACCGAGGCTCCGGCCGCGGCTCCAGAGGTCACACAACAAAGACGGGGTTGGGCGTCCACAAACGAAAAGCCCACCCCGAAGAAACAAATGCGAAGGCTGCACCAAAAATGGTGAAGTGCAGGTAGGGGGAGGAGGAGCTGGCCCAAATGGCGAATATGGAGGCAAAGCTCCTCGAGGAGAGCGGGTGCTGCACGAACGCAGACCTGCTCAGAGCCTTTTCTGGGTCCGAGCGGACCCTGGAGGCCATAAAAGGCAAGAGGCGTTACCGGGCAATTATCAAGAAAAAAAGTTTCGATCCCCATGCCTCAGTGCAGGGGTTCAGCGCACCCGGTCTCTGAGGGAGTGGAACCTGCCGCACAGCCCCAGCAGGCCACCACCGACCCACCCGGCGCCAATGATCCTTCACCGCACGTTCCGGGTGACTCGGACAGCACATGCGCAGCCCAGATTGTCGCGGACCTAATTGAGTGCATCGCTACACGAAGGGCGCGGCATGGTCTGGGCTCCCGGAGTGCGAGGCGCCACCGTATCTTACCGGATATGACTCGGGCCGACACCGCACAGGCTGGTCTCTCTAGCCGCAAACGGAGGAGAATAGAGTAGGCAAGGGTACAGGAACTGTACCGGAAATGCCGCAGACGAGCAGCAGCCGAAGTTATAGACGGCGTGCTCACGAGAGTCAGGCACTCTCTCGAGGAAATGGAGGCCTATTGGCGTCCCATACTCGGGGCAGAGCGGACGCTCCGGGACCCAGACTGGAGGCGATACTCGCCATGGGGTGAGTGGATCAGAACGGGGGTGTGCACGACTTCTCTCGGCTGTGGGCGCCCTTCACGACCGACGAAGTGAAGGCGTCCAGCTTCGACAGGCAGACTGCGCCTGGTCCGGACGGGATCCGCCCGGATGAGTGGCGCACAGTTCCTGCGGCCAAAAAGCAGAAATATTCAACTCTTGGTCGGCCTCTGGCGAGGTCCCAGTGCCCCTGCGGCAACGCCGGACTATCTTCGTGTCGAAGACCGATCTCCATTGCGTCGGTGCCGCTCCGGCACATGCATTCGATCCTGGCGCGGAGGCTGCTGGCTTGCTGCCCCCCCGATGCACGACAGCGCGATTTCTTCCACGCAGCAGCGGCTCGAAATCGTAAGGGGACACCACATTCCGAGATTTCTGCATGTCCTTGTGCTGGGCAGGATCACGGAGGACAGGTTAGCGATGCTCGACGTCCAGATCCGGGGTGCGGTAAGGAAGTGGCTGAGGCTCCCAAAGGATGTACCTGTCGGATACTTCCACGCAGCAGCGGCTCGAAATCGTAAGGGGACACCACATTCCGAGATTTCTGCATGTCCTTGTGCTGGGCAGGATCACGGAGGACAGGTTAGCGATGCTCGACGTCCAGATCCGGGGTGCGGTAAGGAAGTGGCTGAGGCTCCCAAAGGATGTACCTGTCGGATACTTCCACGCAGCAGCGGCTCGAAATCGTAAGGGGACACCACATTCCGAGATTTCTGCATGTCCTTGTGCTGGGCAGGATCACGGAGGACAGGTTAGCGATGCTCGACGTCCAGATCCGGGGTGCGGTAAGGAAGTGGCTGAGGCTCCCAAAGGATGTACCTGTCGGATACTTCCACGCAGCAGCGGCTCGAAATCGTAAGGGGACACCACATTCCGAGATTTCTGCATGTCCTTGTGCTGGGCAGGATCACGGAGGACAGGTTAGCGATGCTCGACGTCCAGATCCGGGGTGCGGTAAGGAAGTGGCTGAGGCTCCCAAAGGATGTACCTGTCGGATACTTCCACGCAGCAGCGGCTCGAAATCGTAAGGGGACACCACATTCCGAGATTTCTGCATGTCCTTGTGCTGGGCAGGATCACGGAGGACAGGTTAGCGATGCTCGACGTCCAGATCCGGGGTGCGGTAAGGAAGTGGCTGAGGCTCCCAAAGGATGTACCTGTCGGATACTTCCACGCAGCAGCGGCTCGAAATCGTAAGGGGACACCACATTCCGAGATTTCTGCATGTCCTTGTGCTGGGCAGGATCACGGAGGACAGGTTAGCGATGCTCGACGTCCAGATCCGGGGTGCGGTAAGGAAGTGGCTGAGGCTCCCAAAGGATGTACCTGTCGGATACTTCCACGCAGCAGCGGCTCGAAATCGTAAGGGGACACCACATTCCGAGATTTCTGCATGTCCTTGTGCTGGGCAGGATCACGGAGGACAGGTTAGCGATGCTCGACGTCCAGATCCGGGGTGCGGTAAGGAAGTGGCTGAGGCTCCCAAAGGATGTACCTGTCGGATACTTCCACGCAGCAGCGGCTCGAAATCGTAAGGGGACACCACATTCCGAGATTTCTGCATGTCCTTGTGCTGGGCAGGATCACGGAGGACAGGTTAGCGATGCTCGACGTCCAGATCCGGGGTGCGGTAAGGAAGTGGCTGAGGCTCCCAAAGGATGTACCTGTCGGATACTTCCACGCAGCAGCGGCTCGAAATCGTAAGGGGACACCACATTCCGAGATTTCTGCATGTCCTTGTGCTGGGCAGGATCACGGAGGACAGGTTAGCGATGCTCGACGTCCAGATCCGGGGTGCGGTAAGGAAGTGGCTGAGGCTCCCAAAGGATGTACCTGTCGGATACTTCCACGCAGCAGTTAAGGACGGTGGCTTAGCGGTCCCTTCTCTTCGGGCTACCATCCCGGACCTCATTATCAAGACGTTCGGGCGGCTAGATTCGTCAAGTTGGCTAGTGGCAAGGGCCGGCACCAGATCCCCTGGGATCTTTAAAAAACTGCGGAGGGCCGACAAGGTGCATCGTAAATTCACCGTACTAGAACCGGTCACGGGCCTTAGGTCCGTCGACCGATTGTGGCGTGAGAAGCTGTGGAGGTCAGTGGACGGCCTCGAATTGCGAGAGTCCGCCCGCACTCCTGCTTCTACTAAGTGAATGCGGGAGGAGTCCCACAGAATCTCAGGGCGCGACTTCGTGCAGTTCGTCCACACTCGTATTAATGCACTCCCCTCTCGGGTGCGCAACTCGAGGGGGCGAAGGACAAATGAGTCGGAGTTGAACTGCCGCGCTGGATGCGCGTTCAGGGAGACAACGGCTCATATCATCCAGCAGTGTTTGAGGACGCACAGGGGACGTCTCGAGCGTCACAATGGTGTCGTGAGATCGGTAGCAGAAGCGATGACCTCAGACCAATGGGCGGTGGTGACGGAGCTTCAGATCAAGACCACGAAAGGCCTTAGAAAGCCCGACATCATCGCCTCCAAAGATGATGTAGGGGTGATAGTGGATATGAAGGTGGTCTCGGGCCAGCGACGCTTAGACGATGCTCACCGGGAGAAACGTAATAAGTACGGGAACCACGGTGAGCTTGTTGAGAGGGTCGCAGGTAAACTGGGACTGCCGGATGGTGGGCACGTCTGCGCGACCTCCTGCACCATTTCGTGGCGAGGCGTATGGAGCCTGGGGTCTAATAAGGACCTTAAACAGCTAGTCGGGTTCAAAGAGGGTCTTCTCCGGAGCATACCTAGCTGCGTATTAAGGGGCTCGCACATTAACTGGACAAGGTTCAATCAGATGTCCGGGAGAGCGGACGGGGCACCGGCCTGAGAGGTCGCCGTCCTGTAGATCGTAGCCCGCAGCCGAGCCCCACGCAGCCACGGCCATCAGCTGATTCCCCGAGAACACCAAGTGGCTGCGGTCAATAGCAATTGGCACAATGTTATGCCAAGACTGTGGGATGGGGACAGAGGGCGAATCCCGTTGGCGCCATGATGATTACTACCTAACGTCGCTAAGACGATGGCATCATGATAAGGCGGAAAATAGCCAAATGCCTCGTCATCTAATAAGTGACGCGCATGAATGGATTATCGAGATTCCCACTGTCCCTATCTACACGTTCCAGGAAGCGGCTGAGAGACTTAGGACTGCTGCGCCACCAACACAGAGTCGCAGTCCCTAAGAAACGCCCGCCTTTGGTTGCCCTGAGGGGATTTGAGGAGGATGTCACCAGCGACGACGTAATACATGGGCTGCACGAACAAAACCTGGCAGCTCTCCGCTGGAACCTGGATAAGGTTAGGTCCTGCGCCAAAGCGGCCTTCAAAAAATCATGAAGAGGGAACAAGAGGACCACGGTGGTCATAGAGTGCACAGCGGAGCTTAGGGATGTTGTGATAGGCCTGCCTTTATGTGGGCTGGGATGTTGTTGATCCATGCGACAACGTGGACGTCACGTGCTGCCATAAGTGCCAGCAGTACGGCCACCCGGCAAAATATTGCCGATCAAAAGACAGTCAGAAAGGAAGTCTGTGGAAGATGCGGAGAGGTAGGCCATGGCAGAGAAGACTGTAAGGAGGAGAAAGTAAAGAAAAATATGCCACGAGTAAACGTTTAGGTAGACCGGATGCCGACTCGCATGTCACGCTGGCACGCAACTGCCCTGACAGGATCCACTTGGAGCAGAGAGCGGTTTCTTTAACGCAGTATGGATTGATCTGTCCGATTCGAAGTGTGTATACCTTATACACACTTCGAATCGGACAGATCAATTTGGGGCGCGGTGAGCTTGCAACCGCAGAATTGCTGGCTCTGGCGCGTGACCTCGGCCAGGATGCTGTTCTCGTCGAGGAACAGTATGCCATGGCTGATGGTCTGATACAGGTTGGAGGACTAACGGGCGCCGGCTTCCTCGCTGCCAACAGGCGCGTCGGAGTTTGCCTTGCTGCCTCACCTGTCCAACCCGTACTGTGTGGTGTTACATCGATTGCGTGGACCTCTACGTGGTGTCAACGTACTTCATATACAGCGATACTATTGACGACCACCTACACCACCTAGAGGTTATCCTGAGCTGTCTCAAGGGCAGAAGGATTGCGATTGGCCTCGACTCCCATGCGCACTTGCCACTCCGGATCAAGGAACGTAGGCAGTACTCTGGCAGAGGCCACGAGGTTGAGTATAGACGCCAACAAATGCAAAATTTCATCTTGTCCAATGACCTGAGGATATGCAATGAATCAGGTCAGTCCTGCACATTCTCGGGGCCTATGGGAGAATCCAACGTTGACCTCACGTTGGCAACAGCGGGCGCCTATACTGAAGAGTGGCGAGTGCATGATGGTGCCAGCGTCAGTGACCACCGGCTGATCACCTTCACTGTGCTGAGCAGAAAGCCAACGGGGAGAGGAGCTCTGGTGATGGAACTGACCCGCTATCGAGATTGCGGGGTGGACTGGTCTCGGTTCCGTGCGGTCCTCCAAGTACGAATGAGATGCCTGCATCAGTATGCAGGCATCTGGTTGGACGAAGCAAGGCGGAACGGAACAGGAGAAGTCTGCCCGAAGACGAAGGCGCGATAGTGTTGTCATGCCCAGAAGGGTGAGAGTGACGCAAATAGGGACAAGGAAAGGATAAATTTGTAGGGCGTCAAGAGTGCACGGTTTAGGCCCGTATGACTGAACGGTCGGTAGGGCCACGAAACCACAGCCAAGCGAACGGGCTTGGGAATCAGCGGGGAAAGAAGACAGACCCTGTTGAGCTTGATTTTTTTTGTTGATAACTGTAGAGGAAAACGTTTTACGCACGAACGTTTCCTGACCGGGAGGCCACCGAAACGAACAGTGTCGGACTCGGATCTCAGAAGGAGAAACATACCGGCTAAAAACCATCCACAGGATGCTGTTGGCCCAGAGGCCTTTACGGCGTCATCTGAGCAGACCTGCGAGAACGAAGGCCCGCAGGTAAAAAGAAGAAAAGAGACAACGTCGTGACGCACTCGAACCCTGCAATGAAGCGAAGACCTTCAACATACGGGGGAGGGGGAGGGTGAAGGGCCCCGGGGGCCACTCGTGTTGGGAGAGGGTCGTATTTCGGACGGTTACCCGAGACAATCTCGTGTGAACCGTGAAACATGGGACCGCGATTCTGACTACGAACTGTGTGTCGTGTACCTACTGTGCTCGTGTGTTATTGCGATTACGGGGACGCGGCCCCGAATCTTTTGTTTGTTTTTGTGATGACGTCGTCGTCATCAATCAAGACGTGCTTAGGCCGTCTTTCAAAACAGGTGAAAATTGGGGATGAGGTGTAGTTTCCTAGACCCGTCACTAACGGATTTGGGTGATCCTTAATTTTTTCGAAATATCTTGACGATATTTCTTTAAAAAAGGCCGCCACCGTGGGGATCTCGAGATCTCTATGGAGATCTGCGCTCCTCATGTATTGGGGTGCGTTTGTAGCATGCCTCATGAACTTATTTTGGATGGCTTGGATTGTCCTCAGATATGACCTAGGTGCGAGCGTGAACGCGACACACGCATAGGACATTATCGGCCGAACACAGGTCTTGTATAGTAACAATTTATGTCTTAGCGACATTTTGCTACGATGGCTTGTGAGATTGTAAAGTCGACCGGAGACGAAGGCCGCTTTGTCTCTGACATATTTAATATGTTGTTCGAAGGATAACCTACGGTCTAGAACGACCCCTAGGTATTTCACCTTCTTAACCCATGGGATGGGTTTATTGAACATCGATATTTGGTTTTGAAATTTCGATTGGACTATGCGCTTTGCGCGCGAAGTTTTTCGGAGAGAACTCTTCCTAGAGAAGAGTACGGCCTGGCTTTTTTCAGGTTTCACATCAATGCTCCAGATCCTAAACCAGTGGCTTAGCACACTGATCGCGTTCCGGAGACGGATGTAGATCCTGCATTCACTTGAATCGGTGGTGAAGAGCGAGGTGTCGTCGGCGAGTAATGCCAACTCCACTCCTGCCGTCTTTGGGATATCGCTGGTGTATAGCGAGTATAGGGTCGGGGAGAGTACCGAACCCTGCGGAACACCAGCCCTTATGGGTTTGCTGTCGGATAGGACCCCTCCACTTTGAAGCGGAAGATGCGATTTGACAAGTAGTCTTGTATGATGTGTACAAGTCTGTCTGGCACTTTTTGAGCATACAGCTTATAAATTAACCTGTTGTGCCAGACTTTGTCAAATGCCTTCGCGGCATCGAAGAATAGGGCCCCCACCATTGAGACGGCTTTGGGTCGGTTGAGGTTCTCGAGTATGTGCTCCGTAAGACGGTGCACATGCTGAGTACAAGAGTGTTTGGCTCGAAAACCAAACTGCACGTCGGGAACTTCGTCGTCAGCCGTGGTAGCGTAAGGACGTGTGCAGCGCTCTCGACTGCATTTTTTTTTGTGTGAATACCGCCTCACTATTTTTATTTATTTTGTTTTGGTTACGTGCTTAAACCTTTATAAATTGGTGTAAATTGTAGTGAAAGTGCGAAAACTATCATAATCAATACGATAGTGACGATTACGTTAGTGATAATACAGTGCGGCAGAGACCCATGGACCATGTTACGGCCATCGGTATGTACTCTTATTTAATACATGAACACATTGTGGTGATACATATACTCTTTAGATTAGTCATTAATTATTAGTTAGTTCATAGTTTTAGTTATAAATATCGTAGTTTTATAAATAGCAAATAAGACGTAAAATTAGGTTATATAAAATGTGTATGGTGCGCCACGTGCACAGTGACAGTCACACTTAGTGACGACTGACAGGTGTAACACATCGTGACGTCTGACAGTTTGACAGCTGACAGCTGTTACGTTCCACTTCTGACATTGACATCTGACATTGAGTAGTTGTGACAGTGACAGTGTTGCGTTTCACGCAACAATGTCGTAAGGCGATGCCTTCACGCCGAGGAAAAGCCTCAGCAGGACGCCGCCAGGTGGCGGTGGTAGGCCACTCGTTCCGCCGCCGGTGCTGCCATCTGGACTGCCGCCGGCGCTGCCTACTATCCCACCACCACCGCTACCGCCAACGGTGCCGGAGTTGTGGGGCGTGCTAAGCTTAAGCGCCTCCTAGCGTCACCGGAAGAGCAGTCGGCTCCGCAAAGGCAGCGGGTGGAAAGGGCGGCGCCTCGCAGATCAGGCGTGGCCCCGGTGGCTGGCCTCCTTACTAGGGACCCCCCGCTCAGGAAGCTGAAAGGATGGAGGCTCGGGAGGAGCTCGGGAGGAGGAGGCTCGGCTATGGCGGACGAGTTTGTCGCCAGTGCAACAGGTAAGTTGGAGATTATTGACGCGGTACGGAGATCAGTGCGCAGCATCATGGCATTGGTCACGGGTCCAGGATCAAAGCTAAAGAGGGGGAGGTCAATAAGGTCTCGTCATGCGGGCATGACCTTATCACGATGTTTGCCGCGATGGAGGCTCATCTGTCGGAGTCGGAGCTTAAGTTTTGCAGAGCGGAACAGAGAAGGGCTGAAGTGGAGGTTAAGCTGGCGCAGATCGAAGCTCAAGGTGCACCTATGGCCGCGGACCACTCCTCGGCAACTGGGCAACGAAGCTATGCCTCAGCCCTTAGGCTGCCCAGAGCCAGTGCCCCAGTAGCACTACCGGAGAAGAGGGGTCCAGTGCTGGCATTCTACCAAGCGGAGGATGCAGGGCCCTTAAAGACTGCCGAGGACACCAAGGCAGAACTAAAAAAAACCATTAACCCCAAGGAAACAGGGCTGCAGATAGACCGGGTAAGGAAGGTAGGTAACGCGGGGGTAGTGGTCCAGACCACGTCCCAGGAGGCAGCACAGCGGCAGGACGGCAGCGCCGACAACTCTTCGGGTGGCGGAGCCTCGACAGCTGCAGCCACTGGTTGCCCTCCTCCGTTCGAGGAGGACCCGAAAAACGAAGAGCTGCTGGGCTGCCTGTACTATCAGAATTCGCTGTGCGCGGCAGGGTGGTCACTGGACGCAGTTAAGAAGAACAGTAAAGTAGCCTTTAAAAAGACGTGGAGAGGGAGCAGGAGAACAACCGTGGTGCTCCAGTGCTCTCCTAAGTTGAGGGATGAATTAATCTCCCACAGCAGACTGTACGTGGGATGGGATGTGGTCGAACCCAGTGACTACGTGGACGTAACCTGCTGCCGCAAGTTTCAGAAATACGGTCACCCGATGAAGTACTGCAAGGGCAAGGAACTAATTTGTGGCAGATGCGGCCAAGCCGGGCATGAAAGAGAGGTGTGCACAGCAGAGAAGGAGTGCTGTGCAACATGTAAGAGATTCGGGCGACCTGTCGCTGTATCTCATTGCACCATGGCGAAGGAATGCCCGGCTAGGGTGCACGCGGAACTGAGGGCGGTGTCAACCAAAGGGTAATGGTGGGCCAAATAAATTTGGGACGCGGGGCACTAGCAACTGCCGAGCTCTCTGCTACTGCGCGGGAAATGGGCCTGGACATTGTTCTTGTCCAAGAATAATACCCTCAGGCCCACGGCATCGCGCAAGCAGGACCTGGTGCCCAGGCAGGAATAATGACGGGTGGTACTGCGGCTTGCATACTCCATCACCTGTCCAACGAGTACTGCGTGGTGTGTCACCTGGGCCGGTGGGACCTCTATGTGGTGTCCGCATATTTTAAATATAGCGACGACATCAATGTCCACCTGCACCACTTAGAGGTCGTCTTAGGTAGCCTCAAGGGGAAGAAGATTGTCATCGGCCTGGACAGCAACGCGCACTCGCCCCTCTGGTACTGTGAGAAGCGGCAGTACACGGGGAGAGGCCACGACGTAGAGAGACGTCGCCGCCTAATGGAGGAGTTCAACTTTCGCCACGACCTGGAAATATGCAACCAGCCTGGCCAGCCAGCGACGTTCTCTGGCCCAACTGGCGAGTCTAACGTGGACCTGACGCTCACGATTGGGGCGGTCCGGGTGACAGAGTGGCGAGTCCTCGTAGGCGCCAGCACTAGTGACCACCAGCTCATTACATTCAATGCATTAATAGATAGCGGGTGGGGGATCCTCCGCGCTTCCGGGACCGTGGGGTTTGCTGGGAACGCTTTCGGGAGACAATCCAAGCGAGAATGGGGAATTTGAATGTGCGCAAACCGGCGTCGGCTCTGGCACGTGACTGCACCAATGTTGTGGTGAGGGTGGCTCAAGCAACTCTGGGTGAGAAGCGTCCCAGGGCCGACGGGGGTATGAATGATGGACGAATGATCTAGAAAAAATGAGGAAAAAGCATTGTGCGGCTAGACGAAAATGACAAAGTAAAAGGCGTGTGGGTGGCAGGCTAGAGGAGCGAATGAGAGAGGAATTTCACAGAGTGAGAGCGCGATATCGAAAGATGATGGAGGAGGCGCAGTTAAACTTCTTCAAGAAGATGGCAGACTCAGGAAATATTGATCCCTGGGGCCAGGCCTATCGTGCCGCTAGTGGAAGATGCTGACCCCCTGCCAATTTTGTGAACAGCACTAAATATACGAATGAGTTTCCGGGTACGGTTGGGGAGGCTATGAGTCACCTCATAAAGGCATTGTGTCCTGATGACAACGTACATCTTGACACCACATATCATGCGCGAGTTCGTCTCGTGGCCTCCTTCCTGTCGTCTGGGAAAGACGCACCTCCTCCTTCTGCTGGGATTCTTGGGAGGTATAGTTGGGGCGATGCCTAACACAGCTCCAGGACTGGACGGCTTAAGTGCAAAAATTATACGGCAAGTGTGGGAGGCCTCACCGTTTGAACTCAACACGGTGTACGCTAAGTGTGTTAGCGAAGGCACGTTTCCGGACGTATGGAAGGATGGGCGCCTGATTGTCTTACCTAAGGGTAATGACAAACCGCTCTCGGATCCCAAGGCGTACCGCCCGATTACGCTCCTCCCAATCTTGGGAAAGATCCTAGAGCGAGTCATGTTGAAGTGTGTCCCATCTATCACTAGGGGTATCTCGAGCTGCCAGCACGGCTTCTCTCCGGGCAGATCTACAGTTACGGCTCTGCGCACACTGCTTAGCACCGCATCCAACTCCAACTTGAAGTACGTGCAGGCAATTTTCCTTGACATATCTGGGGCTTTTGATAACGCCTGGTGGCCGATGATAATGGTCAAGGCTAAGCGAGCCGGATGCCCTCCTAACATCTATCGGATGCTGGGGGATTATTTCGCGTCGCGCCGGGGTGGGCCTCTTCGTCGGTGACCGGGTGGAATGGAAAGTTTCCAATATGGGCTGCCCTCGAGGCTCGGTGCTGGGCCCTACGCATTGGAATGTTCTGGTTGATGACCTGCTTCGGCTGCCACTCCCGGATGGTGTGACCTTTATGGCATATGCAGACGACTTCACTATCATGATAGAGTCAAATAGTAGGACGGAAATCGAAAGGAAAGCCAGAAGCACCTTGGAGATGGTGATGCACTGGGGAACTAGGAACAGGCTGGAGTTCTCCGCTGGTAAGTCATCATCTATGACTATCAAGGGTAGATTCCAGCGGCCCCCAGTCATTCGGTGTGGCACTGACTCTGTCAAGTGTGTGGCTGCGGCGAAAGTCTTGGGTGTGGTAGTTGATGCCAGGCTGTCGTTTGTGCAACACGCAGACGCAGCAGGAGAGGGGCGCCAAATGTTTCGAGAAGATGGCACGCGTGCAACATCCTCCTGCGGCATGAGGTACCCGAGTCTTAAGGTAATATACCGAGGAACATACGTGGCTACTTTGACGTATGCTGCCGAGTGTTGGTACGAACGGACCAGTCAGTACGCAGTGCGCAGTGCACTACTGAGATCGCAAAGATGCGCATTGATTTTACTGACCAAAGCGTATAGATCGACCAGCACAGTTGCCTTACCGGTGCTGGCCGGTGTCCTCCCCGCAGATCTGGAGGTAAGTAGTGCTGGCAGAACGGGAATCACTAAAATGAGTGTGGCCAGAAAAGAGTTGAGCAGGCGTAAGCGCGCGATTTGGGATGATGTGATCGGTGCATGGCAGGAGAGATGCGCGAACGAGACGAAGGGAAGAGAGCTGTTCCGGTTCTTCCCGGACGTGGCGGCACGACTCAAAGCAGTTTGGGTCGTGCCGGACTATCAAGTCTCGCAGATTCTCGGCGGACATGGATGCTTCAAGAAGAGACTGAAAGGGATGAATCTATGCGAGAACAGCATGTGCGATTGCGGAGAGGCCGAAGAGGATGTACACCATGTGGTGCGGGAATGCAAGTTGTATGAAGACCTGAGACGTAAGATGATGGACGGGATAAGTCGAACGGAGGTGGGCGCGGTGTATTACGCAAATCTGGTGGGTTCGGAGGAGAACTTTCGCCTGCTGCGAGAATTTGCGCACGGTAGGCATAGGAGACGACACAAGTCCGAGTGGTCGCTGGAAGGTCTGCCCGACGACGGAGGCATACTCGTGATGTCATGCCCAGATGGTGGAGAGTGACAAAAATGGACAAGGAACTTATTAAATAATTTGTAGGGAGTCAAGAAAGGTGAGCGCCGGGAAATAGCCAAGAGCAAGTACCGCGCGCCCTCTCCCGCGATTTGGCCCGTATGACCGAACGGTCGGTGGGGCCATGGGTGGAGGTGGGTTGCTCGTCGGGAATTATGTTGAGAGATTTGACGCAGTCATTCAGTCTAGCGATGATGACGCGTTTATAGACTTTCCCCAGCGAACTGAGGAGGCTTATGGGCCGGTAACTCGAGGCCTGGTTTTTAGGCTTTCCAGGTTTGTGGATGCCAATAACGTGAGCCTCCTTCCAGGCGTCCGAGAAGGAGCTACTGGAAAGGAGGGCGTTGAAGATTGCTACTAAGAGCACGAGAAGGGCGTTTGGGTGGGCTTTGAGGTTCCGGACTACGCCTCGAACCTCCTCCAACGTGGTAGGTGGCAGCGGATCACCCGTCAACGGCAGGGCGGCTCTACGGACTACTTCAGCGTCCACCTTCTGATGGTGAAACGGATCTGTTGGCTGGGAGCTGGGAGAGCATTGAAGCTCTAGGCTGTCGGCTAAGCAATCGGCCTTTTCCTTATCCTCAAAAGCTATGGTGAGACCGTCGGAGCTGATCAGGGGCGGCATCGACGAGACAGTTTCTGACTTCAGAGCCCCCGCCAGTTGCCAATAGGCACTGTATGTTGGCGAGATATCCTTCATCAGTTTGTCCCATCTATCACTCTTGAGTTCAGCAATGCGCTCCTTGACCTCCCTCTGGAGGCGGCGAATCCTGACTCGATTGTCGTCAGACCTGTGTCGATCGTATGCTCTCGTAGCAGCATTCTTTTCTCTCAGCAGCCGTCTGATATCCTCCGGCAGCTCATAGCGGCGATTGTTCGCCACCTTGACCTGCCTAGAGGATGCTTCGACGGCGGCCTTTAAGTGAGAGGTGAGGTGGTTTACAGCAGCAAAGGCCATTTCCTTTGAGGAGATGACATCTGGGATGCTGTCTAACTCTGGGGTATTCGTATTCTCCAAATAAATCTCGAGCTTACGCCAGTCCGTCAGGGTTTTGGTCAGAGGGACCTCCACCTGGGGCTGACCCAGCACCATGGTTACCGGACGATGATCCGAGTTTAACTCGTGTTGCACTTCTATAGATCGCAACGGTAAGGTTACGTTCTTTAGAATTGCAATATCTAATATGTCCGAGGTATTGTTTCGAATCGGGTCTATCCTAGTAGGTTCTAGGCGGGCGATAATGTCGCTCTTTAATAATCTTAACTGCGGTCATAGATAAGCAGATATCACTGTGATATGCTGATGGCCTGTCAGAGCGATTCTACAAGCCGAAGCTTCGATATTTACTAAGGTAGGTACATCAATCGCCACACAGTGCAATGATGCCTTATAGTAGATAAGCGTACCGCCTCCGCGGGTGAGTCGGTCGTTACGCACTAATCGATAATTTGCTATTCTTGGATATATTTTACTAGTGAGTCGCGTCTCCTGTATAAGGAGGATGTCTAATTGATGGACGGTGAGAAATTCTCTCACTTCGTCCAATTGTTTTTTAAAGCCGTTTGCATTGAAATAGCCGATAGCCAGAAACCTAGGTTTAACTTTACATGGTGTGTTATCCATTTGGATTAGTACAGCATGAAGAAAAAGGGGACTTAGGAGGTTTGCCTCCAGGGAATTGTTTTATGAATAAAACAATTGAACATTGAATACAATGTTCAATTGTTCTATTTGCGTGTGGCCTTAAATTTATTGTATGTTTCGAATAGCGCCTTATGTTTGGCGACTATCCTGAAGAAGTCGGACGCCGAAACTGCCGCCTCTAATTCTAGGACCGTTGTTACGATCTCACTGATGTCGAAGAGACCTGCGATCTCTCCGAGCCGCGCGAAAACGTCGTCGCCGGCGCCGGCGCCGGCGCCTTTGCGCCCCGCGCGCCAGACGCTCTTACGGGGCCTGCGGGGGGGAGCAACGACGGGGGTGGGCACGGGGGTGGATTTTGCCGGGCCCACCATCGGTGGTGGTTTCACCCACGCGTTATTTTGGGGGGCGGAGCCGGGACAAAGGCATTCGCCTTTTTAGCGCTTTTCGCGGGGGGAGAGGTGGAGGCGAGAGCCCTAGTGGGTGCACCCTTTCTGGTTCTCTTTCCCCCTCTGCGCCTTTTGCCGTGCGGCGCGTTGGGACATCCGCGATAGTTCGCGGGGTGACCCTCGCCTCCGCACAGGACGCACGCCGTAGGAATGTCCGTAGGTTTGGGCCTAGGGCAATTCGCTATGGCATGGTCCTCTAGGCACTTGATTCACCTAGGACGTGAGTGGCAGTTCCTTGCGGAATGCCCGTAGAATTGGCACTGACCCGCGGAAGTGCGCTTCCCCGGGGCCTCCACGCGTATGCCGTGCACATGGGCGGCAGACTTGATCTTGAAGATCAGCTGCGCCTCGTTGGTGCGGTCGAGATGAACCAGCACCAGATTGTAGGGGGCTCGGGTGCGCATGTTGCGCATCCTATGCACCGCCTGCACCGGCAGAGCTTGTTTAACAAGGTCATCGTGGACTATTAGGGTGTCTACCTCATTAGGTATTGCCCCTAATGACAGCGCGGAGGACTTTCTCCTCCTCCAGCGCGTAAGTGTGAAAGTTGATCTTTCGATCGCTTAGCCACTTTGTCAGGGCTCGGTGATCGGCCGGTGACTGCACCGTTACTGCCATCCCTGTGGCGATGGGCTTGGCCGTTGTATAACGGATTTGTTTCTCTGATATTTGGTTCCAGGCACTAAACTCCCGGATCACTACCGGCGGCGGGGGTCTGGGGGCCTTGGGTGCTGCAGCAGAGGGCGCAGCAGTGTCCATAGGCGTGGGAATGGGAATGGGTTGCCCTTCTTTGGGCCCTTCGCAGGCGCCGCCACTATCTTACGCGGGGGGCTAGCCTCCTCCGCGTCAGACTTCTGCTGGCGCTTACGTTTTTATTTTCGGCCCTCGACGACGGAGAAGCCGTCGTCTGAGTCGTTGCCGACCTCGACCTCTGTACCCGGATCGGTGTCCATGGCCTGGGAGTCGCTCAAGGCGGTCTCCAGGTCCAGTGAACCCGACGCAACGGAAGAGACTGCGGAGGAAGGGCGCTCTATGTCACAGGGACTTGGCGGCTCCCGACCTGAAACCTGCGCTGGTTCGCGCGAGGAGGCGTGCGAAGGGTCGCGGGATGCAACTCGCGATATTGCGCGGGACGTGGTGCGCGAGGTAACGCGCGAAGCGGCGCGGCCGTAGGGGGAGTGAACCTCCACCTCCACGACCCTATGGCGCGACACCAAAGCGGATCGCGCGCTTACACCCACACCGACGCCGACGCCGGCGTCGGAGCCATCGGGAGAGGCGGGGCTGCTGGTGCAGTACACCACCGGTGTTGCTAGGGGGCTGGGCCAGAGGGGCCCGCTCCGCTCGCCGCCGAGGCAACAAATCCATGGCCCAGACTTTCTGGGCTGACGCCAGGATAGTTCTCCGCCAAAAAGCGGAGAACTCTTTCCCGCGCCGCCGCGAAGTCCATGACTCCGGGCAAAATTAGACTCCTAGTCTCCCCGCCTTACGGCAGGGAGGTGAGTATCTAAAAACACTCTCACAATGTAAAGTGTAGCTATTTTAAAGACGACGAAATAAAAATTGTAACGACTACTTACATATATCGACGCAGCGATGCACTCCGACGCACCCCTGTGGGCCTCAACACCGTTGCACAACACACGAAAATATTGCGCAATACGCGTGCGACTTAATAACGGCTAAATAACGGCCGGACGCGGCCGGGGAACGGGGGGACCCGCGGGAGCCGAGCCCGACACACCTAACCGTCGCCCGACCCAGGCGACGGCACGAACAAAGCGAGTAATAACGATAGCAACAACAATCGTAGGCTTACGCCCGGGCGTAATGGATATAACTGTCGGCCCGTCAAAGTGTTTCACTGCTCAGGCGGAGCAGCCGAGCACACTTATGCACGGGACTAGAGCGCAATCCGGAATCGAATGTGAAGCCTGTTGAGCTTGACTCTGGCATTGTAAGGAGACATGAGAGGTGTAGCATAAGTGGGAGGTCGTTCGCGCGGTCGTCGCTGTAAAACCACTACTTTCATTGTTTCATACATTATTTGGTTATTATTGGGGACATACTTGCAGAGCACCACGAGCTAGACTTGTTTGCCGATGGATTAGGAGATTTGTATAAAGAAATTCAAATAATTTTAAATATATTTCTTACATATATTGTTTTCATAATTAATTAAAATAATTGCTAGTTGCGTATTATTTTTCTTATAATTTTTTTATTATTATTATTGCTGTTCTATCTTAATATTAATGTTATTTATGGACTCAGATTGTATTTTTTATGATCTTTTTTCTATGATATTATTGATGTATTGTTAATAAGGATATTGTAAAATAATTTTTCTATTAGCTATATAATACGAAGATGTGTTATACCAAATTGTTAATCTTATAAACGTTTTGGATGAGTCATCTGTTAGCTTGTAAGATGAAATGAAATATATAAATAAATATCTTGATTTTTTAGTCTGTGATATATACACTCTATGGTATAGTAAGTTTACCAAACAACATATGTAAATATTTATTCAGTTTCCTTCTTAATCATAATCCAACATAATGTATGTAAGATACGAAGAGGTGCCTATAAAACAATGAGATTTTATATGAGGTAATAATTTAATCGAATCGTATTCGAATCGATCTCAGTGTCTACAATTTCAATCGATTTATGAAATCGATCTTTGAATCCTCAATTATTATTCGTGGTGTCAAGGCAATAATAATACAGACATATACTTCTCTTACAGATCAGTACTCTCACTTTAACCGGATTACTGCTTTGTCTGCAAAACTCTATACTTAGTTACACAATAGTTTATAAAACATATTATATTTATACTACGTCTTACATTTTATTCACTGTTGCCCTTTATTGGATATATGTCTTATTTTAATTAATATGTATCGTGTATCAAATTATAATTTGTATCAAATTTTATATTAGTTCTATGTATAAGTTGAAGTAAATAAGTTTGTTGAAGTTGATAAAAATAAAATAATATCAAATGTACATTCAGACAACCCAATTTTATTTGTATGTAAATGTAGTTACAAAAATGTTGACGGTCTCATGAGAAAAAATATCATTACGGTTTATTGAAGTACCTACCCCATGTGTTGTTTTCTTTATTATGTACCAAATGTATTACGTTAATATAAAATAAGCTGCAGTGAAGTAAATACTTGTTTCATTGAATACGAAAAGTTATAACCAGCAGAGACTAAGAGACCTAATACCTTAGTTATGGTCCTTACGCGCGGATTTAAAAAAGTTATCAAAGGAATTTATCGACCGATCACTGCGTAATAATAAAATTACGCATATAGTCTCTGCATTGACTTTTAGTCATTACGAATACCATCATGCGCACAAGAAGATTTCGGGGAACCTGTTCGTTTTGGTTTGGGAACAAAACCAATCCAAACACAAACTACCAGACATCAGGAGGAGCCAGGTGCCAGGGCCAGCAGCCGGGAGTGTCGCTGCCCGTGAGAGAAGTCGGTGCTGGGTGCCTGCTTGTAGACGTGGTCGCTTAGTTGTGGAGATGAAGGGAGTTCGTACCAGGTGCGTCTGCGGCAAACCAGTGCATCGTACCCGAGAATTGGTGACAGTGACATTTATACCTATCCGTTTTGACGTAATATTTTAAACATCTTTAACCGTCAAAACTACCTACTTTATAAACTTTCTTAATACAATATTAGTTTCAAGTGTTTTAGATTTAAATATTTCTTGTATATTGCTTAAACTTCACCATGCAGAAGTAGAAGTCTAACAAACTTCTGCGTTTTGTCTGGTGAGTGCAGGAAAGCGGTGGCCTACACACCCCCCTGCTCTAATTCTGGGGGGAGGGGGCACTCTAAGGGAGGCAACGCTTCTGCTATGCCTCTGGTATTGCGGGTGTTCATGGGCGGCGGTAATCACTTACCATCACGTAAGCCCCCTGCTCGTTTGCCTCCCTTTTCTATAAAAAAATGCAAGAATTACTTAAGATTCAAGACGGTCATCGATGTCAATTAACAAGATCTTCTTCTTCTTCTTCTTCTTCCTGCCCTTATCCCATGCTATGTGGGGTCGGCACTACATGTCTTCTTCTTCCACTCTCCTCTATTTCCCGTCATGTCAATACTCACCTCTTCTTTCCCATGTCTTCTTCCACACAATCCTTCCATCGTTTTTTTGGTCTCCCCATAGCTCTTCGTCCATCCACACTCATCTCTAACATTCTTTTGCCTATATTACATTCTTCCCTCTTCATTACATGCCCGAACCATGCTAACCTACCACTCTTCATTTTCTCTGTCACTGGTGCTACTTTGAAACTTCCCCTTATATACTCATTCTTTATGCGATCTTTTCTAGTCACTCCACACATCCATCTCAACATTCTCATCTCTGCAGCATGCACTCTTCTTTCATCCGTCACTTTCGTTGCCCAGAACAATTAACAAGATCATACATTAATTATAAGAAAGCACCTAAACAGCGTATTACTAGGAATTATGTAAAAACTACGTCAGATACATTAAATGAATTATGGTTAGATATTAAGAAAATTAAATTAGCTACGACTGATGTAATGATATCGGAAAAATATTTTCACGATAATTATTTTGATTTATTGGAGGAAGAATATACCGAGTATAAATGTTGTTTAAAAGAAATTTTGTCTCGTTTTAATAGTTCTAATAATGATAATAGTGCGCGCGAGTGTAATAGTAGCATACAAACATCATCTCTTAAATTACCTGATATAAAATTACCAACATTTAGTGGCAAGAATACTGAATGGCCCACATTTAGAGATTTATTTTTGTCATTGGTACATAAAAACAAATCATTAGATAGCGTCCAAAAATTACACTATTTAAAAGTTTATGTAACGGGCGAAGCTGTGCAATTGCTACGTCATGTACCCACCACTGATGCTTATGAATAATAAAAAATTAAAAATTATGAAAAATGTTGGAAATTATTAAAAAAAAATATATAAGTTTTTATCTACCAGTTTACTTAAGCGGCTATTCGCACAAAAGAATTTAACTGTACAATCAGCGGTGGGTATAAAGGATTTATTAGACACAACCAAAGATTGTATGAGTGCACTATCGAACCTGGGTATTAGTGTCGCATCTTGGGATGTAATAATTATTTATATCATTAGCATAAAATTAGATGTGGAGACCAGAAAACAGTGGGAGATAAAGGTAAGTGAATCCAACGATGACCTTCCCACTTTTTCTCAGTTTGAAGATTTTTTGGTGAGTAGATTCAGAGGTTTAGAATTTTTAGAACCTAGCATAATAATGCATCAAAGTAATAATTTTAAAACTAGTAATGCTCATCTCAGGGTACTTCATGTTTCTTCTGCGACCTCTGCCGTATGCCAATTTTGTTCCGAGAAGCATAAAATGTTTCAGTGTAAAAAATTTACCCAATCGGATTATGATACCCGTTTTAATTTTGTAAAAAATAATCGTTTATGTTTTAATTGTTTAGGAGCGAATCATTCCGTAAATTCTTGTTATTTAAATACTTCGTGTCGTATATGTAATCGGAAGTATATGTAATCATCATTCATTACTTCACCCACCGAAACCAACGAGCTCAACTGTATCTCCAGTAAATGTTAACCATGCAATTGAGTCATCACATAATTTGGCGATTAGCAATAATACCACAACTATAGCTAGCGAGTTAAAGACACCAAATCTTGTCACTGCTTGTTTTTCACAAAAGAAATTGTTTAGGAACGAAGACCCAGCTTCAAAATATGGAGAATCACGGGCTATAGCTGTTCGCCGATTTAAAGCACAGGAAATCAGGTTAATGAAGAACCCTGATCTGAAGAAGAAATATGATGAAGTCATCAAAGAGTATCTGCAGTTAGGACATATGAAGCTGATCACCGACGAAAACGACCGAACGAATTGTAATGCTGTATACTTGCCTCACCACGCAGTTATTCGTGAAGATAAGTCTACTACCAAGGTAAGAACAGTATTTGATGCCTCATGTAAGGGCACCAACGGCATTTCACTGAATGATGACTTGATGGTGGGTCTGCGGCTGCAGCCAGAACTCCGTCATCTTGTTATGCGTTTTCGAAGAAATCCTGTGTGCCTAGTAGCTGACATCATAAAATAGTACCGTATGGTAAAGGTGGACAATGATGACTGTGATTTTCAAAGACTGGTATGGCGAGAGAACCCTGAAAAAGAATTAAAAGATTACAAGTTATTACGTCTGTCTTACCTTTGGAGTTTCAGCGTCACCTTACCTGGCAGGTAAATCTATGCAGCAACTGTCACTAGAAGAAGGCCACGAATTTCCTTTGGCAGCAAGCAGAATGCGATACAGAAGTCGTATCGCATTATGCTTGATGACATGGATGATCTAATGACAACCTGTGAAAGTGAAAGCGAAGCATTGGAAATATATAACCAGATGAATGAAATAATGAACAGGGGCGGTTTTCGATTGCAGAAGTGGTCCAGCAACAACCAAAATATTTTAAGTAAAATAAATAACGATTCTTCACTTACCGATTGGCGATTATAACGGATGAATACAGGAAAATTTTGAGTTTAAACTGGAATAGAGCTACAGATACATTAAATTTTTCAGTAAATTTATCACCATCGAAGACTCCAATAACTAAGCGTACTGTCATTTCAGATATTTCTCGCCTATTTGACCCACTCGGGTGGATATCTCCTTGTATAATTACAGCCAAGGTAATGATACAAAGGTTGTGGCTATCGGTAATATCTTGGGATGAAAAATTACCACCAAGTCTGCTTAAAAAGTGGATTACCTACCGAAGAGACTTACATGATTTAAATGGATTTCAGATTCCTCGGTGGGTTGGAGATAATCGTACCAACACTCATATTGAAATACATGGTTTCTGCGATGCGTCAAATGTTGCATTTGCTGTTGTTCTATATTTACGCGTTAGGGATGACCACGGAAATATTAATGTTAATTTGTTCACATTTAAGACAAAAGTAGCACCTGTGAAACATATCTCTATACCTCGGCTTGAACTTTGTGGAGTTGTGTTATTGTCAAAGCTGCTAAAGGAGGTTTCTTAGGTGCTAGGAGTGCCAAGCACTGATGCTTTTGCTTGGACAGACTCAACAATTGTATTAGCATGGTTGCGTGGACATCCTAGTAAATTGAAAACTTATATGGCAAATCGTGTATCTGAAATTAGTATCAACCATCCCAGCAATCAGTGGTCGCAGTCAGCTGATAATCCAGCTGACCCAGCTTCAGCCCTCAGGAAATGATTGGCAACGATCTATGGTTGCATGGTCCAGTGTGGTTGCGAAACCCTGAAATACAGTACGAAAGACCGATAGAGACCGACCTAGAACTAAAGGAGGTAAAGACTCTTACAGTCACAATTGAAGAACCGGAAACAATTTGGTCGAGGTTTTCTTCTCTGAAGCGAATGTTAAGAGTCATATCATACTGCCGAAGAATGCTTATTAAAAGAAGTGCTAGTTCGGATCCTTCTCAACAGACGTACCTTACAACCGAAGAGATTGAGGAAACTGTGGTGACTTGCCTCAGACCATCTCAACGTGAAAAGTTCAGATCAGATATTGAAGAAATTTTGAAGAGGGGAAACGTAAAAAGAGGCAGCAAACTTTTTTCGTTGACTCTCTTTTTGAATGACCATGGACTATTAAGAGTGCGAGGTAGAATAGACAATGCTGAAGTTCCTTATTCGTCAAAACACCCTATCATACTTTCAAACAAAAGTCATATATCAAAATTATTAGTTGATGAAGCCCACACCAAAACTATGCATGGGGCCCTCAGCTTATGCTCACCTGTTTGAGAGGAAAATATTGGATTATTGGTGCAAAAATTCTGACAAAACATTTTTATCGCAAATGTGTCACATGTACGAGATGTAATGCAAAGGATAATTCACAATTTATGGGTCAATTGCCTTCATCAAGAACAACGATGAACAGAACGTTTTCAAACTCTGGCGTGGACTATGCGGGACCGATCAACATTCGAGTTTCGAAAGGTCGTGGACATCGAACCAACAAAGTATATATTGGTAATTTATTTGTATGGCGACACGGGCCACCTTGAAGCAGTCACCGATCTTACTACTGTAGGTTTTATATCAGCCTTTTAACGGTTCGCTGCAAGAAGAGGTCATTGTAATCAGATCTGGAGTGACAACGGGACAAATTTTGTTAATGCGTCAAAAGAATTAAGGGTTTTGTTTGCCAATGAGAAGTCAACCATAGAACCAGAAATTATTTACTTTTTAAATTATCATACTCCGTATATGCGGTCAATAGATGGCGCTATTACCTAAAGCACTCCAGCATGTAGAACTTCATATTATTATTCCTAAATGTATTGAAAGCTACATTAAATAATGTTGATTAACACAATGTCGTCAGATCGATTGAATTAAATATTGAATACTAACGAATCGTGAGTATTCATTTTCTTTGATCGATTCTGTAACTTCATAGTTGAATCAAATAAAATTCACTTTTACTTATTTTAAAATTATTTCTCCCTATTTACAATAATATTTGTTCAAAACCTTTTATAACACCATAAAAGCGAAATTGAAGTTTACTGTCTCCACAATTTAACATAGTAAAATTCTATTTGATTGAAGAAATTTTAAAATCATTTAATTTAATTATATCCTACATGTGTCTCCGACTTCGTATGCATAACCTTATACTTAAATAACATCTCTTTCATACTGTAAAAGTTTTACATTATAAAATCGATAAAGGTAAAAATTTTTTTTAGTCTCAAGTATCCTATTACACTACCAATTGTATATAATACTAGTTTTCATTTTTATAATTGTTACCTAATTCTTTCCTCAATTTAACTATCATGTAGACCAATTGGTGATGGTGATGAATAATTCTGCCTCTGTCCGGTTGAAATTGTTAGTCCTACTTAAGAAAAGTCACAATAGCCGATTGGGTGGTCGGAATTTCGAGTCGAGAGACCCGAGTTCGATCCCCAGGTGGCAGGCTCGTACCAATGGGTTTTTCAAAAACTTCTGAATGAATTATATTGTTGACTTGGACATAAAGACGGCGATGGGCTCACCACCTCACGATGTCCCGAAAATATCTTCGGTGGAAGGTGGTTCGAAGGGACTTAATTGTCTAGACTAGACCTCTGTCTACCCCAGTATTGGGAATTGCCTGAAGATTTTTTAGTGCGAGAATTTTTTTTGTTGTTTTATTACTAGGGTTTTTGGATGGTAGGTGTAAAAAAGTTAACATCTTTTTGAAAAGAGCTCTGTAATTTTTTAAGTTTAAAATTAATATACAAAGTATTTTTACATTATTTTGGAATATAATAGATAAATGTGACTAATACCACCCACCTTACAGTATTTTCCTACCAAAAACTTCTAATTTGTCAACACTTTATAAATATTTTGTTTTGCACTGTCACTACACAATAAGTATGGATTCAGTTAAAGAATCACTCAATGCCTTGGCAGATATGTTCCAACAGAAAATGAGTGAATTTCACCAAGGCCTCGACAGTACACCGACAACTAATACCATGTTGGGCACAGAATTTCATAGTTTCAGGACCTTTGTGCTTTCTGCCATGAACACCTTACAGAGGCAGGTTCAATTCCTCAGCACAGAACTTGATCGACAGGAGATGCGTAGACGCCGTAAAATGATACTGTTTCATGGAGTTTGCGAGGAAAAGTCAGAAGATGTAACCTCACAGGTCTGCAACATTGTAGATGATCATCTTGGAGTTACTGGTTTTACTGCTGCTTGCATCAAGTCATCTCATCGAATGGGACGTCCCACCGGTAAGAAACCCAGGCCAATAGTAGTGAAGTTTTCAGATGTTGCAATCCGAGACAAGATTTGGTGCTCGAAGACTGGTCTCAAAGGCAGTGGTATAACTCAGTCAGAGTTTCTAACGAAGAGTCGTCATAGCTTGTTCATGGATGCAAGGCAGCGATTTGGCATCAGTAAGTGTTGGACAAGAGACGGCTATATTCATATTATTGCCCCAGACGGTTCACGTCACCGAGCTGAGTGCCGTGCTGACTTGGACTGCATACCTCAATCTACTACTAAACCTTTGAATTTAGGCACTACCAGCGTTGCCTCTAGATCCAAAAGAACCATCAAAAATAAGTAACTGATGCATTTATTTCTCTTACAAAATTGTAAACTATTCTAAATTAATAATATTTACTTTTTCTCTCTATGTATTGTAATGATTTTACTTATACTTTGCACTTTATTTTAGGACTGCATGTTAAAATTGTTTTCCACTTTCACAATTCAGTTTTTTACACTTGCAAAGAGTATATAATCACATTACTTGATATATTTTGGTTATATTTATTTACGATTGTTTACTTGACTTAAAATGTTAGATTTGATGACAATAGTGACATTTGACACTGTAGCCACAGAGTAATATTCGCTGTGTGTATAAGGATATAGATCAGGTGACCGTAAGACTACACAGATAACCATATTTATTCTTGTACGCCTTTAAACCAGAAACCACATGCGAAGTACTTTTTACTTTTTGGTGTTTTTCAATTATTGTCATCAAAGCTTTTTTTTGTTGTTTTAATTTTGATTAGATAAATGTGTACTTATTGTTAAAGCTTTAAGTTTCTTGTTTTTTTTTTTTTTTAATATTTTTTGTGACATGTTGCTATTTAGGTTTTATGAAGTGAGATCTTTCCTTGCAACTGGCGGATGGGTTCTTCAGTTCTTAAATTCTTATTTTATATATATTTACATTTATCTATTTGTCCGTAACTCATATAATATTCACCACTCAATGATTTCTGGTAATGATATATTAGACGAGAGTTTTTTTTCCTTCTGTGATTCAGACGGATTGAGCAGTAATGATAGTTTTCATAGCATCCCTTCTCTAAGTGAGACTCTAAATTCTCTCTTCTCGGATACACTGAAAAATTTTAATGCAATTCATATAAATGCCCAGAGTATTCCTGCACATTACCCTGAAATGTTGTCCTCATTTGATAACAAAAATATACACGCAATTTTAGTATCTGAATCTTGGTTAAAACCTTGTTTAGCTTCTACAGCTTACTCCCTTCCAGGTTATAATTTGATCCGCAACGATCGCGTTGGGCGCGCTGGTGGTGGCGTAGCGATTTATTTAAAATCACACATTCCTTTTACTGTTTTAAATTCCTCGCAACCATTGTCTAGTGCTGGCCCTGAACATCTTTTTATCGAAATTATACTTGGTCACATGAAGCTCCTTCTTGGTGTCTATTACAGTCCAAATCTTATTATTGACTATTTTCCGTCATTTGAAATTTTACTTTAGCAGTACTCTTCACTGTATAGTCAAACTATTATCACGGGAGACTTCAATACATGCCTTCTTAAGAACGACTTTAGGTCATCTCAGCTGAAATCTCTCATAAATAGTACCAACTTACACATACTTCCATTTTCAGCGACTCACGCTTTTCCCAATTGCACCCCTTCCCTTCTTGATCTAATTATTGTTTCTTCCATTGACCATGTTGCAAAGCATGGACAATGTAATGCTTCTGCTTTTTCCTATCACGACTTGCTTTACCTATCCTATAAAATTAAGGATTAAATAATAAAATTAAATCCTATAAAAAAAAAAAAAAAAAAAACGTTGAGCGAATGAGTGAAGACCGAATGGTGAAGAAAATATATAGCGCGAAAGTTAATATTAAAAGGTGTCGAGGTAGACCGAGACTAACTTTCGAAGACCATGTGAGCAAATTGCTCGAAGAGGGGAGGGTCAAGAATACTCGGATACCTAGACGTGCATGTATGAATCTGAAAGAAGCGAAAGAAGTATGTAGGGATCGTGACACTTGGCGATCTGTTGTCTCAGGCTACCCCGTCAGGGATTGTGCGTGAAGATAAATAAATAAATATATAATAAAGATGCTTAAACAATACCTTCTGAATAAAAGAACATAGTTTTTAGTGTTCAAGCCCATGAATGTTAGCCTAGCACTAGATATAGGTAATTTATATTTAAAAATATATCTTACCTAGACACACTGCTGTTTCTCAATAACTTTCAAACTGAAAAAGATTTGTTGTTTCACTAAGGTTTGGCGATAGTAACGACCAAGTAAAGGAGCAGAAAAAATTGTCGACAAATGTTGATAGCAGATAGCGAAAAGTTATCCTTTACTTTTTGAGTTTTTGTCGGTTTTACTAAACTTTTTGTTTTTACCAATATTTGTGTAGAAACATGCAAATATGAGTAACAAATAACATAGTAAATAAGATAATACTTTGATGGCACTCACCTAGCAGTGGGCGCAGACGGAGCTCTTAATGATGATGATAATAAGTACGCAAAACAATAAAGTGCTTCCGACCCATTTTTCACAGAAGCTTATTTCGGAGATCGTGGCAGATGGAGAGCCAACCCCCCTTTACAAAACTATAAATTTTCACTGTAGAATATTAATCAAGCTGTAAATAAGAAGAAGAAAGCATGGTTAGACTACTTGGCCTCTAGTAATGATAAGGATATGAGAGAGAAGAGGAAAGAAAGATATAAGCTCCAGAAAGTTCACACGAAAGCATTGATTGAGGAAGTGCGTGAAAGGAGTAGAATAGAAGCGGACGAAAGGTTGTCGCACAACTTCAAGGAGAACTCCAAACTCTTCTGGAAAGAGGTTGGAAGGACCCGGAGTGGTGCGACAGCCTTAAGAATGAATAAAGTGCTTTCGGGAACTAATGACGTCCTCTCAGAAAAATCGGACGTCATGCAGCGATGGAGCGAATTTTATAGAGAGATGTATGCGTGTGATGATCTTAGTGGGGATCCGGGGTGACGCCGTGACTGGTACGCCAGACTCGGACCTCGATGACACTGAGGTCATCAGCATGAAAGAGATTGAATGTGCGATTAGAAGTTTGAAATGTGGTAAGGCTGCGGGACTAGACAGAGTTACTGCTGAAATGGTCAAGTATGGTGGGCCACGCGTCTGGGACAGCTTTCATCTGCTGTGCAATTTGTGCTGGCGAACGGGGGCTGTTCCGGATGATTGGCGATCCGCGGTCATTGTGCCTTTATATAAAGGTAAAGGTTCACATTATGACTGCGGGTGCTATCGGGAGATCAGCTTGACCAGTTTAGCAAGTAAAGTTTACTCGAAGGTTTTGACACGTAGGATGCAAGATAAATCGGAAAGATTTCTATGGGAGGCACAATGCGGATTTAGACCTGGAAGAGGATGCACGGATCAAATGTTTTCTCTCCGCATGATCACGGAGAAGCTTCTGGCTGCTAACCAGAAGATTTTCTGTGCTTTTGTGGATCTTGAGAAAGCATTTGATAAGGTTGTATGGAAGAAAATGTGGGAACTGTTGCCGGGGTATGGTGTGGATGGTCGATTGCTAAGGGCTGTGCAGTCACTTTACTGTGACTGTAAAGCCTGTGTGCGGGTAGGGCATGACCTGTCACCCATGTTTAGCGTCCAAACGGGCGTAAAACAGGGTTGTGTCATGTCTTCCTGGCTATTCATACTGTATCTCGACAGCTGTTTACAGAAGCTGCAAGATAGCTGTTTGGGTGTGAAATTGGGTGACATAAAAGTAAATTGTCTGCTTTATGCTGATGATGCAGTGCTTATAGCACCATCAGAGGCAGAACTGCAGGCATTAGTCACGTGTATGAAAGAAGAATGTGAAATTAATGGTCTCCGTTTGAATGCTAATAAAACTAAGGTTCTGGTATTTGAAAGGGACGAAGAAAGAACGAAGTGCGAAATTTGGGTAAATCAGGAATGTCTAGAACAGGTAAATGAAATTGTATACTTGGGGAGTGCGTTTAGCCGGGATGGAAGATGTGATTTAGATGTGGACAGGCGTGTCGCTGCCGGGAACAAAGTCAATGGTGCCCTGACTGCGTTAATCAAAAGGCAAGGCGTTGTGAAAAGTGCACGCCTTGCAATACATAACGCAGTATTGGTACCGACTTTGTTATATGGCAGCGAAACCTGGGTATGCCAGAAGTAGCATAAAAGCAGGTTGAATGCAGTGGAGATGCGATATCTTCGTAAAATGTGCGGCCTTACCATGGCCGACCGAAAGCGAAACGAAGAGATTCGCAATATGGCAGGTTTGAAAGATGACCTTGTCTCAAAAATGGATAAGGGCGTGCTTCGATGGTTTGGGCACGTTGAGCGAATGAGTGAAGACCGAATGGTAAAGAAAATATATAGCGCGAAAGTTAATATTAAAATGTGTCGAGGTAGACCGAGACTAACTTTCGAAGACCATGTGAGCAAATTGCTCGAAGAGAGGAGGGTCAAGAGTACTCGGATACCTAGACGTGCATGTATGAAGAAGATGATGAATCTGAAAGAAGCGAAAGAAGTATGTAGGGATCGTGACACTTGGCGATCTGTTCTCTCTGGCTACCCCGTCAGGGATTGTGCGTGAAGATATATAAAATAAATATAAATAATATAAATTTTCACATACATATATATTTACACTTACTTACGTATCTTCACGCACAATACCTGACGGGGTACACAGAGAGAACAGATCGCCAAGTGTCACGATCCTTACCTACCTCTTTCGCTACTTTCAGATTCATCATCTTCACATATTTATGAAATAAACGTCAACGACTCGAGTGCAAACATTCATATTCATCGCATAAATGTTTGCTCCTAGCGGGATTCGAACCCGCAGTCCTTAGCTTAGTACGCACGGTCACTAACAAGTCGGCTATCGGATCGTCGGGGTCGGGTCGGGACAATGAGTAGGATATGCATAGATCTTCTAATCAGTCGTTGAAAACAATGAAACGCCTAATTCGTCTCTCACCCGTACCGGACAGTGTCTGTCAACACATTGAATTTTTTTCATTTTCTTTGGATCTCATCTTCAGATCCTAACGCGGTGATAATGGAACTATACTAGAAGTTGGAATTTCGACAAATTCTTTTCACCGATCAGTCGGCTGTCGTGTCTATAAAGTCTAGAGCAATAAGATTATCGGTCTTCACCGCCGGCCCCTTCACACAGCTCACGTTCGCCACATTCCTCACGGTGTGCTAGCAATACTAGTGTGTGAGTGTGTGCACGGCAGCGTGCTCAATACAACAAGGAACGTGTTAGTAATGACTAACATCTTTATTATATAAGAACTTGTAAAATTGTGTGAACGTTACGAAAATTTCCGTGCACGAGGAGTACACATCGGTTTTCATCGTTTCGCCAGCTCCAAAGTCTGTGGTTATATTTTATCTTAGTAATATGAAGTCACGCTAGCCAAGCACCTTACCATGGTTGGAATTGCGAGTCGAGAGACCCGAGTTAGATACCCAGGTGGCAGGCTCGTACCGATGGGTTTTTTCAAAAACTTTTGTACGAATTATAACGTTGGCTTGGACATTGAGACAGCGACGGGCTCACCACCGTCACGTCGTCCCGAAAATATCTTCCGTGGAAGGTGGGTCGAAGCGACTTAATTGTCTAGACTAGACCTCTGTCTACCCCTGTATTAGGAATTGCGTGAAGTAATATGAAACTTACTAACTGTACACATATTTTTTTCAGATCCTGAAAGGAGCCTATAGTTATTATACTTTACTGCGAGACTAAAAATTTAAGAGTGCTCAAAGTGAAATTCTTATCTAATGAATCAAATGTACGGGAAGAGGTAAAATGTCGATTAAGAAGTTCAATATCAATATCATGATTTATCGAGCTAGAAGACAATTTACCAACTCCAAGAGATCTAAGAAATTTCCAAACTTTAGTAGTGTCGCCGTTTTCGACAGATTTGTGAATGTGGCGTCGTTGCGCATCTCTACATAATGTATTGCCGCGATTTCTAATTTTGGTATAGTTCCGCAGATTTTTTTCACAGTTGTCAGCCTTACTTTTTGCGAAGCCTTTTTTCGTGATTAATTTCTTCAGATCGTCTGTTAGCCATGGCGCAGGTAAATGTTTAATTTTTACTCGTTTAACCGGGGCATGCAAGTCATAAATTTGAATAAGGAAAGAGTTAAACAACTTTACTTTCATATCTACCGTAGGAGCATTTGTAATTGCGGACCAGTCCAAACGACGCGTATCCTCAATGAGGCGCTCTTTATCCATCCCGCTAAAATTACGTTGCAGAAGAATTCTCGATTTTGCTTTGGGAGGGCGAATTTTATATGAGAGGAATAAGAGATCATGGTGAGAAAAAATATCAGCTTCATGCTGGCCATGATTGAGGACAAAATCAGGATTGGAAACAATAATAATGTCAAGTAATGATGGGATGCAATCAGGTACATTACTAAATATTACTATACATGATGTAATGGTGAAACAAAGCAGCAGGATAGCTTCCTTTAGTTGATTGTCAATGTGACTCTCTAATTATTATGATACAGGATGAGTGCTCCTTTTGTTAATGAAGAATGTTTGTTAGTGATGAATAACAATTAGTATTGAATATTCAAGAATACAAAGTCATTGTATATTTTAGTGTTTATTTTCTTAATATTTAAGATTAATTGGAAATCAATATTATAAAATAATGACTATTACTTTGAAATAAAGATTTTGTTAATAAAATAATAAAAAATCCTTTTATATCATGCTGCTAGAATTTCCTTTGTTTAAAGTACTTTTAATTATTTTTAAAGATTAATTATTAATATGATACAATTATTGCATCATGGTTACCCTCTTACATTTTTTATGATTGCTTAGTTTTTAGTATATTTAACTGTCAATGTGAATCTCTAATTATTATGTTTATGCAAATGATGCTGGATGAGTGCTCCTTTTGTTAATAAAAATGTTGATGAGTATCAATTAGTATTTTTGATTGAATATTCAAGAATACATACAAGAAGTCATTGTTGTTTAATATTTAAGAATAATTTAAAATTTTTATATTATTAACTATATTGTTACTTTGTAATTAAGATATTTTAAATTAAACAACAAAAATAAAAAAGCCTTTTATTTCCGGATGTTAGATTTTCTTATAAATACTAATCATTAGTTTTAACAATTGAATACAATTATTGCACATGGTTACCCTCTTATATTTACTACGATTGCTTAATTTTTTTAAGTATATTTAACTGGTAGTAACTCTGTATATAACTCTTTATATTTATTTGTAGATAGCTATTTACTTAGGAACCCCTTTCAGGTGAAGGCCTTTCCGAATAGATTGCCACTTTCCATGGCTTGGTCTAGAGCTATCTGTTTCCATTGTAATCCAGCTGTTTTTCTGATGTCCTCTCAGCGCACAAACGGTCTACTTCTGTGACGTTTGCCCAATGGTCCGTTTTTTCTATCTATTGTATTTAAGTCGCGCTACTTGCCTGGCCCACTTCTATTTCAACTTTTGAGGTTAAGAGCATCAGTGATTTTATTTGCTCTTATATCTGCATGGCCTATTTTTGTATTTTTTTATATTCAACATACTACGCTCGATTCCCTTTTGATGTTTAGTAACTTTACTCTTTGTTCATCATACTCAAGTCAATAATTTTCATTTTTAACTTTATAGTATTGTAGATTTGGACTCTCCACTTCTAGTTCATTACTATCTTGTTGAACCCAAATTGATTTCATAAATGAGAATATTTTTCTACATGTCCTAGTGTTTCAGTCTATTTTTGACAAGAAGCTTAGGCAGACAGTTTCTAGTTTCACTCCACTTGAAAATTTGTTGTATATGTTTCGTATTATAGAGAGTTTTCCAAACAGTCACGTGAAACTGTCAATTGTTTTTTGATAATCGATGAAAGCGATTTGTAATGGTCTCTGATATTCTCATATTTTTCTATTATTGACAATAGACTAGGGTATGTCGTCTACGGTTGATGAGCCCTTTTATAAAATCCTTTTTTTTTCAATGGGCTGTTTTAGTTCTAGTGCTGTGCTTATTCTCTGGTTATAATTGTAGCGACGAGTTTATATATATTGTTGACATTAAGTTTATGGCCCTGTAGTTTGCGATACCCTTAGGATCTCCTTATTTATTAATCTAAAATAATGTTGGATTCAGACCACTGAGAGGGAGTTTCTAATTCCTTTTTAAATAATTATGCTAAGGGGTGTAAAATTATTGTATACGTAGTATGAAATTGGTCGTCTTTAAGGCATCATTTGTAGTATTATCGTTCGCTTGGATATGAAGACGCCGACAGGCTGATCACCTGTAACGTTGTCGCAAAAATTGTTCATCAAAAACTAGTTTTGTTAAAAAACCTATTGCTACAAGTCTGCCCACTTGGGGTTTGAACTCGGGTCTCTTGACTCAAATTCCGATTACCCAACCACTGGGCTATCGTGACTGACTCTGGCTATCGTGTCTGACTAGTTTTGAAGATTAATATTATTCATAAAAGAAATTCTATTAATAAATAATAAATAAATATCTTCTCTCAATTCCCAATACAGGGGTAGACAGTCTGTGATTAAATGTGTAGGGAGTTGTTAACTATTAAATAAATGAGTGATTTTCTTTATTGTGTTCCAAAGCATTTTTGGATTACTTCCGGCTTTTTTAATTTCTTTAGCATCATAAAGTCTTTTTGCTTTTTTTTTATAATTTTAGTACAAAAATTCCTATACCGCCTATAAGTAACGGAGAGTATTTCATTGCATGGAAATTTTTTAAATTTTGTGTTCATTAAATCTCTGTTTCTTATATATTTAAGTAAGCCTGGTGTCATCTATGGTTTAAGTATTCTATTTTTTGACGATACTTTTTTTATGACAGTGCTTTCTCCAACAGTTTTTGAAAGAAGTGCAATTGAATGCATCCGTAGCAGTATTGGGCTCTAGTATGGAGTAAATAGGTGTAAGAACTAAATTTTTCATTAATTTGTCAAGGTTTTCAAAGTTAATTTTTGTGATAGATGTAGTTAGGTTATTCGGTTTTTCAAAATTGTTTTTAATAGCTAATAATGAGGAGTAATGATCAGTAATGGTGCTATCAAAGACAAGTGCAATTGCTGTAAATTTCGTACGGATAATAAAATGATCAATGCAGTTTTCTTTTCTTGTAGGAAAAGTGTGTGCGGGAAGAAGACTATAATATGCGAGATAATTAAGATAATCATGGTTACGGATATCTAGAGATGAAGATTTTATGTCCAAGTTTACGTCTCCTGTTATAATGAGCGTTTTTAACTCTAAGAGTGTTTTCAATGTTTCGTTAAGCGACAAAACGAAGTTATTTGTATTATCCTTCGATGGTGATCGATAATTTGAAATTACTGTCAAATCCGAGTTGATCTTTGCTATTAGTCCTTAAGCCGCATTTTTGAAATTGATTTCTTCGACTATGGCTGATAGAGCAGATTTTATATATACCACGACTCCATCGCTTTGATTTAAATGTGTTGACGTTTTAAACACAGAATATTTGGAATATTTAGATTGCTTAAGCATGGTAACCAGCACTCAGGACTATTACATCGCAATCAAACGGTATACGTTCAAGCAATGTTTGATAATTAAGAAAATTACAATTTATCGATCTTATATTTTGATTTAATACCTTGAAGAACTTATTGGTTGGGTAACGTATAATTGAGCCTCGTCCGACTTACAACAATAATGCTCGCATACTAAAGAGTTGTCTACGTCATTAGCAAAAAATTTGTATTATTAGTCATTTTTATTTTTTTCAATTAGGGCCGTATAGAGGAATATAGGCAATATAGTAAAAAAAAGCTCAGTACTTTGGGTATATTCACTTTGTGGGTATTGTTTTTTACATACAAATACTTGTTATGTTTTAGATAAAATGTTTTAAAAAAATATATTTAATTTTTCTTGGATATTTACTATTTACTAGTTTAGGTGTAACCATTCATATCTTAGAATAGTGTTTTAATAAATTATGTTTAGTGTATAGTGTTTGTTTCTTTGAATTTTGAATTACTAAAATTTGTTGTGGATACTTGTGATGTGTGTTTGACAATAAAGAGTTTATGTAGAAATAGAATGAAATAAAACTTAAAAATAACCTGCTAAGGCCATATACATTATTACAAATAAGATCAAAAGCTAGACATTCCCGCTTCAATTTTTCTAACTGGACTTCTTTTCGTATCAGAACTGCGGGTGAACTTTCATTTTTGCGAATAAAAACGTTACCATTTGCAGTCCAGCAAAATTTAAACATTTTTTCTTTGGCGAGTTGTCGTGCTAAGTAAAACATTCTCTTAGTAAAAGCGGTAAGATATTTAGAGAAATATATTGAAGTTGAGCAATCATTTATACCTAAATGTGATGCATTAAGTTTTTTGTTTGGATTGTTTTTATTATGTTTCTTTACTGAATTCAATATCGAATGTTTTGGAGACATATTTGTTAACTCTACAATGATTAAAAAGTAGTTATTGAAAAAATTACTTCGCAACCCTCCGCATGCAAATATAATAAGGTATATGTTACCTGGTCCGAAGAGAAGAAGAGCACCACCCTCCGTCCCACAGATGCATGCACTAATTCCACTGTATGCACCACCACCACCACTACTACACTCAAACCAGGTAACATATACCACCACCGAAAACGCGACACGTGTTTCGCCTCAAAACAAAGCATTCTCAAGCGAGTAGACTCTACGATGAGCGACCGCAGAGTGACAAATGAGTCACTCGAGCAGTCTTTTATAACCTAACGTGACGCAACCGGCCGCCACCCCCACCAATTACGGCCGATTGCGTCACGACCTACCCGAAAAAATATTTAAAAGAGGTGAGTCAGAGACGTTTGTTTGTTCATTCAGCAGTGCAAAACGTCCACCGCCACCACCTTTTATTATCTCCAACTGTTCAAGCACACACAGTCGGAGCCCTTTGTCACATATGTGTAAGACTTGAAAAGAATGGTCATTTGGTAAAATATGTCCAGTTTCCATAAGATGTTTGACAAAATGTGATCTATCGGGTTTATTGTTCCTGTACGCGGCCAAGTGCTCTTTATAGCGAGTATTAAAACTACGACCCTTCTGACCCACATACACCGCACCGCAATCACTACAGGCAAGTCTATAAACACCTGATCTTTGTTGTTTATCTATCCTATGTTTAGTGTTGCACAAACTCACAAGTGAATTGCCCGTCTTGAATGCGACGCAAACGCCATTTCGTCTAAGAGTTCTGGCTATTTTGTCAGATAATGGACCTATGTAGGTCAGACTACCCGCATAATTATTGGATTTTTGGGGTGGGACCGCGTACAGAAACCTTCTAATTATTTGTTTTTGTTTTTTATTAATTATACTATTAATAATGTTTTTGGAATATCCGTTAGACACTGCTACTTGATAAACAGATTTTAGTTCTTTTAAATAGTTTTCTTCATTAAGAGGGACTGTTAACAATCTATTTACATAACAATGAAAAGCAGCCATCTTGTGCTGCCAAGGATGACACGATGACGCGGGATGACCGTATCCGTATAAGTTGGTTTACGGTAAATTTTAAAGGTTTACGGTAAAATTACGGTAAATACGGTAAATATCCTTTACATTGCT
>JAGSMR010000182.1:0-107500 GCA_029286605.1 Sericinus montela | reverse complement strand
CATACAATAATTTTTCCTAGTACTTTAATTTTCTCTTTGAAAGAGTTTAGTATCGTGATTATTTAAAAAAACTGTATTGTTTCTTCACCTACGCTAGCGAAGTCACTATAGCCGAGTGGTGGGGAGGTCGGAATTTCGAGTCAAGAGACCCGAGTTCGATCCCCAGGTGGCAAGCTTGTACCAATGGCTTTTCTCAAAACCCATATACGATTCATATCATTGGCTTGGACATAAAGACGGTGACGGGCTCACCACCTGTCGTTGTCCCGAAGATATTTAGTTATTTATTTTACCTACGCTAGCCCAGGTGTAGGTTTATGTAAATTGTCCTTGCTATATGTTACTTTCACGATAGCCGAGTGGTTGGGTAATCGGAAGTACGACGCGGAATAACGGGGCTTAAAAAATATGTGTTTTTAAAATTTTTATTTACATAAATAGTGGATATCATTAGTCTAAGGAAGGGGTTAAACTTTCCATTATGGACCATCGATATTTGAGGTTTTAAGGGAGGAGGGGGAAGAGGGGGTATAAAAACTTGCGGAACCCCATGGTTATGGAGATATTCATGGTTAAAAGTTTTGAGGTTAGAATAGCGATATTCAGTTAATAGTTCCAATATGGACCATCAAGTTTTAGGGGCGAAGGGTGGAAAGGGGGGAGGGCTACCTACCAGTGCCATTCCGACCCTGCGGAACCCCATGGTTATGGAGATATTCATGGTTAAAATTTTGAGGTTAGAATAGCGATATTTAGTCAATAGAATGATTGTAATCTGATATTTTCTTTCCTTACCATTCGTTTTACTTTATTATGTATATTAAATATAAGTATTAAAAAAAAGTATATTGTGATATAAAGTAAAACAATGGCTTTACTTTATTATATGAACAAGAATATATACTAAATAGCATTTTGACACTAGATTATGTTTTTTTGTTTTTGGGGGGTGTTAGAAGTGGGGAAGTCGTGCTCTGGCGCTCCGTGACAGCTTCGGCCCTGCGGGATGAGCAGTCCCTTCGCCCTATCGTATGGAAGCGTAGGCACCTGAGCTCGCCTTAACTGACACGATCTCAGTGCCTGCGCTTCTCTACGGCGTGCGGGCACTGCTCACCCTCCGCGCCTCCGAGCTCTTATATACACTCTAGGGGTAGGGCAAACAAGACCACGTGGATAGTGGGGTGCTCTGATTTGGTTTTGTTTTGTCTGATAAACTTTGTACGTTTTAAACGATCTCAACTGTAAGGACAAAGTGAAGTAATTGACGTTTGACAATCAGTTGTCAAATTTATTTGACACGTCAATTGACTTGTTAATTGCAAATTTGTATGGAAAAGTTAAACGTTAAAATAAATATATCACGTGATCCGTAAGTTTCCGCAATCTAAAACTTTACAAAACGCATTATTTTAGTGAGTACTATCTATAATAAAAATAAAAGCATTTAAATCGACGGTCCATATTGGAAAGTTTAGCCAAGGAAGGTTAGTACAAAATAAAATTAACGTTTTCCTTCTATCAATATTTCATTTATCTAATTATTATTCAGTCGTTGCTTTCACGTTTCTGTTTTAGGTTACAAGCACTTATACCTACTCTGTAGTACTGTGTGATATTTGGAAATCATTAAATATTGAGATGTTTACACGCGTGGGAGGAATTCCAAATAAAATGCCTTAGAATGCAGAATACATACATACCTTGCGGCACGTTGGCTAAGCAATAAAGGTAAGGAAATGATTGTCAGAAAAAATAAATTTGTTATACAAATATTTAAATAAAATAGTTTTAGATATCTTAACAGTGGTAGAGCCACGCATCAGCTTTTGTTGTTGCATGAATGTGCCTTCTCGACCGGGGAAGTACCACGACCTCACAGAATACAGGCGTGAAGTAGAAGTCTAACAAACAACACGCTTTAAAGCAAAAAGTACTAAACGGATCGTCATGAAACTTTGTACACGTATTCTTGGAGGTATTAGAAGTAACATAGGATACTTTTTATTTTGTCTGTCTGTCTGTCGGTCTGTTTGTTCCGGCTAATGTAATGACTGCGACTGGCTGAAAAAGGCATTTATATATATATATATATATATATATATATATATATATATATATATATATATATATATATATATATATATATATATATATATATATATATATATATATATATATATATATATATATATATATATATATATATATAATTTGTCTTATTTAATGCCTTTTTTTAATTTTTGAATGTATTGAATTATTTATGTACTTGTTGTTGTATATATTTTTACGTGCATGAAGAAAAAATATCTTAACTCCATTCCTAATACTGAGGTAGACAGAAGACAATTAATTCCTGTCCTAAGGTGGGTCTCCTTTCACCGAAGACTTTTTGGGACAACGTGACAGGCGGTGAACCTATCGCCTTCTTTATATCTAACCCAACTATATAAATCGTAGATAAGTTTTTAAAAAGCTCATTGTTACAGCGTATTTTGTCTCGAATTCCGATCACCGAACTACACCGCTATCGTGTCTTATAATAATAATGAATAATATAATAATAATATTTTTCATATTTGGATAAGAGGTGCATTAAATTAAATGTCTCTAAGTTAGTTCATACTTTTTGTTTTGGAAGTCGGTTTTTTTAAACGTACTTTTCTTTTATTGGAGTTATGAAAGTTGGTATGTAAGGTAATGCTTACAATTAAAAAGAATCTTCGTTTTAACACTTTAAGCAAGACATCATAGGGGATTAAAATGGGGGTGAAAGGATACATATTAACTTTTTTATAAATATTTTTCCTAGATATATCAGTAGTTTCTTCTCCGTCAGCGGAACCTCATTACGAAACTGATTTTCTATCGCCAAGAACAAATTGTGTAATTACTCAGCAGACGTTGGTGGCAGTGCTGTGTCAGCTGCGACATTGCGCATCAGCTGCCCCGGGCCGCAGCCGACGCCGGAATCTGCTGCCAGTTACTCTATACCTCATCTACAAAAGAAAGGTATGTATTTAATTAAATCCTTATACTTATATAATGAAAGCACTACACATGTAACATACATTTAGACAGAGGAGGGTTGATGAATGTTCGGGATCAGAGGTTCCCAGATTTTTTACAACTAGACCACTTTCAAAGCTTAGCTCGTTCCGGTGGACGCCCTTCTTGTCGTTTGGTCGTTTAGATTTATACCATATTCCCAAAACTCGACAAATACTCATATTGTGAAGATCTCACTATGAAAATTTGCGTAGCGACAGAGTTCCAAGTTTTTGAAAAAAGTGAGAATCGATTGTTTAATTAATTAATTACTAGTGCTGATTAGAGTTACGATAGCCGAGTGGTAGTGGCCGGAATTTCAAGTGGTAGTCGTCGGAATTTCGAGTCGAGAGTCCCGAGTTCGATCCTCAGATGGCAGGCTCGTACTAATGGGATTTTTTCAAAAACTTATGTACGAGTTATATCAATATTGAGACGTCGACGGGCTTACCACCTGTCACATTGTCCCACGGTGGAAAGTGGGTCGGAACGACGTAATTGTCCAGACCTCTTGTCTACCCAAGTATTGAAAACTTCGTGAAGATATATTTATATTTGCTGTGAGTGGATGCAAAAAGTAAAGTTGTCTAATCAAACAAATGATCCCATCCATGTTTACTCTGCCAGAGCACAAGAAACTAATCGATTCTATTTCTAACTATTTAGTTTAGAAAACTCCCCATTCGGAGTGGTAAAAAAATTGTTTGTTTAAATTGTATTTATTTAAATATGTAAAAACAGTCGTAATATAATTTAAGTTAAACATTCATTTACGTTACCTTAAACCCACCACGACAACTTAAACCACCATCGACGAGTCTTACTTCCCTAAACTAAGTAAAAGTAAACTTAGACCTGGAGGCCCTAGAGTCTGAGGGTTTAGGAATTGAGGCTCTAGATCATAAAATCCGGTAAAAAATAAGAAGAATTATAGGGGGACAGCCACGTAGACAAAGGGTCTTTTGTTTTAAAAAATATTGCTGCGCTTGATGCAAAATTCAAATCTTGCCGGAGCCAACGTTACTCTTGCTACGACTCTGCTGGTGGCAGTGTTGCAGACACAGTTGGTGCCACTTTGCAATCGTGGTTAAGCACGGGCTCGGTGATGACAGAAGCCATCGCGAGGAAAGCGTGCCTGATTATATGAAGTTTGCAAGTCCAGCTCATAAGGAGGGGTTTTATATTGTTCTGAAAATTATTTTCATGCTAAATATAAGCTTAAATTATTTTACAGTATTTTACAGGTTTAGTTTCAATCTCAAAATGTTTTGATGCTTGTAACTCAAACGGCTAAACGGTTTGAATGTAGTTTAAACACTGGAATAGTTTACAAAGTAGATTAACTTTTAATGTTATCATAGTTGCGGAAAAATATAAAATATTTCAATGATATTTTTGTCCCAAAAAAGTGCAGGGGGTCATTAAATTCATGCTTCGGCATGAATTTATGGAATGGGTTTTAATAAGCAGTGTTGGGGTTCCGCGGAAGATTAAGTAATGCTTTTTAACCCGGGAAATTAATTGATCTCTCAGAATGTTCTTGAGAGTGGTGTCGGAGTGAGAACTAATCTTCCCGAGGATATTGTATGAGGCAGCTGAGGGAATAGCCTTGTAAATGGCAATGGCTACCGATAGTACGCGTCATTACTATCTCGAAAAATACCAGACCAAATTTAAGTAAATAGCGATCGTGGTAAATACTCATTAAAGGAGAGAACTATGTCCTGTAGTAGACATTTACAGGCCGTTATCTCGGTCAAGTACAGAATTATCGGTATAATGCACAGATCAAGATGCAGGCAGACTATAGTGTAAGCATATACGCCTATGTCCGTCTCATGCTACGTGGAAGTCGAAATGTATTTATGCGATGCAACAATAATCTTTAGTTTGTGTAACAATAATCTTAACTTTTATATTATGCAATTTTATTGATTTTTAAAGCACATTTATGCTGAACTTTTATGTTATTAAATTAAAGAGAAAAAAATAAGAATTTTTCTTTAATTTAATAACGTTTTAAGTCGTATATAAAATTCACTTCAAGCTGTTTTCAATACTTGGGCAGACAGAGATCAAGACAATTAAGTCGTTTCGACCCAGCTTTCACCGGACATTTTTAGGACAGCATGACGGGTGGTGAGTCTGTCTGTCTGTCTGTCTTTATGTCCACGCAAACGATATAAATTATACATAAGTGTTGTTAAAAAAAACTTTTGGTATAAGCGTACCACCTGGGGTTTTAACTCGGTCTTTTGAGTCGAATTCCGATCACCCAACCACTCAGCTATCGTGACTCGTCAACTTCATCTGATCAATGTATTTGTATGATTGTTGTTTCATAAGTATCGCTAATAAGTGTATTTGGACCATATGTGGTTGCGATATGGTTATGATAATAATGACCTGCTGAAAACCACTTTTTGTATATTATCTCGGGTGTGGTGTCTCGGTAATGTTGTCCATATATAGATAGCGAATAATAATAATGTGTGTGTGTGTGTGTGTGTGTGTGTGTGTGCGTTCGCGTGCGCATGTCTGTCTGTGTGTGTTCAATTGCCTTATACTATTTTATCCACACCAAAAATCCCGCATAGATATAAATTCTCATTTAATAGCACGAAACTTGCAACTGTAAATAAATGTACACTTCTAGGTATGGACATAGACACACATATAAGTTGCAAAGATTTGTATACGTGTCATCCTCTGGGGTGGCAGCTAAGATGTGCCCTCTGCATTCACTGCACGGAATAAACGAATAGATACGATATGAGAATAGGCGAAACACAACACGATAAAACATCGGAGTGAATTGAAACTTCGTACACTTATCAAGGATCAGTGACAATTGTACCAAAATTGTACGATTTTGTTGATATCGGAACTCATAAGAAAACAAATAATAATTAAAAAAAAAAAAACTATAAAATCTGGTTTTAGTAACTAGCCGAACAAAAAGTACAAAATAATATTCAATAGCTACATAAAAAAGTGATTTAAAAAAAATGTGAGCCGTCATGGGACGCCTGGCAGATGTGAAACATCGTGTGTGTACAAGTAATATGCATAAAAGATAATATTATTACAGGAATGAAAAAAGGAAGTACTAAGAAAATACTAATGAAAAACTGAAGTATTACGAATTTCTTACAGAAAATGGTAACTTTATTTAATAAACATTTATTTACATTTGATATAAAAATTCGATATTAATATCAAGTGGCCACAATTTAAATATTTTCTCTCTCTCTCTGTGTGACTTCAGTAATAGTTATATTCGATGTTTCCTATGCCGGTATTACTGTGACGATTGGTCGATGATAACTAAACAACGTTACAAAAGTATTGGATGAAACATTATCAAGATATCTCACAAATACAGCATCTATAGTTGTTCCATATTTGGTAGTAGATTCTTTTGGATTGTTGTTGATTTGCAATTGAAATTCTTTTTGAAGAAATGTCATTAATGGCATTGATTCGGCTCTTGCAAATTTACATTAAAATCTCCAGCTAAAATTAATGGTAGTTTATGTTTATTCGTTTTAAAAATTATTGAACCTCTTTGACTATAAGGAAATGACCTTTCATGTAAAAATGTATTCTTAATATAATTTATATAGTTACTAATATGAATAATATGAATATAATTAAATAAATATAAAAAGGGTTTCAGTTTTTAACTATAAACCTTAACACTCAGGTAATAGGGTGTAAATTAGTATACCTTTGTATAGCGTGGCGACCCGTCGCCACGGCATGCGTCGCCACGCCAGAAATCGGTTTTACGTGCGGCTATAGATGTTTCACATCAAAAAACTTATCTTAAAAAAACCTGTGGTGCTAGATTCAATTGAAGGTTAATATTTTTTGATAAATATTCGTATAATAAATAGTAAGGAAGCTTGAGTTTAAAAGATCAAATAACTTTTTCTGAGTCAATATTTTGAAAATTTTCTACTGTTTAGTTGGGATACTTACAAAAGCGTACTTTTTTAAATATTTTTTTTTTTAAATTTAATAACGAAAATTGAATGAGTGATTCATTAAATTTTCGTCGCATTTATACTAAAGTACTAAATTTTATAAATAATCTTTGTAATTATCCTACCCTTATGTTCACCACTTATATTCACCCTATATTCATCTCAATCTTTTGTCGATTTACTGAAGTTTCACTTCTTTTATTTGATAAGTGAGTAAACTCTTGACCTCCATCGAGCACGACGCCATAGATGAGGTTTATAGTGGAGCGAGTTTACTCATGAGAAGCCTGTGTACTCGCACCGTGGAGAGGTTAAGGTTGTATTCTTTCGGAAAAACAGATGCCGGAAAAGCAATCCACTCCCTGGTAGTGCATATTACAAAGGTTAATAAGGTTGACTTGAATTCCTCCGTTTTACTCGATGCTTAAAGAGAGAAATGAGCAGGATTAGGCCCTTACCCTCCGGTTCATTCGCTCAGACGTCACTTCCGTCTCGTAACAATTTCACCTCAGTTGCTCGCACTTGTCAAGTTTATATGTGTCATTTGAATGTGTCTACTTTCCAGATTCGAGACACGTTGACGAAAGATTCTGCGAAATTGCGGAGCCCGCTGAAGAAACAGGAGCTTCCTTTGCACTGTTATTACCATTTGGACAACACAGGCAGTGCATGTCGGTTAAGTGCGTCTGTGCCGACTATATCTAACAATTTGTATTTTAATCGTCCTCCTTCTATTTCCTACTTGTCATGAGTGCCTACAGAATTGTGGAAGGCGGTATTACCATTAATGATGTTAATCTTCTATAGTTTCTATTCTCAATATTTTACTAATAGCTCGTGTTAAAGTGATTTTATGAAATGCACCTACATTGTTTGAACCAGTCATAAAACTGCATAAAACGTTATAAATAATCTCATTAGGAACTTTAATTGAACTCCTTTGGTGCGTACATATTGTATCGGCAATAATGTTGAATAACGTTGATGTATTATAAAGAAATATCAAAGAATAGATATCCTATCCTTGTGCTATTTCAAGGTATGAGCTTTACATATGACATTATTAATCTGCCCTAACTACTAGTATGACTCGTAGTATATAGTATACTGACCGCCGACAGAAGCCGTTAAAAACAAAATTAGACGACGTAACGTAGGTGTTGTAACAAAATTAGAAGAAATTATAACATAATAACAGAATGAATATCAATTAATAATTAGGTAATGTAATGACATAGCTATAAATAAATTATATTAGGCATGTCTGATTTCATTCTAATATTTTTATAATATAATAAACTCTCGTGTCTCGATATCTCTCTCGTCCGGAAACGTGCCTTCGCTAACACAGCGTCCACCATGTTGAATTCAACCGGTGACGCCTCCCACACTTGCCGTATAATTCTTGCACTTAAGCCGTCCAGTCCCGGAGCCGTGTTAGGCAGCGCCCTAACTATACCTCCCAGAATCCCAGCAGAAGTGCGTCTTTCCCAGACGACAGGAAGGAGGCCACAAGTCGAACTCGCGCATGATATGTGGTGTCAAGATGCACGTTGTCATCAGGACACAATGCCTTTATGAGGTGACTCATAGCCTCCCCAACCGTACCCGGAAACTCATTCGTATATTTAGTGCCGTTCACAAAGTTGGCAGGGGATCGGCATCTTCCACTAGCAGCACGATAGCCCTGGCCCCAGGGGTCAATATTTCCTGAGTCTGCCATCTTCTTGAAGAAGTTTAACTACGCCTCCTCCATCATCTTTCGATATCGCGCTCTCACTCTGTGAAATTCCTCTCTCATTCGCTCCTCTAGCCTGCCACCTGTCGTCTAGCCGCACAATGCTTTTTCCTCATTTTTTCTAGATCATTCGTCCACCATTCATACCCCCCGTCGGCCCTGGGACGCTTCTCACCCAGAGTAGCTTGAGCCACCCTGACCACAATATTGGTGAAGTCACGCGCCAGAGCCGACGCCGGTTTGCGCGCATTCCCATTCCCCATTCTCGCTTGGATTGTCTCCCGAACTCGTTCCCAGCAAACCCCACGGTCCCGGGAGCGCGGAGGATCCCCACCGGCTCAGTGGCGTCCTCTATTGTCGTCTATCTATTAATGCATTGAATGCAATGAGCTGGCGCCTACGAGGACTCGCCACTCCGTCACCCGGACCGCCCCAATCGTGAGCGTCAGGTCCACGTTAGACTCGCCAGTTGGGCCAGAGAACGTCGCTGGCTGGCCGGGCTGGTTGCATATTTCCAGGTCGTGGCGAAAGATGAACTCCTCCATTAGGCGGCGACGTCTCTCTTCGTCGTGGCCTCTCCCCGTGTACTGCCACTTCTCACAGAACCAGAGCGGCGAGTGCGCGTTGCTGTCCAGGCCGATGACAACCTTCTTGCCCTTGAGGCTACCTAAGACGACCTCTAAGTCGTGCAGGTGGACATTGATGTCGTCGCTATATTTAAAATATGCGGACACCACATAGAGGTCCCACCGGCCCAGGTGACACACCACGCAGTACTCGTTGGACAGGTGGTGGTGTATGCAAGCCGCAGTACCACCCGCCATTATCCCTACCTGGGCACCAGGTCCTGCTTGCGCATTGCCGTGGGCCTGAGGGTATTGCTCTTGGACAAGAACAATGTCCAGGCCCATTTTCCGCGCAGTAGCAGAGAGCTCGGTAGTAGCTAGTGCCCCGCGTCCCAAATTTATTTGGCCCACCGGTAATGGTTGGCTTTTGGGTCTATCGGCCATACTGCGTGGTTGACACCGCTCTCAGTTCCGCGTGCACCCTAGCCGGGCATTCCTTCGCCATGGTGCAATGTGATTCAGCGTCAGGTCGCCCGAATCTCTACAATGTTGCACAGCACTCCTTCTCTGCTGTGCACACCTCTCTTTCATGCCCGGCTTGGCCGCATCTGCCACAAATTAGTTCTTTGGCCCTGCAGTACTTCATCGGGTGACCGTATTGCTGACACTTGCGGCAGCAGGTTACGTCCACGTAATCACTGGGCTCGACCACATCCCATCCCACGTACAGTCTGCTGTGGGAGATTAATTCTTCCCTCAACTTAGGAGAGCCTGGAGCACCACGGTTGTTCTCCTGGTCCCCCTCCACGTCTTTTTAAAGGCTACTTTACAGTTCTTCTTAATCTCGTCCAGTGATCACCCTGCCGCGCACAGCGAGTTCTGATCGTACAGGCAGCCCAGCAGCTCCTCGTTTTTCGGGTCCTCCTCGAACGGAGGAGGGCAACCAGTGGCTGCCGCTGTCGAGGATCCGCCACCCGAAGAGTTATCGGCGCTGCCGTCCTGAGCTGCTGTGCTGCCTCCTGGGACGTGGTCTGGACCACCAACCCCGCGTTACACACCTACCTTACCCGGTCTATCTGCAGCCCTGATTCCTTGGGGTTAATGGTTTTCTTTAGGTCTGCCTTGGTGTCATCGGCAGTCTTTAAGGGCTCTTCATCCTCCGCTGGGTAGAATGCCAGCACCGGACCCTTCTTCTCCGGTAGTGCTACTGGGGCACTGGCTCTGGGCAGCCTAAGGGCTGAAGCATAGCTTCGCTGCCCAGTTGCCGAGGAGTGGTCCGCGGCCATGGGTGCACCTTGAGCTTCGATCTGCGCCAGCTTAGCCTCCACTTCAGGGCAAACATCGTAATAAGGCCTACCATGGCCTACCACCGCCACCTGGCGGCGTCCTACTATGGCCTTTCCTCGGCGTGAAGCCATCGCCTTCCAACATGGTTGCGTGAAACGCAACACTGTCACTGTCACAGCTACTACAATGTCAGATGTCAATGTCAGAAAGTGAGACGTAACAGCTGTCAGCTGTCAGACGTCACAATTTGTCACACCTGTCAGTCATCACTAAGTGTCACTGTCACTGAGCACGTGGCGCACCATACACAATTTTATATAACCTAATTTTACGTCTTATTTGCTATTTATAAACTACGATATTTGTAACTAAAACTATGAACTAAGTAATAATTAATGACTAATAACTAATAAGTATATGTAACTAAAAAGTATATGTATCACCACAATGTGTTCATGTATTAACTAAGAGTACATACCGATGGCCGAAACATGGTCCATGGGTCTCTGCCGCACTGTATTATCACTAACGTAATCGTCACTATCGTGTTGATTATGATAATTTTCGCACTTTCACTGCAATTTACACCAAAGGGTACAGTACGCGGCTTAAAAAACTTAGGCACAGCATTCGCCTTCAACTGCAAACAGACTTCAAAGTTATTAAATGCGCCCAACTCGTCACGCCACAACGCCGAATATTTATTTAATAACTCATGCAATTCGGAATCATTTCTTATGTAATTTAATTTAGTAGTAATCACAAAATTAAAGGCGGTCATGAAATCCCTACCTAGTATAGGCGGTCCCCCATTTTTGACAACAAAATATTTAATCAATTTTGTACTGTTATTGTAACTAGTTTCTACAGTAATATAACCTAATGGATCAATCTTATGTCCGTTATATAAGCACATTTTTACAGAACTACTACGTAATGGATATTTTAAGAATTTTTCCCTATATGTATTATAAGAAATCACACTTTTACTCGATCCTGAATCAAGCTCCATTGTCATACACTGATTACCTATTATTACATCAATTGAAATGGGCTTATCAGTCACATACCTCAAATTGAAATTGTGGCACTCCTCACAAGACGTGTCCTTGACCTGCTCTGGTTCGCTTACCGACTCGTTATGGTACATCCGCGATCTATTGACACTATCGCACACTTTCTTTAAATGACGTTTTTCACCGCACTTTTGACATTTGTAACTCTTATAATGGCACTTATCACTTTGGTTCTTCAAGCCACAGACCAAACAACGAGAAAAATCTCCCGGTCGCGACCTGCTGATGTCCTGCCAGCATTAGGACGCCGTATAACCACGCCGCTGTCTCCATGACCTTCAAATTTCGCTCGGTATACCGGTTCCTCCTTAATTGGAGCATGTTCGCTGGTGCACAACATAACCTTCGCCTGCCTGGCATACGCCGCCTGCTCGGATAGCTCCATAGCTACTGACAGTGTCAATGTGGACGGGTCTTGTTCGAACAATTTATATTGTTCCGGGCCAGGGCCCAGGCCGAGGACGAAACGATCTCTTAAATTCGTTTCCAAGGCAGTGCCGAAGTCACAATTGCTTGCGAGACCTCTCAATCGCGCTGCCCAGTCTCCCAATGAATCGCCTGGATTTCTGGTTGCCCCAAAAAATTTTCTTTATCCACAAATGAGCATTTTTTGGCTTGAAATGACCGTCGAGTAATTTAACGAGGTTCGAGTAACTTAGAGATTCTAAGTCTTGCGGGTACGCTAAGATTCGTACCAAGCGATACGTTTCATCCGTAAGATGGGTGAGAAGAATTCCACTTTTGTTCACTTCTTCGACGCGATTTATCTTCGCAAACTGAGTTAGTCTGCTTTTAAAAATTGCCCATTCACTTGACTTATGGTCAAAAATAGGCAGATTTCCCAGATAAGCCACTTTTTTTACTTGTAACACTCGTTTATTACTGGTTGGATGACCCTACTACACACGTATATATCACATGTCCATAGGCAGCTATCTTATTGACCTCGCTTTTATTGAGCTTTGACCCAGGGCCAGAAACGATCCCCATTATGTTCCGGACGATGCTCCTAACATGGTCAATTACTTCCAACCTCGAACACCCGGCGGCGCTGAAGCACGGTTGCGTTCCCACCTGCTCTTCTGCAGCAACTAGAGCAGCCTCGTCAACATCTATCGTTAAAATGCCGGCAACAGGAGCCACGTTGGGCTGCTGATGATCAGTCCTTTTGCGATCCGTGCGGGGGCGCTGCGGCACAAACTGCTGTTCCTCAGGCGACGTTAGGGGCCTCTTTTCCCGCTCTCCCACTTGTGCAGATCTCGGCGGCGGCAAAAGAGGCGTCGCAGACGGCCGAGCGACCTCTTCGGCGTGAAACCATCTTTGTCGACCACGCTGACTGGAAAAATTGCAAAGTCAACGCCACACAACTCAAAACCTCAAAGTCGCAATGATCCATGGTTCTCTGCAGCACTGTATTAACACTAACCTAAAGTAATCGTCACTACCGTATAAGTGATGTTAATTTTCGCACTTTCACTGTAATTTTATTTTAATTCACAAAGATTTAAGCACGTAAAAAAAATAAAAATCACGCGTCACTAATTAGATGACGAGGCATTTGGCTATTTTCCACCTTATCATGATGCCATCGTCTTAGTGACGTTAGGTCGTAATCATCATGGCACCATTGGGATTTGCCCTCTGTCCCCATCCCACAGTCCTGGCATGGCATTGTGCTGATTGCTGTTCACCGCAGCCACAAGATGTTTTTGGGGAATCAGCGAATGGCCGAGTCTGCGTTGAGCTCGGCAGCGGCCCTCGAACCACAGGACTGCGTCCTCTCAGGCCGGTGCCCCGTCCGCTCTCCCGGTCATCTGGTTGAACCTCGTCCAGTTCATAAGCGAGCCCCTTAATATGCAGCTTGGTATGTTCCGGAGAAGACTCTCCTTGAGCCCGGCTAGCTGTTTCAAGTCCTTATAGGACCCCAGGCTCCATACGCCTCGCCACGAAATGGTGGAGGAGGTCGCGCAGACGTGCCCATCATCCGGCAGTCCCAGTATAACTGTGACCCTCTCGACAAGCTCACCGTGGTTCCCGTACTTATTACGTTTCTGACGGTGGGCATCGTCTAAGGGTCGCTGGCCCGAGACCACCTGCACATCCACTATCACCCCTACACCATCCCTGGAGGCGATGATGTCGGGCTTTCTAAGGCCTTTCGAGGTGTTGATCCGAGGCTCCATCATCACCGACCATTGGTCTGAGGTCATCACTTCTGCTACCGACCTCACGACACGATTGTGACGCTCGATGCGTCCCCCGTGCGTTCACCAACTCTGTTAGATAATATGAGCCGTCGTCTCCCTGACCGCGCATCCAGTGAGGCAATTCAACTCCGACTCATTAGAAGGGACCGCTAAGCCACCGTCCTTACCTGCTGCGTGGAAGTACCCGACAGGTACATCCGTTGGGAGCCTCAGCCATTTCCTAACCGCACCCCGGATCTGGACGTCGAGCATCGCTGACCTGTACTCCGTGATCCTGTTCAGCACAAGGCCATGCAGAAATCTCGGAATGAGGTGTCCCCTTACGATTTCGAGCCGCTGCTGCGGCTTAAGGGGCGCCTTGGAGATGTTATTCAAGGCGTTTTTGAAATCGTGCTCTAACGTCAGGCATCCAGACGCATGGAAGTCGATGCCTAGATAGCGCCATCGTCACATGCAAGTTATTTGCGGCAACCATACCCGTCCGATCCGAAAGGTTTTTTCGGTCAGGTAATGGTGCTTCTTGCGCTTCCCATCAGGCACCATCGACAAAACGGAGCTCTTCTTATGGTTGACCCTGAGTCCCAAAGCCGATGCAGTGTCGAAAACACGGCTGATGGATTCCTGCATCCCTACCTTGCTGCTTGCAAGCAGCATGAGGTCATCGGCATAGGCTATAGCTGAGACAAGCTCCGATTCTAGCCTGAAGCCTACCCCGGTGGGTAATGACGCAAGAATAACGTCCATCGCCATGTTAAAGAGTACTGGCGACAATGGGTCTCCATGTCGAACGCCCCGGCCCACTTTAACAGGAGTGCCCGGCTGTCCGTCAACCACTATGGTGGTGGTTGCGGTTTCATACAGCTTCGAGAAGTCGAGGACCGCCACATGGCCCTCTATCAATTTTCTCCCGCTCTTTTTTCGCGGATTGTTCCCTATTATCCTTAATAATTGCCCGGTGAGCTTGCACCAGGCACTTGTATTTGGGGCAACGCCTCTTGCCCTTTATGGCCTCCAGGGTCAGAGCAGGCCACGGGTAGGAGTTGAGTCTTGTGGAGCTAGGAAGTAATCACCCAGACCGCATAGACCCCATTGCTAGTCAGGTACGTTCGTGTATCGGGATATGCCAAAGAATGGCTGGCGGTTCTCTGACGCCCGCACAATTGCGCCCCTGACCTAGGAGTCGCTACTTTCTCCGCCCGTTAGGGCCGCAGCATATAATCCGTCATTGTGCCATTTTGCGCGTCCGGCCCGATGCTACTGCGTTAAGAGAGTCATAGTTACTCCCACCTATTTCCGCCGCATCATGATGCCATCGTCTTAGCGACGTTGGGTCGTAATCATCATGGCGCCATTGGGATTCGCCCTCTGTCGCCATCCCACAGTCCTAGGCATGGCATTGTGCCGATTGCTGGAGACCGCAGCCACTAGATGTTTTTGGGGAATCAGCGAATGGCCGTGGCTGCGTGGGGCTCGGCAGCAGCCCTCCAACCACAGGACCACGACCCCTCAGGCCGGTGCCCCGTCCGCTCTCCCGGTCATCTGATTGAACCGCGTCCAATTCATGTGCGAGCCCCTTAATATGCAGCTTGGAATTTGCCGGAGGAGACTCTCCTTAAGCCCGACTAGCCGTTTCAGGTCCTTATAGGACCCCAGGCTCCAAACGCCTCGCCACGAAACAGTGCAGGAGGTCGCGCAGACGTGCCCACCATCCGGCAGTCCCAGTATACCTGCGACCCTCTCGACAAGCTCACCGTGGTTCCCGTACTTATTACGTTTCTCACGGTGGGCATCGTCTAAGGGTCGCTGGCCCGAGACCACCTGCACATCCACAATCACCCCTACACCATCCCTGGAGGCGATGATGTCGGGCTTTCTAAGGCCTTTTGAGGTGAGTATCCGAGGCTCCATCACCACCGACCATCGGTCTGAGGTCATCGCTTCTGCTACCGACCTCACGACACGATTGTGACGCTCGATGCGTCCCCCGTGCGTCCGCCAACATTGCTGGATAATATGAGCCGTCGTCTCCCTGACCACGCAACCAGCGCGGCAGTTTAACTCCGACTCATTTGTCCGTCGCCCTCTCGAGTTGCGAACCCGAGAGGGGAGTGCATTGATGTGGGTGTGGACGAACTGCACGAAGTCGCGCCCTGAGATTCTGTGGGACTCCTCCCGCATCCACTTAGTAGACGCAGGAGTGCGGGCGGACTCTCGCAATTCGAGGCCGTCCACAGAGTTCCACAGCTTCTCACGCCACAATCGGTCAACGGACCTAAGGCCCGTGACCGGGTCTCGTACGGTGAGTTTTTGATGCACCTTGTCGGCCCACCGCAGTTTTTTAATGATCCCGGGGGACCTGGCGGCGGCCCTTGCCACTATCCAACTCGACGAGTCCAGCCGCCCGAACCTCTTGATAATGAGGTCCGGGACGGTAGCCCGAAGAGAAGGGACCGCTAGGCCGCCGTCCTTAACTGCCGCGTGGAAGTACCCGACAGGTACATCTTTTGGGAGCCTCAGCCACTTCCTTACCGCACCCCGGATCTGGACGTCGAGCAACGCCAACCTGTCCTCCGTGATCCTGCCCAGCACAAGGCCATGCAGAAATCTCGGAATAAGGTGTCCCCTTACGATTTCGAGCCGCTGCTGCGGCTTAAGGGGCGCCTTGGAGATGTTGATCAAGGCGTTTTTGATGTCGTGCTCTAACGTCGCGCATCCAGACGCAAGAAAGTCGATGCCCAGATAGCGCCATCGTTCCACGCAAGTTATCTGCGGCAACCATACCCGTCCGATCCGAAAGGTTTTTTCGGTCAGGTAATGGTGCTTCTTGCGCTTCCCATCAGGCACCATCGACAAAACGGAGCTCTTTTTGTGGTTGACCCTGAGTCCCAAAGCCGATGCAGTCTCGAACACACGGCTGATGGATTCCTGCATCCCTACCTTGCTGCTTGCAAGCAGCACGAGGTCATCGGCATAGGCTAGAGCTGAGACAAGCTCCGATTCTAAGCCTACCCCGGTGGGTAATGACGCAAGAATAACGTTCTTCGCCATGTTAAACAGTACTGGCGACAATGGGTCTCCATGTCGAACGCCCCGGCCCACTTTAACAGGAGTGCCCGGCTGTCCGTCAACCACTATGGTGGTGGTTGCGGTTTCATACAGCTTCGAGAAGTCGAGGACCGCCACATGGCCCTCTATCAATTTTCTCCCGCTCTTTTTTCGCGGATTGTTCCCTATTATCCTTAATAATTGCCCGGTGAGCTTGCACCAGGCACTTGTATTTGGGGCAACGCCTCTTGCCCTTTATGGCCTCCAGGGTCAGAGCAGGCCACGGGTAGGAGTTGAGTCTTGTGGAGCTAGGAAGTAATCACCCAGACCGCATAGACCCCATTGCTAGTCAGGTACGTTCGTGTATCGGGATATGCCAAAGAATGGCTGGCGGTTCTCTGACGCCCGTACAATTGCGCCCCTGACCTAGGAGTCGCTACTTTCTCCGCCCGTTAGGGCCGCAGCATATAATCCGTCATTGTGCCATTTTGCGCGTCCGGCCCGATGCTACTGCGTTAAGAGAGTCATAGTTACTCCCACCTATTTCCGCCGCATCATGATGCCATCGTCTTAGCGACGTTGGGTCGTAATCATCATGGCGCCATTGGGATTCGCCCTCTGTCGCCATCCCACAGTCCTAGGCATGGCATTGTGCCGATTGCTGGAGACCGCAGCCACTAGGTGTTTTTGGGGAATCAGCGAATGGCCGTGGCTGCGTGGGGCTCGGCAGCAGCCCTCCAACCACAGGACCACGACCCCTCAGGCCGGTGCCCCGTCCGCTCTCCCGGTCATCTGATTGAACCTCGTCCAGTTCATGTGCGAGCCCCTTAATATGCAGCTTGGAATTTGCCGGAGGAGACTCTCCTTAAGCCCGACTAGCCGTTTCAGGTCCTTATAGGACCCCAGGCTCCAAACGCCTCGCCACGAAACAGTGCAGGAGGTCGCGCAGACGTGCCCACCATCCGGCAGTCCCAGTATACCTGCGACCCTCTCGACAAGCTCACCGTGGTTCCCGTACTTATTACGTTTCTCACGGTGGGCATCGTCTAAGGGTCGCTGGCCCGAGACCACCTGCACATCCACAATCACCCCTACACCATCCCTGGAGGCGATGATGTCGGGCTTTCTAAGGCCTTTTGAGGTGAGTATCCGAGGCTCCATCACCACCGACCATCGGTCTGAGGTCATCGCTTCTGCTACCGACCTCACGACACGATTGTGACGCTCGATGCGTCCCCCGTGCGTCCGCCAACATTGCTGGATAATATGAGCCGTCGTCTCCCTGACCACGCAACCAGCGCGGCAGTTTAACTCCGACTCATTTGTCCGTCGCCCTCTCGAGTTGCGAACCCGAGAGGGGAGTGCATTGATGTGGGTGTGGACGAACTGCACGAAGTCGCGCCCTGAGATTCTGTGGGACTCCTCCCGCATCCACTTAGTAGACGCAGGAGTGCGGGCGGACTCTCGCAATTCGAGGCCGTCCACAGAGTTCCACAGCTTCTCACGCCACAATCGGTCAACGGACCTAAGGCCCGTGACCGGGTCTCGTACGGTGAGTTTTTGATGCACCTTGTCGGCCCACCGCAGTTTTTTAATGATCCCGGGGGACCTGGCGGCGGCCCTTGCCACTATCCAACTCGACGAGTCCAGCCGCCCGAACCTCTTGATAATGAGGTCCGGGACGGTAGCCCGAAGAGAAGGGACCGCTAGGCCGCCGTCCTTAACTGCCGCGTGGAAGTACCCGACAGGTACATCTTTTGGGAGCCTCAGCCACTTCCTTACCGCACCCCGGATCTGGACGTCGAGCAACGCCAACCTGTCCTCCGTGATCCTGCCCAGCACAAGGCCATGCAGAAATCTCGGAATAAGGTGTCCCCTTACGATTTCGAGCCGCTGCTGCGGCTTAAGGGGCGCCTTGGAGATGTTGATCAAGGCGTTTTTGATGTCGTGCTCTAACGTCGCGCATCCAGACGCAAGAAAGTCGATGCCCAGATAGCGCCATCGTTCCACGCAAGTTATCTGCGGCAACCATACCCGTCCGATCCGAAAGGTTTTTTCGGTCAGGTAATGGTGCTTCTTGCGCTTCCCATCAGGCACCATCGACAAAACGGAGCTCTTTTTGTGGTTGACCCTGAGTCCCAAAGCCGATGCAGTCTCGAACACACGGCTGATGGATTCCTGCATCCCTACCTTGCTGCTTGCAAGCAGCACGAGGTCATCGGCATAGGCTAGAGCTGAGACTAGCTCCGATTCTAGCCTGAAGCCTACCCCGGTGGGTAATGATGCAAGAATAACGTCCATCGCCATGTTGAAGAGTACTGGCGACAATGGGTCTCCCTGTCGAACGCCCCGGCCCACTTTAACAGGAGATCCCGGCTGTCCGTCAACCACTATGGTAGTGGTTGCGGTTTCGTACAGCCGGTGGATGTAGTCACAGAGTGCCCCGGGCAGACCCCGCTCCCGAAGAAGCCCGACAAGCGCCCGATGGGACACTGTGTCGAACGCCCTCGAGAAGTCGAGGACCGCCACATGGCACTCTCTCAAGCTTCTCCTGCTCTCCCCCAGCACTGCGTCCAGCACCACTGTGTTCTCCAGGGTGCCGTCGGCGCGGATGAAACCGCGCTGTCGTGCATCGGGGGGGCAGCAAGCCAGCAGCCTCCGCGCCAGGATCGAATGCATGTGCCGGAGTGGCACCGACGCGATGGAGATCGGTCGGTAGTCACCCGGCCCCGCAGGGTCGTCCATCTTCGGCACGAAGATTGTCCGGCATTGCCGCAGGGGCTCTGGGACCTCGCCAGAGGCCAACCAAGAGTTGAAAATTTCCGCTTTCCGGGCCGCAGGAACTGTGCACGCCGTCTATGACTTCGGCTGCCGCTCGTCTGCGACACTTCCGATATAGCTCCTGTATCCTCGCGTACTCAATTCTTCTCCGTTTGCGGCTCGACAAACCAGCCTGTGCGGTGTCGGCCCGAGTCTTATCCGGTAAAATGCGGAGGCGCCTCGCACTCCGGGAGCCCAGACCATACCGCGCCCTTCGTGCCGCGGCGCACTCGATGAGGTCCGCGACAATCTGGGCTGCGCATGTGTTGTCCGAGTCATCCGGAACGTGCGGTGAAGGATCATCGGCACAGGGTGGGTCGGTGGTGGCCGGCTCTGGCTGAGCGGCAGGTTCCACCCCCTCTGAAGGCGGGTGCGCAGAACCTCTGCTCTGAGGCGTTGCAGATCTTTCCCTATAATCCTTAATACTAGCCCGGTGCGCTTGCACCAGGCTCTTATATTTGGGGCAACGCCTCTTGCCCTTTATGGCCTCCAGGGTCCGCTCGGACCCAGAAAAGGCTCTGAGCAGGTCTGCATTCGTGCAGCACCCGCTCTCCTCGAGGAGCTTCGCCTCCGTCCTCGCCATTAGGGCCAGCTCCTCCTCCCCCCACCTGCGCTTCACCATTTTTGGTGCAGCCTCCGCATTGGCTGCTTCGGGGTGGGCTCTCCGTTTGTGGACGCCCAACCCCGTCTTTGTTCCAAAGGACCGCCCGCACACCGGGCAGGTCCATCCAGAGACCTCTGGAGCCGCGGCCGGAGCCTCGGTCCGAGTGGTCGCGGATAGGGCCAATCTCCCCGACTCCTGTGGGAGGCCGGGGTGGCAAAATACATTCTTATTTTCCCCGTAGCTTGTTGTTTTGCCCAATGTGGTCGGGGTGCTAGCCCAACCACCTGGAGCGCCCACTGCTTTCGCGAAGGCCCCAACTGAAGAAAGCAGTTTGACTTGGCGGTCACAAGTGACCACCCATTGGGGCTGCTCGGGGAATCTCACCCCGAACCTAGCCCGGGTTACGTTTTTGAGATGGAAAACGCTGCGCATGCCGTTTGATTCCGACAAACCCGGTCACAAGCCTGACTGTGTACTCCCGCCCTCCCGGTTAACCACGTGCCAAGGCCCGTGGCCTCGGACGAGCAGGAGTCCACAGCGGAAAATGCGCTATGCCTCGCGAAATAAGGAAGTGCCAACGAGACTGTTACCCTGCATCAGCCGCTATCAGGGTAGACTTTTTTAGGCACGCCCCCCCTCCCGTATCTGTCTTGAGCAGCGGCGCCACGAGCAGGCCACGGGTAGGAGTTGAGTCTTGTGGAGCTAGGAAGTAATCACCCAGACCGCATAGACCCCATTGCTAGTCAGGTACGTTCGTGTATCGGGATATGCCAAAGAATGGCTGGCGGTTCTCTGACCCCCGCACAATTGCGCCCCTGACTAGGAGTCGCTACTATCTCCGCCCGTTAGGGCCGCAGCATATAAACCGTCATTATGCCATTTTGCGCGTCCGGCCCGACGCTACTGCGTTAAGAGAGTCATAGTTACTCCCGCTGTTTACCCGCGCTTGCTTAAATTTCTTCACTTTGACATTCAGAGCACTGGGCAGAAATCACATTGCGTCAACAGCCGCGAGGGCCATCGCAATGCTTTGTTTTAATTAGACAGTCGGATTCCCCTTGTCCGTGCCAGTTCTGAGCTGACCGTCCGTAATCATCATGACGCCAACGGGATTCGCCCTCTGTCCCGGACCCGGTATTCCCGATAACATTCAGAGCACTGATCTTGACTTGGTTTTCGTAATATAAATATACTATTTTACCATTATTTCATAGTGTGTTGTATGGAGTATGGCCATGTCTAATCTTCGGGTCGACTGACTTGTATTATTGGTGCGTCCTTTTACTTTTTGATATTGACTACAATATCGTTAATATCTGAACGTAGGGTAACAATAAATGACGCAATAATCAAAGTTGACGGGGTTTCGTGATTTTTTACTATCTCATTCGTTTTCACAGAAGATTTATGAAATAGATTTGCAACTCGCTCAATTGACTCCCTGTTACTTTCTTGCGATGCTTAAAAGGTGTTGAGGATCATAAATTAAAATATTATTATATTTATGAACAAATTTAGTTTACTTTCAATAGTTCGCCTTTTGTAAACATCAGTTTTAGTGTAATCACCGAGGCTTTTAATAGCCTCTTGAATATATTGACTCTTTGAATACACTGAACTGCTGTTGCTACGAAAATAAAGCCAGGGCTGCGAATTTCTTGATTACTTAAATAATTTACTATTTTAAATTTAAAGCATAACTTTTAATAAGACCCCTAATCATAAAAACTGCAACATGATTGGCAAAACTCGGTTTTGAATTTATGCTGTCAGTTGAATTACGTCTGTCACTTAATGTTAAATAGGCTTGTAACGACATTTCGACAAGTAAAAGGACGCAAAACTTTTCTTCTACTCCTCTTTTTTTGATTTGTTTCGTAGCTGGTGAAATAAGTGTTGCGGAACTCGGTTAAAAATGTAATGGATAATCTTGCTTTAAGTAAAAATCTACAGAAAATCTAAGAAACACTGCAAAAATACTAGTGATGTTGCAATTTAGAAAATCCATGAAAAAAAAAACAAAGGACGACGAGAAGGTTGGCACTTAAATTCTTATTAGTTATATAGTACTGCTTGATAAAATTATTCGAACAGAAAGAGCAAATTTGGAGGCGGAAAATGTGCTTATTAATACTGCACTTTTACAAGTGAATATAAATAGAAAAATGTTGAGAAAAAACACTATTTTTAACACTCATGATATTTTTAAATCTCTTTTTATTATTTAATCTAATTAAAAAAATTTTTAAAAAAGTTCTGTCTTGGACGACCGTGTGTCTTTATGTGCGGATCCCGTATCTTGTGGACACGATAACGAGCGAAATACTTCACTTATCGAGTTGGTTTTTTTTATGGCTTCAGTATTTTGAGGAATAGAAGCCTATTACTTTTCACGGTATAATTCGATGTAGTTTAATTATTATTTACAAATAATCTCAATTTTATTGTAATTAATGAGATTATGAGGCGTGCACTTTTGGATTTTCCAATTTATTTATATATATTATTATTTGATGATTAACTATTTATGTATGTTATTATTTGATTATTAGTATTGAGTCATCGCCATTTGCAATATTATGATCATGAGTAGTTTATAATTTAGTCGTTTGTTTTTTGTTAGTGTCATAGAAAATGTCGCTTTGAGTTTAAAAGAAGTTGATTATTTTTAAGATAAAAGTCTTTTGTAAAGTTTACTTTGATTGTTTATTACTTAATAAGTACCTATAACTATTGTGATATTTACACTTAAATAAGTAAGTAATTTTATATTTAATATTTTTTTAAAAACCACGAGCAGTATTAAAAACAAGTATCTGCCTACTTATGTCGATTGTATGTTTAACTGACTAAAATTTCGAAGATTGCATAGCTATGAAATTTAAAGAAAAAAATAATTAAACTGATTGATTGTAATACCGTTTTCCTTATTTTTCCTTTAAAACATGATCTCTGTAAGGAAGCTTCGGTTTGGTTTCGACCGAAACAGAAACCTTTGCCGAAATTCGGTTTCGATCGTGAAACCCAATTTCGGTCGGACAATATAGATAATACAAATATTTATTTTACAAAAAATTGTTTAGCTCGTTTAATGGGTACCTAGCTGATGATAATTGCTTTAATCTAAAATTTGCGCTTTAACTGTATTGGTTTTATTTTAGCCCTGACATCTATTAAATATGTTCCAAAGCTCATAACGCCATGCATGAATACCATGTTGGGCTTGGGAAGACTTCAACTAGATGACACAGTTACATTAAGTGCATTAACTGGTCCTCAACAGTAGCTCAGTTGCACAAAGCTCCTTAAAACTCAATTAAACTTAAAGCAGCGTTAATAAGCGCTAATAAAATCTTTAATATCCTTGCACTAACTTTTTTTTTAAACAACGTTAGGCCTAAATAATCCCATTAACAAAAGGCTGCATTAACGAATGGTACCACTTAAAAATAATACAAAAATTAAGAAACGAATGAATTATTATGCGAAAAATGTTTTCATCGCCATCTAGTAATCAATGAGCTAATAAAAATTTGGCATTTCAAATGAATATGAGTGCAATAACAATAATAATGTCTTATGTGTAACAAATTCCTTCTCTTAAAAACAATCCGTCGGGATTAGCATCTCGAAGAATACCAAATTAAAGTATTTTTTTAAGTTTTTTTATGTATATACTCAAACTAACCGCGTTAGTGGCACTAAAACAAAATGAAAAGTATTATTTATATCGGTAGAGCCCGTTCTGTGATATCAGTAGCACTTGCAGGATTAGCTCATTTTGTTGGGGCGAGCTCCTAACGCCGGTTATGATGATATAAAGATGTGAATGATAGATAACAGGATATATCAGAGCACTTTATTACGTAGCTGATATCTAGTTCCTAACCATGATATAATTAATATTCTAATTGATATATAAACATTTAAATGTTAATATATGTGCATGTTCTAGCATTTCCATGTTGATGCTTTTATATTGAAATTGAGCTGAAACTCGAGTTAAAACTATGTCCTTTCTAAACTGAGAAACGTATTAGTAATTTGTTGTATTGTGTTATATTTTTATAATAAATAGAAACTAATATGTTTTAAGTGTCGACCCAAAAACTCTCCACGCAAAAACGACGATAGGCTCGCCGCTACCTGTCACGTTGTCCCAAAATCTTCGGTGAAAGGTGGGTCGGAAGTATATAATCGTCTAGACTTCTGTCTACCTTCGAATTGGAGGAATGTGTGAATATGTTTCTAAAATAAAAAGTAGCTTACGATCCCTCGTTACGCCACAAAAAATCAGCTTTCTGTCAGTGTAAGTCCCGATAAAATCGGTCTAGCCGTCTCAGAGATTAGCCGGAACAAACGGACAGACATCTGTAACGTCTGGACCGATTTTGACGGGACTTTCACTGGCGATAGCTGATGTTGTAAGATGTAACTAAGGTTAATATTGTTTTATAAACAATAATTAGGGTTCCGCGTTAACTACAAAACCGCGTGAAGAGCCGCAGGGGGCAGCATTTAGTCGAATGCTGTTACGCAACTAAGCTTACTTACTTAGATGCTGCACCGACAAGAGTAGAAATAAGAAGAAGTGATATAAAATTGATTGTATCAATAGGGTTGCGATAGATTCACAATAATATAGCTCTACAATGCCTAAAATAACTATACTAAAGTTTAAAATATTAAAAACTTCAAGTAAAAGCAAAAGTAGATGTTAAAGCGCCTGTCGCTTTCTACGGATCAACGTTGTTTAATTATTAAGCTAATATTAAGACAGGCTCATAGTTTATTATGTACCTATGTGTCGTTACCCTCTGTACTTACTTTTCTTATTACAATCGTCAAGTTAACATCCACGTCGCTTTATTTTAAATTCCTTATACTCCCGAACATCGTCCTAGATCTTCGCCGGATGTAATATCATACGAACTAAAAATCGAAAATTATTTACAAAGTGGAGTAAATTTCGGAGTTTTATTTGGAGAATCAAAACCGACAACGTGGATGTGGGTCAAAGACTGTAGTTACGTGGTGTTAAAAAGTCTAGATTTAAGATTTGCCTATCAGCCAACACTCTTATTAAGGTAATTGTATCTGGTGTAATCCACCAAACTAATAAGGTTAGTTGATTTGATTATATTTTATTACTGTTTCTATCTAAATAGTTTATACCTATCGCATTGTGATTAATATTAGCAAGTTTTAATACTTTGCAGTAAATAAATTAGAAATATAGTTTTTATAGTTTCTTTTAGATATTTTATTGCTTATTTACATTAGTTAGTCACTTTATTTAACTTGCGTATAGAATTCTGATAGTAACAATTATAGTAATACGAAGGGGAATTCAAGGTCTTATCTAGTTTAGACTTATTATTAAAATTTTTATTTGTTATTGCTTTATTAATAACTTAGCGTAGTTACAGCTTTAAACGATTGTTATTGTTAATTTTTTAATTATTCGTACAGTAATACACTGCCCACGCTTTTATTTTAGAATAATCTCTGATTATTTCGCTATATGTTCGTAGTTTTATTGGTAATTAAATACTAATATATTCTAGTTACTTAGGTACTTAAACAATAAGTAGTACTTAAACTATAAAATTTAATTGTATAAATTTCAGGTCGAATACTCTCGTCTTCCAGAATGTCCGAACAAAAGGAGTTGATTAAGAAGCGAGGCCGTTTAACTGCTTTCGTGAGCTATATAGATTCTCTTAGGGGGCGTCCATAAATTACGAGAGGTTTTTAAGGGGGGGGGGGGAGATCTTACGTTGGAGAGAGGGGGGGGGTCTCGGCAAAAATCACACAATTTTTTTTCTGATTGAAACAAAAAAATTATACATTAATTACGCTCTAAGTATTCTATTGTTAAATTTTTATTACACTTATAAATAAACTCTCAGCAATATTGATTACTAGTCTTAACTAGTCGTAAATAAAAGCACGAAGCAATTTTTTTTCTTTTTTCAATAACAATCCAGCGCCCACATTTTGAAAAATCTCACGTGAGATTGGAGGATGGGGGAGGGGGTTGAATAAAATCTCACGACATCTCACCAGGGGGGGAGGGAGAGACAGAAAATTCACCAAAACACCTCACGTAATTTATGGACGCCCCCTTACCGCCCCATTGCAAAGCGATGACGCGACAGAATTACGTCTACGAATGGGTAAGATTGACTTATTGTACCTCAACCAATACGATGAGGTTCAGTTGCGCCTGGAATGTTTAGTCGAAAAGCCTGAGTCCCAATTAACTGAGCGATCATTTTGAGTCGTAATATTATGAAGCCCTAGCGGAAGCACAAAATTTGTTGAGCGATTATGATAATAAGTTTGAGTCAGCACATAGTGACAAGTGTTCTCATGCAAGTAATCATAAGCTTGTTAAGTTACCTACCATACAATTGCCAAAATTCAGTGGATCGTACGAAAATTAGTTGGAGTTCCATACATACTTACTTACTTATCTTCACGCACAATCCCTGACGGGGTAGCCAGAGAGAACAGATCGCCAAGTGTCACGATGATACCTTTAATAGCCTTATTCATTCTAATGACGAGATTGACGAAATAAACAAATTCCATTATTTACGAGCGTCTTTGGAAGGGTCTGCTGCTGTGGTAATTCAGTCATTTGAGTTCTCTGCCCGTAACTATTCTGTAGCATGGAATGTTTTGTGTGCGAGGTTTAATAATAAACGTATATTAATTCAGAATCATGTATTGGCTTTATTTAATATTTCAATTATACCTATAATCGTCTGTTGTTTTAAAACGTTTAAAAGACCAGTTAACACCTAACAAGACAAGCTCTAAATTAAAGTCTATGGTTTCAGTACATTATATAAATAACATAAATGACGATTCACAAAAGGGTGCTTGCCCTAAATGTAATGACAATCACAATTTAGTCAGCAGTCCACAGTTTCTCGCGTTAAGTAATGAGGCTGGATTAAAATTATTGCCGATTTACAGGATTTGTTATAATTGTTTTAAAACTGGACACTATGCAAATCATTGTAAGAAGCCAGGGTGTAAGTTGTGTAAGCGTCGACATAACACACTAATTCACGTCTCTGAACCGAAGGCAAGTAATAATAACACTATGCGAAATCAAACCAATCGTCTGACCGCTAATGAGACATGCGCACCGACGGAGACGCACTCTGTTATGACGTCAAAGTCTCTCGCTGCTGTGAATAACGTAGCTTTATCGGCGAACGTCGCGCTTCGTAGCAAACGAAGCGCGACGTTCGCGCGAAAAAAAGATGTGTTGCTATCGACGGCTTTAGTAAAATTACTTGATTGTAATAACGTCGAGCACGTTGCCCGTCAATTTTTATAACAGATAATATGCGGAAACGACTGAATTTAGATTATGTTGAGATAGATAGACCGATTTCGGGTATTAATAACGTGTTTTGTCACGTAGGTAAAAGGTGTCCTATCCACTTAAGTTCGTCAGATAATAGTTATTCTGCTGACCGCAATTGTTTTACTTTGCCATTAATTAACAATCATGTCCCAAATCGAGAATTAAACCTATCTAGAGATAAGCTCCAATCATCTCATTATTTACCCGAGGAGAAGTCGTGTGAAGATCATTTTGTAAAAAATACATCTCGTCTCGCTGATGGACGTTTTTGCGTTCGCATACCACTTAAGCAAGATCCTGCGCTGTTAGGTAATTCATTTAAACGAGCTACGCATTGTTTATTTTCTTTAGAACGTAGATTAAATAATACACCGAACATCAGCCAGATGTATTACAAATTTATGTCTGAGTACCAGGAATTAGGTCACATGACAGTATGTCAAATACCTTGTTCTGGCACTGGCACATACTTTATACCACATCACGGGGTGCTACGCGAAAGTAGTGCCACAACTAAGTTAAGGGTAGTTTTTAATGCCAGTTGCCCTTCATCGTCATTTGAAAATTTGTACATTTTAACCATACATTAATTATCCCTTCGAATTTCAATAGATGGCGCTTTTAACAAATCTATTTATTTTAATTTGGAAGAGATAGATAAATGTCACCTAAGGAATTTCATTGTAATCCATCACAACAGATGTCACTACCTTACAATCGCTTCTATTCACATTTACGAAAAAAGATGTCACCACTTACCATAGTTAACTAAACATTTGATTAGACATTACTATTCTGCAATTGTCCCGCTCATTATTTCAATATTCCTAAGAGATGTCATTATTATACAATACGAAAGTATATGTCGTACGTAATTTACAATAGTTTTCAAAAAGATTTGTTTTTAACCGACTTCGAAAAGGAGGTTCTCAATTCTATTGGAATATTTTTTGTAAGCACCGATTACGCTTAAATTGATAATCCGATTTACGTAATTCTTTAGTCTGTAGCGGAATAGTTGCCGTTTGGTCCCATAAAATAATTGCATCCGTTTTATTTTATGTCTACGATACTGTGTCTACCTATCTAGCATCCTATCCACAACGCAGGGGCAAGGATCCTGCGTACTTTGTTTACTATCTTATAGGATCCAAGCACCCCTGAATACTAGAAATGCAAGTTTCAGGATTTGGGTTCTTGCCAAAGGATAGGCAAACTAAAAAGGTGCTATTCAGGTTCACAAATGTATTAATATATACGAATAATATAGATTTACTATAGTTATAGTCACTCATTCAAGTATTAATATTATATATATTTTTTCTACAAAGGTTTCATCTGTTTTACATCGATTCACATTGTTCTTTGGGTTTGTTTACATAGAATAATCTTTAGTGTAGAAATTGTAGCTGTTTAAATTATTGTGTTTCATTTTGTTTAGGATGCAGGTGGCACGGGACCGTTCTTTGTGGAAAGCTTTGAGACAGGCCTGTGTACAGCTCCACAGCTGTACATAAGCCTCCCTCAAAGCTTGCTCTTGATAGGCTGTAAAGAAGAAGAAGAAGAAGAAACGTATTAGGTTTGCACAAGGAGTGTATAAATGTCTATTTAATGTCTATTAAATTATTTTATACTTTTCAGTTTATGAAGTCGGTTTTATTAAACGTATTTTTTATAAAGTCACGATAGCCGAGTGGTTGGGTGGTCGGAATTTCGAGTCGAGAGGTGGCAGGCTCGTACCAATGGGTTTTTCAAAAACTTATGTACGAATTATATCGTTGGCTTGGACATGAAGATGGCGACGGGTTCACCACCTGTCACGTTGTCCCGAAAATATCTTCGATGGAAGGTGGGTCAAAGGGACTGAATTGTCTAGACTTGACCTATGTCTACCCCAGGATTGGGAATTGCGTGAAGATATTCAGTTTAATTTAATTTTAATGATTTTTTTTATTCGGTATTATTTCAAAGAATTCACAATAGCTGAGTGGTTGAGTGGGCGGAATTCGTCAGACCGGCTTCGGGCGAGACCCGAATTCTATCCTCGGAGCTTGGCTGGTAGGTGTTAATACACCTTCCAGCCAAGCTCTCTTGATTTTTGCTGAGTGGCTAAAGATGTGTGAGGTCTAGTTATCATGATGGAAAAACCCTTCTGTTGATTAATCCCGGCCGCTTTCTCTCTACTTCTTGCTATAATTTCATCAGTTGTTCGCAATAGTGTTCAGAATCGATGGTCCTGCCTGGTGGTTCACAATGAATAATGCCCTTCCAATCCCAACACACACACAGCATTAGCTTGAAAGTAGATTAAGCTCAGCAGCATATGCTGTAAGAAAAATAAGGTTCTTAAAAATAAAAAAAATAAGAAACGGCTAGACTTGTTTATTTTAGTTTCTTCCATGACATAATGTCATATGGTATTATGCTATGAGGTCAAGCAGCTGACACTAACAGTACTGTTTCTAACAGTATTTGTTTTACAAAATAGGGCCATACGAGCTACATATTGTCTAAATTCCAGAGCATCTCTTAAAGAAAAATTTAAAGAAATTAATATTTTAACACTGGCTTCTAACATTAATACTTTTAGCAAGACTTCTGATGTGCCTAATGTAAAAACTCGTAACAAAATAAGCTTGACCGAGTTCCGCAACACTTATTTCACCAGCTACGAAACAAATCAAAAAAAGAGGAGTAGAAGAAAAGTTTTGCGTCCTTTTACTTGTCGAAATGTCGTTACAAGCCTATTTAACATTAAGTGACAGACGTAATTCAACTGACAGCATAAATTCAAAACCGAGTTTTGCCAATCATGTTTCAGTTTTTATGATTAGGGGTCTTAAACGAAAAAAATGAATATAAAACAAACTTACGAATATTACACATGTATACTTTTACGTAAAATACTTAATAAAGATATTCATACAAAAATAATATTCACTATGAAACACAATATTCAAAAAATGAAACTAAGGAATGCCAATAATTTGGTGAGTAAATTACCGAGAACGAACTATGGAAAAAAACTATAGAATTCGAAGGAGTTCAAATGTACTATTATAAACTTATTAGTTACCTAATGATGTTAAAAATGCAAAAACACTACACTCTTTTAAAAAAAGATTAAAAAACATTATTATAAATATGTGATGTTGTATATAAAGATAACAGGAAAATAAAAAATAACCGGATATAAAAAATCGTAAAACTAAATGTAAAAAAATAATATATAAAAAAATTAAAAAATACACTTATATCGAACGTATTTTTGGTTATAAAATATTTTTAAACCTTAAAAATTAAAAAATAAGAAACGGCTAGACTTGTTTATTTTAGTTTCTTCCATGACATAATGTCATATGGTATTATGCTATGAGGTCAAGCAGCTGACACTAACAGTACTGTTTCTAACAGTATTTGTTTTACAAAATAGGGCCATACGAGCTACATATTGTCTAAATTCCAGAGCATCTCTTAAAGAGAAATTTAAAGAAATTAATATTTTAACACTGGCTTCTAACATTAATACTTTTAGCAAGACTTGATGTGCCTAATGTAAAACTCGTAACAAAATAAGCTTGACTGAGTTCCGCAACACTTATTTCACCAGCTACGAAACAAATCAAAAAGAGGAGTAGAAGAAAAGTTTTGCGTCCTTTTACTTGTCGAAATGTCGTTACAAGCCTATTTAACATTAAGTGACAGACGTAATTCAACTGACAGCATAAATTCAAAACCGAGTTTTGCCAATCATGTTTCAGTTTTTATGATTAGGGTCTTAAACGAAAAAATGAATATAAAACAAACTTACGAATATTACACATGTATACTTTTACGTAAAATACTTAATAAAGATATTCATACAAAAATAATATATAAAAATTAAAAATACACTTATATCGAACGTATTTTTGGTTATAAAATATTTTTAAACCTTAAAAATTAAATGAAAACACATATTATAAATATGTGATGTTGTATATAAAGATAACAGGAAAATAAAAATAACCGGATATAAAAAATCGTAAAACTAAATGTAAAAATAATATATAAAAATTAAAAATACACTTATATCGAACGTATTTTTGGTTATAAAATATTTTTAAACCTTAAAAATTAAATGAAAACACATATTATAAATATGTGATGTTGTATATAAAGATAACAGGAAAATAAAAATAAGAAACGGCTAGACTTGTTTATTTTAGTTTCTTCCATGACATAATGTCATATGGTATTATGCTATGAGGTCAAGCAGCTGACACTAACAGTACTGTTTCTAACAGTATTTGTTTTACAAAATAGGGCCATACGAGCTACATATTGTCTAAATTCCAGAGCATCTCTTAAAGAGAAATTTAAAGAAATTAATATTTTAACACTGGCTTCTAACATTAATACTTTTAGCAAGACTTGATGTGCCTAATGTAAAACTCGTAACAAAATAAGCTTGACTGAGTTCCGCAACACTTATTTCACCAGCTACGAAACAAATCAAAAAGAGGAGTAGAAGAAAAGTTTTGCGTCCTTTTACTTGTCGAAATGTCGTTACAAGCCTATTTAACATTAAGTGACAGACGTAATTCAACTGACAGCATAAATTCAAAACCGAGTTTTGCCAATCATGTTTCAGTTTTTATGATTAGGGTCTTAAACGAAAAAATGAATATAAAACAAACTTACGAATATTACACATGTATACTTTTACGTAAAATACTTAATAAAGATATTCATACAAAAATAATATATAAAAATTAAAAATACACTTATATCGAACGTATTTTTGGTTATAAAATATTTTTAAACCTTAAAAATTAAATGAAAACACATATTATAAATATGTGATGTTGTATATAAAGATAACAGGAAAATAAAAATAAGAAACGGCTAGACTTGTTTATTTTGTTACGAGTATTTACATTAGGCACATCAGAAGTCTTGCTAAAAGTATTAATGTTAGAGGCCAGTGTTAAAATATTAATTTCTTTAAATTTCTTTAAGAGATGCTCTGAATTTAGACAATATGTAGCACGTATGGCCCTATTTTGTAAAACAAATACTGTTTCTATGTCAGCTGCTTGACCATATAGCATAATACCATATGACATTATGTCATGGAAGAAACTAAAATAAACAAGTCTAGCCGTTTCCTATTTTTTTATTTTTAAGAACCTTATTTTTCTTACAGCATATGCTGCTGAGCTTAACCTACTTTCAAGCTAATACTGTGTGTGTGTTGGGATTGGAAGGGCATTATTCATTGTGAACCACCAGGCAGGACCATCGATTCTGATCACTTTTGCGAACAACTGATGAAATTATAGCAAGAAGTTGAGAGAAAGCGGCCGGGATTAATCAACAGAAGGGTTTTTCCATCATGATAACTAGACCTCACACATCTTTAGCCACTCAGCAAAAATCAAGAGAGCTTGGCTGGAAGGTGTATTAACACCTACCAGCCAAGCTCCGAGGATAGAATTCGGGTCTCGCCCGAAGCCGGTCTGACGAATTCCGCCCACTCAACCACTCAGCTATTGTGAATTCTTTGAAATAATACCGAATAAAAAAAATCATTAAAATTAAATTAAACTGAATATCATCTGAATATCTTCACGCAATTCCCAATACTGGGGTAGACATAGGTCAATTCTAGACAATTCGGTCCCATCCATCGAAGATATATTCGGGACAACGTGACAGGTGGTGAACCCGTCGCCGTCTTCATGTCCAAGCCAACGATATAATTCGTACATAAGTTTTTGAAAAACCCATTGGTACGAGCCTGCCACATCTCGACACGAAATTCCGACCACCCAACCACTCGGCTATCGTGACTTTATAAAAAATACGTTTAATAAAACCGACTTCATAAACTGAAAAGTATAAAATAATTTAATAGACATTAAATAGACATTTATACACTCCTTGTGCAAACCTAATACCTTTCTTCTTCTTCTTCTTCTTCTTTACAGCCTATCAAGAGCAAGAGCAAGTTAACAGGAAAATAAAAAATAACCGGATATAAAAAATCGTAAAACTAAATGTAAAAAAATAATATATAAAAAAATTAAAAAATACACTTATATCGAACGTATTTTTGGTTATAAAATATTTTTTAAACCTTAAAAAATTAAATGAAAAACACATATTATAAATATAAAATAATGTGATGCATACCACTTCTAGTTTGGATATTTGTTTCTATATGTCCGTGATCTTACCTGGAACATTCTTTTGTTATTGTTGCTTGTTTGTGTATTTATTATCATGTACCTACATATCAATTAATATTCCTAAACACTATGTACGTTCCGCAAAATGTATAGAACTAAGATTCAGTTATTTGTTTTTTATCCTTAAGTAAGTGAATTTCTGTAATTCTTATTCAGGAAATAAAGAAATCTCAAACCGTAATCCGTAAATTTCAAACAAGATAATTTCAAGTTCAAATTAGGAAAATGTGTGATTTTTTATTTTTATTACTTTTCGTACTGTCAAGATGAGTGCATCTAATAAAGAAATTCGATACATTTTAAAAATGTACTACAAAAAAGGTAAAAATGCAACGCATGCCGCGAAAATAAATTGCAATGTTTATGGACCATGTAAATATCACAATAGTTATAGGTACTTATTAAGTAATAAACAATTAAAGTAAATTTTACAAAAGAATTTTATCTTTAAAATAATCAACTTCTTTTAAACTCAAAGCGACATTTTCTATGACACTTTAACAAAAAACAAACGACTAAATTATAAACTACTCATTATCATAATATTGCAAATGGCGATGACTCAATTCTAATAATCAAATAATAACATACATAAATAGTTAATCATCAAATAAATTGGATAATCCAAAAGTGCACGCCTCATAATCTCATTAATTACAATAAAATTGAGATTATTTGTAAATAATAATTAAACTACATCGAATTATACCGTGAAAAGTAATAGGCTTCTATTCCTCAAAATACTGAAGCCATAAAAAAAAACCAACTCGATAAGTGAAGTACTTCGCTCGTTATCGTGTCCACAAGATATGGGATCCGCACATAAAGACACACGGTCGTCCAAGACAGAACTTTTTTTAAATTTTTTTTAATTAGATTAAATAATAAAAAGAGATTTAAAAATATCATGAGTGTTAAAAATAATGTTTTTTCTCAACATTTTTCTATTTATATTCACTTGTAAAAGTGCAGTATTAATAAGCACATTTTCCGCCTCCAAATTTGCTCTTTCTGTTCGAATAATTTTATCAAGCAGTACTATATATCTGGTCAGTGGAAACATTTGCCGGCGGAGCTGATAAGAATTTAAGTGCCAACCTTCTCGTCGTCCTTTGTCCATCACTAGTATTTTTGCAGTGTTTCTTAGATTTTCTGTAGCTTTTTTACTTAAAGCAAGATTATCCATTACATTTTTAACCGAGTTCCGCAACACTTATTTCACCAGCTACGAAATAAATCCAAAAAAGAGGAGCAGAAGAAAAGTTTTGCGTCCTTTTACTTGTCGAAATGTCGTTACAAGCCTATTTAACATTAAGTGACAGACGTAATTCAACTGACAGCATAAAAACAAAACCGAGTTTTGCCAATCATGTTTCAGTTTTTATGATTAGGGGTCTTAAACGAAAATAATGAATATAAAACAAACAAACGAATACTACACATGTATACTTTTACGTAAAATACTTAATAAAGATATTCATACAAAAATAATGTATATTACACTAAAACTGATGTTTACAAAAGGCGAACTATTGAAAGTAAACTAAATTTGTTCATAAATATAATAATATTTTAATTTATGATCCTCAACACCTTTTAAGCATCGCAAGAAAGTAACAGGGGCGCAATTGTGCGGGCGTCAGAGAACCGCCAGCCATTCTTTGGCATATCCCGATACACGAACGTACCTGACTAGCAATGGGGTCTATGCGGTCTGGGTGATTACTTCCTAGCTCCACAAGACTCAACTCCTACCCGTGGCCTGCTCGTGGCGCCGCTGCTCAAGACAGATACGGGAGGGGGCGTGCCTAAAAAAGTCTACCCCGATAGCGGCTGATGCGGGGTAACAGTCTCGTTGGCACTTCCTTTATTTCGCGAGGCATAGCGCATGTTCCGCTGTAGACTCCTGCTCGTCCGAGGCCACGGGCCTCGGCACGTGGTTAACCGGGCGGGCGGGAGTACACAGTAGGCTTGTGACCGGGTATGTCGTAATCAAACGGCATGCGCAGGGTTTTCCATCTCAAAAACGTAACCCGGGCCAGGTTCGGGGTGAGATTCCCCGAGCAGCCCCAATGGGTTGTCACTTGTGACCACCAAGTCAAACTGCTTTCTTCGGTTGGGGCCTTCGCGAAAGCAGTGGGCGTTCCAGGTGGTTGGGCGAGCACCCCGACCACATTGGGCTCATTTTAAAGCTATGGAACGAAATAGAGGAATATTTTACCACCCCGGCCTCCCACAGGAGTCGGGGAGCTTGGCCCAATCTGCGACCACTCGGACCGAGGCTCCGGCCGCGGCTGCAGAGGTCTCTGGATGGACCTGCCCGGTGTGCGGGCGGTCCTTTGGAACAAAGACGGGGTTGGGCGTCCACAAACGGAGAGCCCACCCCGAAGCAGCAAATGCGGAGGCTGCACCAAAAATGGTGAAGCGCAGGTGGGGGGAGGATGAGCTGGCCCTAATGGTGAGGACGGAGGCGAAGCTCCTCGAGGAGAGCGGGTGCTGCACGAATGCAGACCTGCTCAGAGCCTTTTCTGGGTCCGAGCGGACCCTGGAGGCCATAAAGGGCAAGAGGCGTTGCCCTAAATACAAGTGCCTGGTGCAAGCTCACCGGGCAATTATTAAGGATAATAGGGAACAATCCGCGAAAAAAGAGCGGGAGAAAATTGATAGAGGGCCATGTGGCGGTCCTCGACTTCTCGAAGGTGTTCGATACAGTGTCCCATCGGGCGCTTGTCGGGCTTCTTCGGGAGCGAGGTTTGCCCGCGGCACTCTGTGACTATATCCACCGGCTGTATGAAACCGCAACCACCACCATAGTGGTTGACGGACAGCCGGGCACTCCTGTTAAAGTGGGCCGGGGCGTTCGACATGGAGACCCATTGTCGCCAGTACTCTTTAACATGGCGATGGACGTTATTCTTGCGTCATTACCCACGGGGTAGGCTTCAGGCTAGAATCGGAGCTCGTCTCAGCTATAGCCTATGCCGATGACCTCATGCTGCTTGCAAGCAGCAAGGTAGGGATGCAGGAATCCATCAGCCGTGTTTTCGACACTGCATCGGCTTTGGGACTCTGGGTCAACCATAAGAAGAGCTCCGTTTTGTCGATGGTGCCTGATGGGAAGCGCAAGAAGCACCATTACCTGACCGAAAAAACCTTTCGGATCGGACGGGTATAGTTGCCGCAAATAACTTGCATGTGACGATGGCGCTATCTAGGCATCGACTTCCATGCGTCTGGATGCCTGACGTTAGAGCACGATTTCAAAAACGCCTTGAATAACATCTCCAAGGCGCCCCTTAAGCCGCAGCAGCGGCTCGAAATCGTAAGGGGACACCTCATTCCGAGATTTCTGCATGGCCTTGTGCTGAACAGGATCACGGAGGACAGGTCAGCGATGCTCGACGTCCAGATCCGGGGTGCGGTTAGGAAATGGCTGAGGCTCCCAACGGATGTACCTGTCGGGTACTTCCACACAGCAGTTAAGGACGGTGGCTTAGCGGTCCCTTCTCTTCGGGCTACCGTCCCGGACCTCATTATCAAGAGGTTCGGGCGGCTAGACTCGTCGAGTTGGTTAGTGGCAAGGGCTGCCGCCAGATCCCCTGGGATCATTAAAAACTGCGGTGGGCCGACAAAGTGCATCAAAAATTCACCGTACTAGACCCGGTCACGGGCCTTAGGTCCGTCGACCGATTGTGGCGTGAGAAGCTGTGGAGCTCAGTGGACGGCCTCGAATTGCGAGAGAACGCCCGCACTCCTGCGTCTACTACCTGGATGCGGGAGGAGTCCCACAGAATCTCAGGGCGCGACTTCGTGCAGTTCGTCCACACACACATCAATGCACTCCCCTCTCGGGTTCGCAACTCGAAGGGGCGACGGACGAATGAGTCGGAGTTGAATTGCCTCACTGGATGCGCGGTCAGGGAGACGACGGCTCATATTATCTAACAGAGTTGGTGAACGCACGGGGGACGCATCGAGCGTCACAATCGTGTCGTGAGGTCGGTAGCAGAAGTGATGACCTCAGACCAATGGTCGGTGATGATGGAGCCTCGGATCAACACCTCGAAAGGCCTTAGAAAGCCCGACATCATCGCCTCCAGGGATGGTGTAGGGGTGATAGTGGATGTGCAGGTGGTCTCGGGCCAGCGACCCTTAGACGATGCCCACCGTCAGAAACGTAATAAGTACGGGAACCACGGTGAGCTTGTCGAGAGGGTCACAGTTATACTGGGACTGCCGGATGATGGGCACGTCTGCGCGACCTCCTCCACCATTTCGTGGCGAGGCGTATGGAGCCTGGGGTCCTATAAGGACTTGAAACAGCTAGCCGGGCTCAAGGAGAGTCTTCTCCGGAACATACCAAGCTGCATATTAAGGGGCTCGCTTATGAACTGGACGAGGTTCAACCAGATGACCGGGGGAGCGGACGGGGCACCGGCCTGAGAGGACGCAGTCCTGTGGTTCGAGGGCCGCTGCCGAGCCCAACGCAGACTCGGCCATTCGCTGATTCCCCAAAAACATTTTGTGGCTGCGGTGAACAGCAATCAGCACAATGCCATGCCAGGACTGTGGGATGGGGACAGAGGGCAAATCCCAATAGTGCCATGATGATTACGACCCAACGTCACTAAGACGATGGCATCATGATAAGGTGGAAAATAGCCAAATGCCTCGTCATCTAATTAGTGACGCGTGATTTTTATTTTTTTTACGTGCTTAAATCTTTGTGAATTAAAATAAAATTACAGTGAAAGTGCGAAAATTAACATCACTTATACGGTAGTGACGATTACTTTAGGTTAGTGTTAATACAGTGCTGCAGAGAACCATGGATCATTGCGACTTTGAGGTTTTGAGTTGTGTGGCGTTGACTTTGCAATTTTTCCAGTCAGCGTGGTCGACAAAGATGGTTTCACGCCGAAGAGGTCGCTCGGCCGTCTGCGACGCCTCTTTGCCGCCGCCGAGATCTGCACAAGTGGGAGAGCGGGAAAAGAGGCCCCTAACGTCGCCTGAGGAACAGCAGTTTGTGCCGCAGCGCCCCCGCACGGATCGCAAAAGGACTGATCATCAGCAGCCCAACGTGGCTCCTGTTGCCGGCATTTTAACGATAGATGTTGACGAGGCTGCTCTAGTTGCTGCAGAAGAGCAGGTGGGAACGCAACCGTGCTTTAGCGCCGCCGGGTGTTCGAGGTTGGAAGTAATTGACCATGTTAGGAGCATCGTCCGGAACATAATGGGGATCGTTTCTGGCCCTGGGTCAAAGCTCAATAAAAGCGAGGTCAATAAGATAGCTGCCTATGGACATGTGATATATACGTGTGTAGTAGGGTCATCCAACCAGTAATAAACGAGTGTTACAAGTAAAAAAAGTGGCTTATCTGGGAAATCTGCCTATTTTTGACCATAAGTCAAGTGAATGGGCAATTTTAAAAGCAGACTAACTCAGTTTGCGAAGATAAATCGCGTCGAAGAAGTGAACAAAAGTGGAATTCTTCTCACCCATCTTACGGATGAAACGTATCGCTTGGTACGAATCTTAGCGTACCCGCAAGACTTAGAATCTCTAAGTTACTCGAACCTCGTTAAATTACTCGACGGTCATTTCAAGCCAAAAAATGCTCATTTGTGGATAAAGAAAATTTTTTGGGGCAACCAGAAATCCAGGCGATTCATTGGGAGACTGGGCAGCGCGATTGAGAGGTCTCGCAAGCAATTGTGACTTCGGCACTGCCTTGGAAACGAATTTAAGAGATCGTTTCGTCCTCGGCCTGGGCCCTGGCCCGGAACAATATAAATTGTTCGAACAAGACCCGTCCACATTGACACTGTCAGTAGCTATGGAGCTATCCGAGCAGGCGGCGTATGCCAGGCAGGCGAAGGTTATGTTGTGCACCAGCGAACATGCTCCAATTAAGGAGGAACCGGTATACCGAGCGAAATTTGAAGGTCATGGAGACAGCGGCGTGGTTATACGGCGTCCTAATGCTGGCAGGACATCAGCAGGTCGCGACCGGGAGATTTTTCTCGTTGTTTGGTCTGTGGCTTGAAGAACCAAAGTGATAAGTGCCATTATAAGAGTTACAAATGTCAAAAGTGCGGTGAAAACGTCATTTAAAGAAAGTGTGCGATAGTGTCAATAGATCGCGGATGTACCATAACGAGTCGGTAAGCGAACCAGAGCAGGTCAAGGACACGTCTTGTGAGGAGTGCCACAATTTCAATTTGAGGTATGTGACTGATAAGCCCATTTCAATTGATGTAATAATAGGTAATCAGTGTATGACAATGGAGCTTGATTCAGGATCGAGTAAAAGTGTGATTTCTTATAATACATATAGGGAAAAATTCTTAAAATATCCATTACGTAGTAGTTCTGTAAAAATGTGCTTATATAACGGACATAAGATTGATCCATTAGGTTATATTACTGTAGAAACTAGTTACAATAACAGTACAAAATTTATTAAATATTTTGTTGTCAAAAATGGGGGACCGCCTATACTAGGTAGGGATTTCATGACCGCCTTTAATTTTGTGATTACTACTAAATTAAATTACATAAGAAATGATTCCGAATTGCATGAGTTATTAAATAAATATTCGGCGTTGTGGCGTGACGAGTTGGGCGCATTTAATAACTTTGAAGTCTGTTTGCAGTTGAAGGCGAATGCTGTGCCTAAGTTTTTTAAGCCGCGTACTGTACCCTTTGGTGTAAATTGCAGTGAAAGTGCGAGAATTATCATAATCAACACGATAGTGACGATTACGTTAGTGATAATACAGTGCGGCAGAGACCCATGGACCATGTTTCGGCCATCGGTATGTACTCTTAGTTAATACATGAACACATTGTGGTGATACATATACTTTTTAGTTACATATACTTATTAGTTATTAGTCATTAATTATTACTTAGTTCATAGTTTTAGTTACAAATATCGTAGTTTATAAATAGCAAATAAGACGTAAAATTAGGTTATATAAAATTGTGTATGGTGCGCCACGTGCTCAGTGACAGTGACACTTAGTGATGACTGACAGGTGTGACAAATTGTGACGTCTGACAGTCTGACAGCTGACAGCTGTTACGTCTCACTTTCTGACATTGACATCTGACATTGTAGTAGCTGTGACAGTGACAGTGTTGCGTTTCACGCAACCATGTTGGAAGGCGATGGCTTCACGCCGAGGAAAGGCCATAGTAGGACGCCGCCAGGTGGCGGTGGTAGGCCATGGTAGGCCTTATTACGATGTTTGCCCTGAAGTGGAGGCTAAGCTGGCGCAGATCGAAGCTCAAGGTGCACCCATGGCCGCGGACCACTCCTCGGCAACTGGGCAGCGAAGCTATGCTTCAGCCCTTAGGCTGCCCAGAGCCAGTGCCCCAGTAGCACTACCGGAGAAGAAGGGTCCGGTGCTGGCATTCTACCCAGCGGGGGATGAATAGCCCTTAAAGACTGCCGATGACACCAAGGCAGAACTAAAGAAAACCATTAACCCCAAGGGATCAGGGCTGCAGATAGACCGGGTAAGGTAGGTGGGTAACGCGGGGTTGGTGGTCCAGACCACGTCCCAGGAGGCAGCACAGCAGCTCAGGACGGCAGCGCCGACAACTCTTCGGGTGGCGGATCCTCGACAGCGGCAGCCACTGGTTGCCCTCCTCCGTTCGAGGAGGACCCGAAAAACGAGGAGCTGCTGGGCTGCCTGTACGATCAGAACTCGCTGTGCGCGGCAGGGTGATCACTGGACGAGGTTAAGAAGAACTGTAAAGTAGCCCTTAAAAAGACGTGGAGGGGGACCAGGAGAACAACCGTGGTGCTCCAGGCTCTCCTAAGTTGAGGGAAGAATTAATCTCTCACAGCAGACTGTACGTGGGATGGGATGTGGTCGAGCCCAGTGATTACGTGGACGTAACCTGCTGCCGCAAGTGTCAGCAATACGGTCACCCGATGAAGTACTGCAGGGCCAAAGAACTAATTTGTGGCAGATGCGGCCAAGCCGGGCATGAAAGAGAGGTGTGCACAGCAGAGAAGGAGTGCTGTGCAACATTGTAGAGATTCGGGCGACCTGACGCTGAATCACATTGCACCATGGCGAAGGAATGCCCGGCTAGGGTGCACGCGGAACTGAGAGCGGTGTCAACCACGCAGTATGGCCGATAGACCCAAAAGCCAACCATTACCGGTGGGCCAAATAAATTTGGGACGCGGGGCACTAGCAACTACCGAGCTCTCTGCTACTGCGCGGGATGGGCCTGGACATTGTTCTTGTCCAAGAGCAATACCCTCAGGCCCACGGCAATGCGCAAGCAGGACCTGGTGCCCAGGCAGGGATAATAGCGGGTGGTACTGCGGCTTGCATACTCCACCACCTGTCCAACGAGTACTGCGTGGTGTGTCACCTGGGCCGGTGGGACCTCTATGTGGTGTCCGCATATTTTAAATATAGCGACGACATCAATGTCCACCTGCACGACTTAGAGGTCGTCTTAGGTAGCCTCAAGGGCAAGAAGGTTGTCATCGGCCTGGACAGCAACGCGCACTCGCCCCTCTGGTTCTGTGAGAAGCGGCAGTACACGGGGAGAGGCCACGACGTAGAGACACGTCGCCGCCTAATGGAGGAGTTCATCTTTCGCCACGACCTGGAAATATGCAACCAGCCCGGCCAGCCAGCGACGTTCTCTGGCCCAACTGGCGAGTCTAACGTGGACCTGACGCTCACGATTGGGGCGGTCCGGGTGACGGAGTGGCGAGTCCTCGTAGGCGCCAGCTCATTGCATTCAATGCATTAATAGATAGACGACAATAGAGGACGCCACTGAGCCGGTGGGGATCCTCTGCGCTCCCGGGACCGTGGGGTTTGCTGGGAACGATTTCGGGAGATAAACCAAGCGAGCATGGGGAATTGGAATGCGTGCAAACCGGCGTCGGCTCTGGCGCGTGACTTTACCAATGTTGTGGTCAGGGTGGCTCAAGCTACTCTGGGTGAGAAGCGTCCCAGGGCCGACGGGGGGTATGAATGGTGGACGAATGATCTAGAAAAAATGAGGAAAAAGCATTGTGCGGCTAGACGAAAGGTGGCAGGCTAGAGGAGCGAATGAGAGAGGAATTTCACAGAGTGAGAGCGCGATATCGAAAGATGATGGAGGAGGCGTAGTTAAACTTCTTCAAGAAGATGGCAGACTCAGGAAATATTGACCCCTGGGGCCAGGGCTATCGTGCTGCTAGTGGAAGATGCCGACCCCCTGCCAACTTTGTGAACGGCACTAAATATACGAATGAGTTTCCGGGTACGGTTGGGGAGGCTATGAGTCACCTCATAAAGGCATTGTGTCCTGATGACAACGTGCATCTTGACACCACATATCATGCGCGAGTTCGACTTGTGGCCTCCTTCCTGTCGTCTGGGAAAGACGCACTTCTGCTGGGATTCTGGGAGGTATAGTTAGGGCGCTGCCTAACACGGCTCCGGGAATGGACGGCTTAAGTGCAAGAATTATACGGCAAGTGTGGGAGGCGTCACCGGTTGAATTCAACATGGTGTACGCTAAGTGTGTTAGCGAAGGCACGTTTCCGGACGAGAGAGATATCGAGACACGAGAGTTTATTATATTATAAAAATATTAGAATGAAATCAGACATGCCTAATATAATTTATTTATAGCTATGTTATTACATTACCTAATTATTAATTGATATTCATTCTGTTATTATGTTATAATTTCTTCTAATTTTGTTACAACACCTACGTTACGTCGTTTAATTTTGTTTCTAACGGCTTTTGTCGGCGGTCAGTATACTATATACTACGAGTCATACTAGTAGTTAGGGCAGATTAATAATGTCATATGTAAAGCTCATACCCTGAAATAGCACAAGGATAGGATATCTATTCTTTGATATTTCTTTATAATACATCAACGTTATTCATTTCAACATTATTGCCGATACAATATGTACGCACCAAAGGAGTCCGTTTAAAGTACCAAATGAGATTATTTATAACGTTGTATGCAGTTTTATGACTGGTTGAAACAATGTAGGTGCATTTCATAAAATCATTTTAATACGAGCTATTAGTAAAATATTGAGAATAGAAACTATAGAAGATTAACATCATTAATGGTAATACCGCCTTCCACAATTCTGTAGGCACGCATGACAAGTAGGAAAAAGAAGGAGGACGTTTAAAATACAAATTGTTAGATATCAGTCGGCACAGACGCACTTAATCGACATGCACTGCCTGTGTTGTCCAAATGGTAATAACTGTGCAAAGGAAGCTCCTGTTTCTTCAGCGGGCTCCGCAATTTCGCAGAATCTCTCGTCAACGTGTCTCGAATCTGGAAAGTAGACACATTCAAATGACACATATAAACTTGAGAAGTGCGAGCAACTAAGGTGAAATTGTTACGAGACGGAAGTGACGTCTGAGCGAATGAACCGGAGGGTAAGGGCCTAATCCTGCTCATTTCTCTCTTTAAGCATCGAGTAATACGGAGGAATTCAAGTCAACCTTATTAACCTTTGTAATATGCACTACCAGGGAGTGGATTGCTCTTCCGGCATCTGTGTTTCCGAAAGAATACAACCTTAACCTCTCCAAGGTTAGCACACAGGCTTCTCATGAGTAAACTCGCTCCACTATAAACCTCATCTATGGCGTCGTGTTCGAGAGTCAAGAGTTTACTCACTTATCAAATAAAAGAACTTAAACTTCAGTAAATCGACAAAAGACTGAGATGAATATAGAGTGAATATAAGTGGTGAATATAAGGGTAGGATAATTACAAAGATTATTTATAAAATTTAGTACTTTAGTATAAATGCCTTTATTATATGCCATATTTTTTTGTATAAATGCGACGAAAATTGAATGAGTAATAAGTACGCTTAAAAAAATTTAAAGTACGCTTTTGTAAGTATCCCAACTAAACAGTAGAAAATGTTCAAAATATTGCCTCAGAAAAAGTTATTTGATCTTTTAAACTCAAGCTTCCTTACTATTTATTATACGGATATTTATCAAAAAATATTAACCTTCAATTGAATCTAGCACCACACATCATCTTAAAAAAGATAAGTTTTTTTTTTAAATCACTTTTTTATGCAGCTATTGAATATTATTTTGTACTTTTTGTTCGGCTAGTTACTAAAACCAGATTTTATAGTTTATTTTAAAATTATTATTTGTTTTCTTATGAGTTCTGATATCTACAAAATCGTACAATTTTGGTACAATTGTCACTGATCCTTGATAAGGGTACGAAGTTTCAATTCACTCCGATATTTTATCGATTTTTGGTGTGGATGAAATGGTATAAGGCAATTGAACTCACACAGGCAGACACAGACAGACATGCGCACGCGCACGCACTCACACACACACACAAACATTATTATTATTCGCTATCTATATAGGGACAACATTACCGAGACACCACACCCGAGATAATATACAAAAAGTGGTTTTCAGCGGGCTCCGCAATTTCGCAGAATCTCTCGTCAACGTGTCTCGAATCTGGAAAGTAGACACATTCAAATGACACATATAAACTTGAGAAGTGCGAGCAACTAAGGTGAAATTGTTACGAGACGGAAGTGACGTCTGAGCGAATGAACCGGAGGGTAAGGGCCTAATCCTGCTCATTTCTCTCTTTAAGCATCGAGTAATACGGAGGAATTCAAGTCAACCTTATTAACCTTTGTAATATGCACTACCAGGGAGTGGATTGCTCTTCCGGCATCTGTGTTTCCGAAAGAATACAACCTTAACCTCTCCAAGGTTAGCACACAGGCTTCTCATGAGTAAACTCGCTCCACTATAAACCTCATCTATGGCGTCGTGTTCGAGAGTCAAGAGTTTACTCACTTATCAAATAAAAGAACTTAAACTTCAGTAAATCGACAAAAGACTGAGATGAATATAGAGTGAATATAAGTGGTGAATATAAGGGTAGGATAATTACAAAGATTATTTATAAAATTTAGTACTTTAGTATAAATGCCTTTATTATATGCCATATTTTTTTGTATAAATGCGACGAAAATTGAATGAGTAATAATTTAAAAACAAAAAATTTAAAGTACGCTTTTGTAAGTATCCCAACTAAACAGTAGAAAATGTTCAAAATATTGCCTCAGAAAAAGTTATTTGATCTTTTAAACTCAAGCTTCCTTACTATTTATTATACGGATATTTATCAAAAAATATTAACCTTCAATTGAATCTAGCACCACACGTTTTTTTAAAAAAGATAAGTTTTTTTTTTAAATCACTTTTTTATGCAGCTATTGAATATTATTTTGTACTTTTTGTTCGGCTAGTTACTAAAACCAGATTTTATAGTTTATTTTAAAATTATTATTTGTTTTCTTATGAGTTCTGATATCTACAAAATCGTACAATTTTGGTACAATTGTCACTGATCCTTGAAGTGTACGAAGTTTCAATTCACTCCGATATTTTATCGATTTTTGGTGTGGATGAAATGGTATAAGGCAATTGAACACACACAGGCAGACACAGACAGACATGCACGCGCGCGCACTCACACACACACACACACACACACACACACACACACAAACATTATTATTATTCGCTATCTATATAGGGACAACATTACCGAGACACCACACCCGAGATAATATACAAAAAGTGGTTTTCAGCGGGCTCCGCAATTTCGCAGAATCTCTCGTCAACGTGTCTCGAATCTGGAAAGTAGACACATTCAAATGACACATATAAACTTGAGAAGTGCGAGCAACTAAGGTGAAATTGTTACGAGACGGAAGTGACGTCTGAGCGAATGAACCGGAGGGTAAGGGCCTAATCCTGCTCATTTCTCTCTTTAAGCAACGAGTAATACGGAGGAATTCAAGTCAACCTTATTAACCTTTGTAATATGCACTACCAGGGAGTGGATTGCTCTTCCGGCATCTGTGTTTCCGAAAGAATACAACCTTAACCTCTCCAAGGTTAGCACACAGGCTTCTCATGAGTAAACTCGCTCCACTATAAACCTCATCTATGGCGTCGTGTTCGAGAGTCAAGAGTTTACTCACTTATCAAATAAAAGAACTTAAACTTCAGTAAATCGACAAAAGACTGGAGATGAATATAGAGTGAATATAAGTGGTGAATATAAGGGTAGGATAATTACAAAGATTATTTATAACGTTGTATGCAGTTTTATGACTGGTTGAAACAATGTAGGTGCATTTCATAAAATCACTTTAATACGAGCTATTAGTAAAATATTGAGAATAGAAACTATAGAAGATTAACATCATTAATGGTAATACCGCCTTCCACAATTCTGTAGGCACGCATGACAAGTAGGAAAAAGAAGGAGGACGTTTAAAATACAAATTGTTAGATATCAGTCGGCACAGACGCACTTAATCGACATGCACTGCCTGTGTTGTCCAAATGGTAATAACAGTGCAAAGGAAGCTCCTGTTTCTTCAGCGGGCTCCGCAATTTCGCAGAATCTCTCGTCAACGTGTCTCGAATCTGGAAAGTAGACACATTCAAATGACACATATAAACTTGAGAAGTGCGAGCAACTAAGGTGAAATTGTTACGAGACGGAAGTGACGTCTGAGCGAATGAACCGGAGGGTAAGGGCCTAATCCTGCTCATTTCTCTCTTTAAGCAACGAGTAATACGGAGGAATTCAAGTCAACCTTATTAACCTTTGTAATATGCACTACCAGGGAGTGGATTGCTTTTCCGGCATCTGTGTTTCCGAAAGAATACAACCTTAACCTCTCCAAGGTTAGCACACAGGCTTCTCATGAGTAAACTCGCTCCACTATAAACCTCATCTATGGCGTCGTGTTCGAGAGTCAAGAGTTTACTCACTTATCAAATAAAAGAACTTAAACTTCAGTAACTGGACAAAAGACTGGAGATGAATATAGAGTGAATATAAGTGGTGAATATAAGGGTAGGATAATTACAAAGATTATTTATAAAATTTAGTACTTTAGTATAAATGCCTTTATTATATGCCATATTTTTTGTATAAATGCGACGAAAATTGAATGAGTAATACACGCTTGTGGTTCTTAAAGTACGCTTTTGTAAGTATCCCAACTAAACAGTAGAAAATGTTCAAAATATTGCCTCAGAAAAGTTATTTGATCTTTTAAACTCAAGCTTCCTTACTATTTATTATACGGATATTTATCAAAAAATATTAACCTTCAATTGAATCTAGCACCACATCATCTTAAAAGATAAGTTTTTTTTTAAATCACTTTTATGCAGCTATTGAATATTATTATTTTGTACTTTTGTTCGGCTAGTTACTAAAACCAGATTTTATAGTTTATTTTAAAATTATTATTTGTTTTCTTATGAGTTCTGATATCTACAGTAAACTGTACACCTTTTGGTACAATTGTCACCGATCCTGAAGTGTACCAGTTTCAATTCACTCCGATATTTTATCGATTTTTGGTGGATGAAATGGTATAAGGCAATTGAACACACACAGGCAGATGTTAAAGATATACAGCATGCGCACTCACACACACACACAAACATTATTATTATTCGCTATCTATATAGGGACAACATTACCGAGACACCACACCCGAGATAATATACAAAAAGTGGTTTTCAGCAGGTCATTATTATCATAACCATATCGCAACCACATATGGTCCAAATACACTTATTAGCGATACTTATGAAACAACAATCATACAAATACAATGATCAGCAGATGAAGTTGACGAGTCACGATAGCCGAGTGGTTGGGTGATCGGAATTCGACTCAAAAGACCGAGTTCAAACCCCAGGTGGTACGCTTGTACCAATAGTTTTTTTTAACAACACTTATGTATAATTTATATCGTTTGCTTGGACATAAAGACAGCGACAGACTCACCACCCGTCATGCTGTCCTAAAAATGTCCGGTGAAAGCTGGGTCGAAAGGACTTAATTGTCTTGACCTCTGTCTACCCAAGTATTGAAAACAGCTTGAAGTGAATTTTATATACGACTTAAAAATATAAAAGTTATTAAATTAAAGAAAAATTCTTATTTTTTTCTCTTTAATTTAATAACATAAAAGTTCAGCATAAATGTGCTTTAAAAACCAATAAAATTGCATAATATAAAAGTTAAGATTATTGTTACACAAACTAAAGATTATTTTTGCATCGCATAAATACATTTCGACTTCCACGTAGCATGAGACGGACATAGACGTATATGCTTACACTATAGTCTGCCCGCATCTTGATCTGTGCATTATACCGAAAATTCTGTACTAGACCGAGATAACGGCCTGTAAATGTCTACTACAGGACATAGTTCTCTCCTTTAATGAGTATTTACAACGATCGCTATTTACTTAAATTTGGTCTGGTATTTTTCGAGATAGTAATGACGCGTACTATCGATAGCCATTGCCATTTACAAGGCTATTCCCTCAGCTGCCTCTTACGACATCCTCGGGAAGATTAGTTCTCACTCCGACACCACTCTCAAGATCATTCTGTGAGATCCATTAATTTCCCGGGTTAAAAAGCATTACTTAATCTTCCGCGGGACCCCAACACTGCTTATTAAAACCCATTCCATAAATTCATGCCGAAGCATGAATTTAATGACCTCAAGGTCTCTCCCTCAGGTACCCTGCACTTTTTTGGGACAAAGAAAACATTGAAATAAAAATATTTATAAAAAATTAAATATAAATATAAAAATATTTTTCCGCGACTATGATAACATTAAAAGTTAATCTACTTTGTAAATTATTCCAGTGTTTAAACTGCATAAAAACCGTTTAGCCGTTTGAGTTACAAGCATCAAAACATTTTGAGATTGAAACTAAACCTGTAAAATACTGTAAAATAATTTAAAATTATGTTTAGCATGAAAACAATTTTCAGAACAGTATAAAACCCCTCCTTGTGAGTTGGACTTGCAAACTTCATATAATCAGCCACGCCAGTTTCCTGGCGATGGCTTCTGTCATCACCGAGCCCGTGCTTAACCACAATTGCAAGGTGACACCAACTGTCTCTGCAACACTGCCACCAGCAGCGTCGTAGCAAGAGTCACGTTGGCTCCGGCAAGATTTGAATTTTGCATCAAGCGCAGCAATATTTTGTATAACAAAAGACCCTTTGTCTACGTGGCTGTCCCCCTATAATTCTTCCTAGTCTAAGTTTACTTTTACTTAGTTTAGGGAAGTAAGGGTCGTCGATGGTGGTTTAAGTTGTCGTGGTGGGTTTAAGGTAACGTAAATGAATGTTTAACTTCAATTATATTACGACTGTTTTTACATATTTAAATAAATACAATTTAAACAAACAATTTTTTTACCACTCCGAATGGGGAGTTTTCTAAACTAAATAGTTAGAAATAGAATCGATTAGTTCCTTGTGATCTGAGTAGTAGTAGAGTAAACATGGATGGGATCATTTGTTTGATTAGACAACTTTACTTTTTGCATCTACTCACAGCAAATATAAATATATCTTCACGAAGTTTTCAATACTTGGGTAGGTAAGAGGTCTGGACAATTACGTCGTTCCGACCCACTTTCCACCGTGGGACAACGTAACAGATGGTAAGTCCGTCGCCGTCTCAATATCGATATAACTCGTACATAAGTTTTTGAAAAACTTGTGTACGAAATCCCATTAGTACGAGCCTGCCATCTGAGGATCGAACTCGGGACTCTCGACTCGAAATTCCGACCACCCTACCACTCGGCTATCGTAACTCTAATCAGCACTAGTAATTAATTAATTAAACAATCGATTCTCACTTTTTTTTCAAAAACTTGGAACTCTGCCGCAACGCAAATTTTCATAGTGAGATCTTCACATTATGAGTGTTTGTCGAGTTTTGGGAATATGGTATAAATCTAAACGACCAAACGACAAAAAGGGCGTCCACCGGAACGAGCTAAGCTTTGAAAGTGGTCTAGTCGTAAAAAATCTGGGAACCTCTGATCCCGAGCATCCATCAACCCTCCTCAGTATAAATGTATGTTACATGTGTAGTGCTTTCATTATATAAGTATAAGGATTTAATTAGATACGTACCTTTCTTTTGTAGATGAGGTATAGAGTAACTGGCAGCAGATTCCGGCGTCGGCTGCGGCCCGGGGCAGCTGACACAGCACTGCCACCAACGTCTGCTGAGTAATTATGTAATTTGTTCTTGGCGATAGAAAATCAGTTTCGGAATGAAGTTCCATTGACGGAGAAGAAACTGCTGATATTTCTAGGAAAAAAATTATAAAAAAGTTAATATGTATCCTTTCACCCCCATTTTAATCCCCTATGATGTATTGCTTAAAGTGTTAAAACGGAGATTCTTATTAATTGTAAGCATTACCTTACATACCAACTTTCATAACTCCAATAAAAGAAACCATTTATAATATCAGTAGGGACACAAGGTCTTTTGATTGTATCACCACGACATTTATGTATCAACTGTCTGATAAATAAATATCGCAGGCTTCGAAAGTGAGATGGCGATGGGCTCACCACCTACCAAGTCGTCACATACGACCTTCGGTTAAAACTGTACCATTAGGACAGAATTGCTTAGATTTAGGCTACCAATTATTGGGAAATGCGTCAAGATAAAAATAAATTATAATAAACGTCCAAAAAGGATTTACTTCGTTCAATCTCTCCATCAGCGAGTATTTATCTAAGATCCGATGTTCATATAGCAAATAAATAAATATCTTCACGCAATTTCAATTTTCACTTTATTTAATATTTTTTTACATAATAGGGAATTTAGGCGTTAAAAAAAATGTGAGCCGTCACGGAACGCCTGGCAGATGTGAAACATCGCCATTATTTTGTAAAAGTAATATGCAGAAAAGAACATATTGTGATAGGAACTAAATATGTCATAATGATAAAATAAAATATTACGATGCAAACTTATAGAAAAGATTAAAGCAAACTTATAGATTTTGAAGTTAGAAAATTTAATACTTAATTGAGTCTAGTTTTTACATAAAAAACAAATGGATGGACCATTTGTTTCTTAGTGTGTGAGCCTATAGATGTTTTGTATTTTATGCTACTTTGAAGCGACATCTAGCAAAACGATTTGAAACTCTTAAAATTCATGACAAAGTTATGTTGTTATAACATATTATTATTGACATAATCCTCTAGATGTCGCTTATAAACAATTTGCTTTTTCAATACGCAGATTTCTGTTTAATTTATGGTGTTTTTTTATTTTGCAGAAAAACAGTACCTTTCGTCGTAATGATATTTTATTATATACCTTTTGCTTTTTATGTTAAAACTAGTCTCAATTAAGTATTAAATTTTTTAACTTCAAAATCCATGGTTTTATAATCCCTTTACTATAAGTTTGCTATAATATTGTTCTATGTATAATCGTTCAGAGTTCGGAGCATTTTTTAAAACATCTGTCAATCTTAATAATATTTTATGATATTCTAACAAGTGTACAAGAGCGTTCCTGAGTATTTAGATTTTTTTCAAAAATTGCTAAATCTTAATATGATTAATCCAATGAACAATGGTACACTAATCTAAAAAAAAATTTAATGGTAGTTTATGTTTATTCGTTTTAAAAATTATTGAACATTTTTGACTATAAGGAAATGACCTTTCATGTAAAAATGAAATCTTAATATAATTTACATAGTCCCTAATATGAATATAATTAATTAAATATAAAAAAGGGATTTCAGTGTTTAATTATAAACCTTAATCCTCAGGAAATAGGGTGTAAATTAGTATACCTTTGTATAGTTTCGTGGCATGCGTCGCCACGCCAGAAATCGGTTTTACGTGCGGCTATAGATGTTTTGTATTTTATGCTACTTTGAAGCGACATCTAGCAAAACGATTTGAAACTCTTAAAATTCATGACAAAGTTATGTTGTTATAACATATTATTATTGATATAATCCTCTAGATGTCGCTTATAAACAATTTGCTTTTTCAATACGCAGATTTCTGTTTAATTTATGGTGTTTTTTTATTTTGCAGAAAAACAGTACCTTTCGTCGTAATGATATTTTATTATATACCTTTTGCTTTTTATGTTAAAACTAGTCTCAATTAAGTATTAAATTTTTTAACTTCAAAATCCATGGTTTTATAATCCCTTTACTATAAGTTTGCTATAATATTGTTCTATGTATAATCGTTCAGAGTTCGGAGCATTTTTAAAACATCTGTCAATCTTAATAATATTTTATGATATTCTAACAAGTGTACAAGAGCGTTCCTGAGTATTTAGATTTTTTCAAAATTGCTAAATCTTAATATGATTAATCCAATGAACAATGGTACACTAATCTAAAAAAAATTTAATGGTAGTTTATGTTTATTCGTTTTAAGAATTATTGAATATTTTTGTATAACAAAAGACCCTGTGTCTACGTGGCTGTCCCCTATAATTCTTCCTAGTCTAAGTTTACTTTTACTTAGTTTAGGAAGTAAGGGTCGTCGATGGTGGTTTAAGTTATCGTGGTGGGTTTAAGGTAACGTAAATGAATGTTTAACTTCAATTATATTACGACTGTTTTTACATATTTAAATAAATACAATTTAAACAAACAATTTTTTACCACTCCGAATGGGGAGTTTTCTAAACTAAATAGTTAGAAATAGAATCGATTAGTTCCTTGTGATCTGAGTAGTAGAGTAAACATGGATGGGATCATTTGTTTGATTAGACAACTTTACTTTTGCATCTACTCACAGCAAATATAAATATAAAAATATTTTTCCGCGACTATGATAACATTAAAAGTTAATCTACTTTGTAAATTATTCCAGTGTTTAAACTGCATAAAAACCGTTTAGCCGTTTGAGTTACAAGCATCAAAACATTTTGAGATTTAAACTAAACCTGTAAAATACTGTAAAATAATTTAAAATTATGTTTAGCATGAAAACAATTTTCAGAACAGTAATGCAAAACCCCTCCTTGTGAGTTGGACTTGCAAACTTCATATAATCAGGCACGCCAGTTTCCTGGCGATGGCTTCTGTCATCACCGAGCCCGTGCTTAACCACAATTGCAAGGTGACACCAACTGTCTCTGCAACACTGCCACCAGCAGCGTCGTAGCAAGAGTCACGTTGGCTCCGGCAAGATTTGAATTTTGCATCAAGCGCAGCAATATTTTGTATAACAAAAGACCCTGTGTCTACGTGGCTGTCCCCCTATAATTCTTCCTAGTCTAAGTTTACTTTTACTTAGTTTAGGGAAGTAAGGGTCGTCGATGGTGGTTTAAGTTATCGTGGTGGGTTTAAGGTAACGTAAATGAATGTTTAACTTCAATTATATTACGACTGTTTTTACATATTTAAATAAATACAATTTAAACAAACAATTTTTTTACCACTCCGAATGGGGAGTTTTCTAAACTAAATAGTTAGAAATAGAATCGATTAGTTCCTTGTGATCTGAGTAGTAGAGTAAACATGGATGGGATCATTTGTTTGATTAGACAACTTTACTTTTGCATCTACTCACAGCAAATATAAATATATCTTCACGAAGTTTTCAATACTTGGGTAGGTAAGAGGTCTGACAATTACGTCGTTCCGACCCACTTTCCACCGTGGGACAACGTAACAGATGGTAAGTCCGTCGCCGTCTCAATATCGATATAACTCGTACATAAGTTTTTGAAAACTTGTGTACGAAATCCCATTAGTACGAGCCTGCCATCTGAGGATCGAACTCGGGACTCGACTCGAAATCTGACCACCCTACCACTGGCTATCGTAACCTAATCAGCACTAGTAATTAATTAATTAAACAATCGATTCTCACTTTTTTCAAAACTTGAACCTGCCGCAACGCAAATTTTCATAGTGAGATCTTCACATTATGAGTGTTTGTCGAGTTTTGGGAATATGGTATAAATCTAAACGACCAAACGACAAAAAGGGCGTCCACCGGAACGAGCTAAGCTTTGAAAGTGGTCTAGTCGTAAAAAATCTGGGAACCTCTGATCCCGAGCATCCATCAACCCTCCTCAGTATAAATGTATGTTACATGTGTAGTGCTTTCATTATATAAGTATAAGAATTTAATTAGATACGTACCTTTCTTTTGTAGATGAGGTATAGAGTAACTGGCAGCAGATTCCGGCGTCGGCTGCGGCCCGGGGCAGCTGACACAGCACTGCCACCAACGTCTGCTGAGTAATTATGTAATTTGTTCTTGGCGATAGAAAATCAGTTTCGGAATGAGGTTCCACTGACGGAGAAGAAACTGCTGATATTTCTAGGAAAAAAATTATAAAAAAGTTAATATGTATCCTTTCACCCCCATTTTAATCCCCTATGATGTATTGCTTAAAGTGTTAAAACGGAGATTCTTATTAATTGTAAGCATTACCTTACATACCAACTTTCATAACTCCAATAAAAGAAACCATTTATAATATCAGTAGGGACACAAGGTCTTTTGATTGTATCACCACGACATTTATGTATCAACTGTCTGATAAATAAATATCTTCACGCAATTTCAATTTTCACTTTATTTAATATTTTTACATAATAGGAATTTAGGCGTTAAAAAAAAAAAAAAAAAAAAAAAAAAAAAAAAAAAAAAAAAAAAAAAAAAAAAAAAAAAAAAAAAAAAAAAAAAAAAAAAAAAAAAAAAAAAAAAAAAAAAAAAAAAAAAAAAAAAAAAAAAAAAAAAAAAAAAAAAAAAAAAAAAAAAAAAAAAAAAAAAAAAAAAAAAAAAAAAAAAAAAAAAAAAAAAAAAAAAAAAAAAAAAAAAAAAAAAAAAAAAAAAAAAAAAAAAAAAAAAAAAAAAAAAAAAAAAAAAAAAAAAAAAAAAAAAAAAAAAAAAAAAAAAAAAAAAAAAAAAAAAAAAAAAAAAAAAAAAAAAAAAAAAAAAAAAAAAAAAAAAAAAAAAAAAAAAAAAAAAAAAAAAAAAAAAAAAAAAAAAAAAAAAAAAAAAAAAAAAAAAAAAAAAAAAAAAAAAAAAAAAAAAAAAAAAAAAAAAAAAAAAAAAAAAAAAAAAAAAAAAAAAAAAAAAAAAAAAAAAAAAAAAAAAAAAAAAAAAAAAAAAAAAAAAAAAAAAAAAAAAAAAAAAAAAAAAAAAAAAAAAAAAAAAAAAAAAAAAAAAAAAAAAAAAAAAAAAAAAAAAAAAAAAAAAAAAAAAAAAAAAAAAAAAAAAAAAAAATTTTAATGGTAGTTTATGTTTATTCGTTTTAAAAATTATTGAACATTTTTGACTATAAGGAAATGACCTTTCATGTAAAATGAAATCTTAATAATATTTTATGATATTCTAACAAGTGTACAAGAGCGTTCCTGAGTATTTAGATTTTTTTCAAAAATTGCTAAATCTTAATATGATTAATCCAATGAACAATGGTACACTAATCTAAAAAAAAAATTTTAATGGTAGTTTATGTTTATTCGTTTTAAAAATTATTGAACATTTTTGACTATAAGGAAATGACCTTTCATGTAAAATGAAATCTTAATAATATTTTATGATATTCTAACAAGTGTACAAGAGCGTTCCTGAGTATTTAGATTTTTTTCAAAAATTGCTAAATCTTAATATGATTAATCCAATGAACAATGGTACACTAATCTAAAAAAAAAATTTTAATGGTAGTTTATGTTTATTCGTTTTAAAAATTATTGAACATTTTTGACTATAAGGAAATGACCTTTCATGTAAAATGAAATCTTAATAATATTTTATGATATTCTAACAAGTGTACAAGAGCGTTCCTGAGTATTTAGATTTTTTTCAAAAATTGCTAAATCTTAATATGATTAATCCAATGAACAATGGTACACTAATCTAAAAAAAAAATTTTAATGGTAGTTTATGTTTATTCGTTTTAAAAATTATTGAACATTTTTGACTATAAGGAAATGACCTTTCATGTAAAATGAAATCTTAATAATATTTTATGATATTCTAACAAGTGTACAAGAGCGTTCCTGAGTATTTAGATTTTTTTCAAAAATTGCTAAATCTTAATATGATTAATCCAATGAACAATGGTACACTAATCTAAAAAAAAAATTTTAATGGTAGTTTATGTTTATTCGTTTTAAAAATTATTGAACATTTTTGACTATAAGGAAATGACCTTTCATGTAAAATGAAATCTTAATAATATTTTATGATATTCTAACAAGTGTACAAGAGCGTTCCTGAGTATTTAGATTTTTTTCAAAAATTGCTAAATCTTAATATGATTAATCCAATGAACAATGGTACACTAATCTAAAAAAAAAATTTTAATGGTAGTTTATGTTTATTCGTTTTAAAAATTATTGAACATTTTTGACTATAAGGAAATGACCTTTCATGTAAAATGAAATCTTAATAATATTTTATGATATTCTAACAAGTGTACAAGAGCGTTCCTGAGTATTTAGATTTTTTTCAAAAATTGCTAAATCTTAATATGATTAATCCAATGAACAATGGTACACTAATCTAAAAAAAAATTTTAATGGTAGTTTATGTTTATTCGTTTTAAAAATTATTGAACATTTTTGACTATAAGGAAATGACCTTTCATGTAAAAATGAAATCTTAATATAATTTACATAGTCCCTAATATGAATATAATTAATTAAATATAAAAAAGGGATTTCAGTGTTTAATTATAAACCTTAATCCTCAGGAAATAGGGTGTAAATTAGTATACCTTTGTATAGTTTCGTGGCATGCGTCGCCACGCCAGAAATCGGTTTTACGTGCGGCTATAGATGTTTCACATCAAAATTCTACGAAAGTATATGTCGTACGTAATTTGCAATAGTCTTCAAAAAGATTTGCTTTTAACCGACTTCAAAAGGGAGGAGTTTCTCAATTCTATTGGAATATTTTTGTAAGCACCGATTACGCTTAAATTTATGATCCGATTTATTGATGTATAATGTGTACGTACTAACAGATTTGAAACATCGTGTGTGTACAAGTAATATGCATAAAAGATAATATTATTACAGGAATGAAAAAATGAAGTACTAACAAAATACTTATGAAAAAATGAAGTATTACGAATTTCTTACAGAAAATGGTAACTTTATTTAATAAACATTTATTTACATTTGATATAAAAATTCGATATTAATATCAAGTGGCCACAATTTAAATATTTTCTCTCTCTCTCTGTGTGACTTCAGTTATAGTTATTGCAATATTAAATCATCCACTTCTGCATCTGACTAAAGCTTGTGCAGTTAGTTTGCAAGCTGCTAGTATGCAGCAAGGTATTACCCGGAGAAGACTCTCTTTAAGCCCGACGACCCGCAGAGTGACCGGGTCTTGTACGGCGAATATTCGATGCACGCAATTGTTTAAGGATCCCGGGGATCTGGAGGCGGCCCTTGCCCCTGAAGAACTCTACGAGTCAAACGGCCCGGACCCATTGTCAATGAGATCCCGGATGTTCGTCGAAGCAATGGGATACCTACACTAGGTCAACCTGCATTAACTGTTGCGTGGAGGTACCCGACAGGCACGTCATTAGGGAGCCCTTACTGCACCTGGACGACGACCATAGCCATCTTATCTTCCGTAGAATAATGTAGGTAAGGGAAGTCGGCAAATTGGTTCCGTAACTTCGGAATAAGGATTGGCTCTGAGGACCGGGGCGTGTCGGGTTTGGACGGAAAGCGGATGCGCTCGGTGCCGGGCCTGGTCGATGCTCGATTTCGTCCCTCGGGGCGTTCGGGCTGAATCCGGACCCGCGTTCCGGCCTTCCGCGGATCTTCCTAGCCGTAAGGGCGCGTCCGTTTCGTTTTGTGAGCGATGGGCGCGCTCCTGTACGACCGCCGTTCAACGGTCAGCTCAGAACTAGCACGGGGACTCCGACTGTCTAATTAAAACTAAGCATTGCGATGGCCCTCGCGGATGTTGACGCAATGTGATTTCTGCCCAGTGCTCTGAACGTCAAGGTGAAGAATATGACTCTCTTAAGACTCTCTTAAGGCGGGAGTAACTATGACTCTCTTAACGCAGTAGCGTCGGGCCGTACGCGCAAAATGGCATAAGACGGATTGCAAGCTGTGGCTCTAACGGGCGGAGATAGTAGCGACTCCTAGTCAGGGGCGCAATTGTGCGGGGGTCAGAGAACCGCCAGCCATTCTTTGGCATATTGCTAATCAGGTGCGTCCGTGTATCCCGATACACGAACGCACCTGACTAGCAATGGGGTCTCTGCGGTCTGAGTGATCACTTCCTAGCTCCGCAAGACTCAACTCTTACCCGTGGACTGCTCGTGGCACCGCTGCTCAAGACAGGTACGGGAGGGGGGCGTGCCTAAAAAAGTCTACCCCGATAGCGGCTAATGCGACCACCCGAATCGGGCCAGGTTCGGGGTGAGATTTCCCGAGCAGCCCCAATGGGTGGTCACTTGTGACAACCAAGTCAAACTGCTTTTCTTCGGTTGAAGACTTCGCGAAAGCAGTGGGTGCTCCAGGTGGTAGGGCTAGCACCCCGACCACATTGGGTTTAAAAATCAAGCTTTGAGTCAAAATAAGAGAGTATTTTGCCACCCCGGCCTCCCACCGGTAGTCGGGGAGCTTGGTACAATCTGCGACCACTCGGACCGAGGCTCCGGCCGCGGCTCCAGAGGTCTCTGAATGGACCTGCCCGACGTGCGGGCGGTCCTTTAGAACAAAGACGGGGTTGGGCGTCCACAAACGAAGAGCCCACCCCGAAGAAACAAATGCGGAGGCTGCACCAAAAATGGTGAAGTGCAGGTGGGGGGAGGAGGAGCTGGCCCAAATGGCGAAGACGGAGGCGAAGCTCCTCGAGGAGAGCGAGTGCTGCACGAACGCAGACCTGCTCAGAGCCTTTTCTGGGTCCGAGCGGACCCTGGAGGCCATAAAAGGCAAGAGGCGTTACCGGGCAATTATCAAGAAAAAAAGGGTTCGATCCCCTTGCCTCAGAGCAGGAGTTCAGCGCACCCGGTCTCTGAGGGGATGGAACCTGCCGCACAGCCCCAGCAGGCCACCACCGACCCACCCTGCGCCAATGATCCTTCACCGCACGTTCCGGGTGACTCGGACAGCACATGCGCAGCCCAGATTGTCGCGGACCTCATTGAGTGCATCGCTGCACGAAGGGCGTGGCATGGTCTGGGCTCCCGGAGTGCAAGGCGCCACCGTATCTTACCGGATATGACTCGGGCCGACACCGCACGGGCTGGTCTCTCTAGCCGCAAACGGAGGAGAATAGAGTAGGCAAGGGTACAGGAACTGTACCGGAAATGCCGCAGACGAGCAGCAGCCAAAGTTATAGACGGCGTGCAGACGAGAGTCAGGCACTCTCTCGAGGAAATGGAGGCCTATTGGCGTCCCATACTCGGGGCAGGGCGGACGCTCCGGGACCCAGACTTGAGGCGATACTCGCCATGGGGTGAGTGGATCAGTACGGGGGTATGCACGACTTCTGTCGGCTGTGGGCGCCCTTCACGACCGACGAAGTGAAGGCGTCTAGCTTCGACTGGCAGACCGCGCCTGGTCCGGACGGGATCCGCCCGGATGAGTGGCGCACAGTTCCTGCGGCCCGAAAAGCAGAAATATTCAACTCTTGGTCGGCCTCTGGCGAGGTCCCAGTGCCCCTGCGGCAACGCCGGACTATCTTCGTGTCGAAGACCGATCTCCATCGCGTCGGTGCCGCTCCGGCACATGCATTCGATCCTGGCGCGGAGGCTGTTGGCTTGCTGCCCCCCCGATGCACGACAGCGCGGTTTCATCCGCGCCGACGGCACCTTGGAGAACACAGTGGTGCTGGACGCAATGCTGGGAGAGAGCAGGAGAAATTTGAGAGAGTGCCATGTGGCGGTCCTCGATTTCTCGAAGGCGTTCGACACAGTGTCCCATCGGGCGCTTGTCGGGCTTCGTCGGGAGCGAGGTTTGCCCGCGGCACTCTGTGACTACATCCACCGGCTGTATGAAACCGCAACCACCACCACAGTGGTTGACGGACAGCCGGGTACTCCTGTTAAAGTGGGCCGAGGCGTTCGACAGGGAGACCCATTGTCGCCAGTACTCTTTAACATGGCGATGGATGTTATTCTTGCGTCATTACCGGGGTAGGCTTCAGGCTAGAATCGGAGTTTGTCTCAGCTCTAGCCTATGCCGATGACCTCGTGCTGCTTGCAAGCAGCTAGGTAGGGATGCTGAAATCCATCAACCGTGTTTTCGAGACTGCATCGGCTTTGGGACTCAGGGTCAATTATAAAATGAGCTCCGTTTTGTCGATGGTGCCTGATGGGAAGCGCAAGAAGCACCATTACCTGACCGAAAAAACCTTTCGGATCGGACGGTTATGATTGCCGCAAATAACTTGCGTGGAACGATGGCGCTATCTAGGCCTCGACTTCCATGCGTCTGGATGCACGCATCCAAGGCGTTTTTGAAATCGTTCTCTAACGTCGTGACGTTAGAGCACGATTTCAAAAACGCCTTGAATAACATCTCAAAAGCGCCCCTTAAGCCGCAGCAGCGGCTCGAAATCGTAAGGGGACACCACATTCCGAGATTTCTGCATGTCCTTGTGCTGGGCAGGATCACGGAGGACAGGTTAGCGATGCTCGACGTCCAGATCCGGGGTGCGGTAAGGAAGTGGCTGAGGCTCCCAAAGGATGTACGTGTCGGGTACTTCCACGCAGCAGTTAAGGACGGTGGCTTAGCGATCCCTTCTCTTCGGGCTACCGTCCCGGACCTCATTATCAAGACGTTCGGGCGGCTAGATTCGTCGAGTTGGCTAGTGGCAAGGGCCGCCACCAGATCCCCTGGGATCTTTAAAAAACTGCGGAGGGCCGACAAGGTGCATCGTAAATTCACCGTACTAGAACCGGTCACGGGCCTTAGGTTCGTCGACCGATTATGGCGTGAGAAGCTGTGGAGCTCAGTGGATGGCCTCGAATTGCGAGAGTCCGCCCGCACTCCTGCTTCTACTAAGTGAATGCGGGAGGAGTCCCACAGAATCTCAGGGCGCGACTTCGTGCAGTTCGTCCACACTCACATTAATGCACTCCCCTCTCGGGTGCACAACTCGAGGGGGCAACGGACAATGTCACAATGGTGTCGTGAGATCGGTAGCAGAAGCGATGACCTCAGACCAATGGTTGGTGGTGACGGAGCTTCAGATCAAGACCACGAAAGGCCTTAGAAAGCCCGACATCATCGCCTCCAAAGATGATGTAGGGGTGATAGTGGATATGAAGGTGGTCTCGGGCCAGCGACTCTTAGACGATGCTCACCGGGAGAAACGTAATAAGTACGAATTGATGAAACAAAATGATTGATGAAACATTATCAAGATATCTCACAATTACAGCATCTATAGTTGTTCCATATTTGGTAGTAGATTCTTTTGGATTGTTGTTGATTTGCAATTGAAATTCTTTTTGAAGAAATGTCATTAATGGCAGTGATTCAACTCTTGCAAATTTACATTAAAATCTCCAGCTAATTTTAATGGTAGTTTATGTTTATTCGTTTTAAAAATTATTGAACATTTTTGACTATAAGGAAATGACCTTTCATGTAAAAATGAAATCGTATTATAATTTACATTATACGAAATTCACTTATATGAAATTTTTGATTTTTTTTTAAATAAAATTATAAACCTTAATCCTCAGGTAATCGGGTATAAATTAGTATACCTTTGTATAGCGTGGCGACCCGTCGCCACGGCATGCGTCGCTACGCCAGAAATCGGTTTTACATGCGGCTATAGATGTTTCACATCAAAATTCATACATTTTTAATATTATTCTACTAATTATTTTTTATACATGTATATCATTGTAACGAATAAAGTATTAAGAAAATTAAAATTCATGTTCATTTCAAGCTTTATCATCATGATAATTAAGAAGATGTCAAATGTTACATATGTTATTTTAAAATAAATAAAATATCTTCACGCAATTCCCAATACAGGGGTAGACAGAGGTCGAGTCTAGACAATCAAGTCCCTTCGACCCACCTTCCACCGAAGATATTTTCGGGACAACGTGACAGGTGGTGAGCCCGTCGCCGCCTTTATGTCCAAGCCAACGATATTCGTACATAAGTTTTTTTTTGAAAAACCCATTGGTACGAGCCTACCAACTGGGGATCGAACTCGGGTCTATTGACTCGAAATTCCGACCACCCAACCACTCGGCTATCGTGACTTCTTAAATAAAAAAATAACTATATGTTATTTTGTAGTTAATTTCCTGAAAGGTTTACATAGCTGATATTAAAATATGTTTTATTCCTACTTACAGAAATTCAATCTTTTCTTCTTTTTTAATTTTATATAAATTTCTATCTTTAGTAGGTAACACTTCAAGTAATGATTCTAATCACAAAAGCACAAAATAGGCACAAAATAAGGACTGCTAGCGTTTGCACAAGTTTGTAGTTTTCCAGCCCAATTTTGGATATAAATAGTGTGCAACCAAGTATAAAGAGCTTTATATTCCTCCGCCTTGTTGTGAATTCGCTTCGATAATTCGCTTGACTATGAGTACTTCTACTGTGTGTAATAGTAATTTCGAGAGTTATTTATGAAATTAAGTTGGCCGCAAATTTAACATAACGTATGTTAGGTGAATTGAAACTAAAATAGCTGTGCAAGAATATCATAATTTGCATAAAATTATAAAATTTACATATACACATTGCCTTTTATTCTATCCAAATACTGACTGTACTAAATCGTATAAATCTCTGTTGTGACAAAATTAATTAAGTAACTATACACTTGGCAGAATTATTTTGCTATAAAATAAGTGTAGTGTAGAGTTAGTTATTTAATATTGTCACAACATATAATATTACAGACAAATTTCTGCAAGGCAACATAACAGTTTTCGGGGACAAAGTTCAGGTGGCGTTAGTTGTCAAAACAGTGCTTTGAAATGCTTTGAGAGGGCTCTCTTCTCCCAGTATATTATAACTATACTCTTGGGTTTTATTGTAGTTACTTTGGTTGAGTTACAAAAATAATAAGTAGATAGATCACCACAATAAAACCGCAGGATCAAAAGCTTTATTTAGAATGTCGAGTGAAGAACTTATTGAAAATTGTCACTGTGCCGATGAGTATTATGGTGAGTAGTAATTAATGTTAGTATCATATTTTTTCCTAAGTACTACATTTATATTATGTACCTAAAAATGGTTTATGAATGATATGAACTGAAATGAACTATCGACTTGAATACTGGAAATACTTTTAACTAATTGAAAGGACTTGATTTTTATTTCCATTTGTAAATTTCACAATGTTGAGGGGGTGAGGGGAATATGGCCGCGGCGCGTAAATTCTCATTTAAAATTCAAATATTGTGCTAATTACTGTATGAATTTTAAAAATAATGAGAATCCCGATTAAATTTCATTCTCAAATATCAACAAATGGGATTTTCCCGCACAGTGAATAGACTAAAATATAATGATAAAATAAAAAAAACAACTAGTTCACTTATAGATGACATAGACATCATCATCAGACAGTTTTAAAAATTATTATCATTAGCTAGTTTCCATTCCTATGTAGCGAATCAACTTTTAATTTTTGAATTATCAAATTTGTACAAATTGTTCACTAGTGATGTAGTTACCCGCTTTGAATATAGACAAATGTACCTTACCTACTAACATATTCTTAATCACCTGAATGAAAATTGTCTGTAGAATAGAGAAAATGTCATTTATTATTTAAATAATAAAAAGAAATAATAGAAAATAAAACATATCTAATTTATTACCTATTTTGAAAATTTGATGTAATGTTCACATATTTTTTGCAATTGTCTGAAATTAATGTTTCTTTAAGTCGGCTGTTTTTTTAAGTTCATTAATGTTTCTTTAAGTACATTACGACTAAATTATATCTTGCTTCCGCTTCAATTAATAGATTCCCTGTTCACATCTACTAATATTAACGACCGGCTGAACAATCTCCCTCCGCTATCTCGGAGTTTTTTTCATACTGCTGACTAGGCTATAGGTATTTCAGATTCTCATATATTTGATTTTATATTAACTTAGTACTTACTGTCCACCAGAACAAGGTCCAATCGCTCAAGAACATAACGCTTACCGGCTTCCATGTCATCTAACCGAACTTAAAAAATTGATGTTCAATAAATTTAAAAATATCGATAACATTTATAATAATATTTCCCAAACTCAACATCCATCCTCCATTTTGCACAATAATGGCGATTTCCCGCGCAAGTTATTAATGTAAATAAATGAGTCACAAAAAAGAATGTGTTTAACATGTGTAATCATACTAATATTTTAAAGAAAAAATTAAAGATATCAAATTATAAACAGAAAGCATGATCGGGTGTTCCAATGTGAGATAAACATAAGAATTATATTATTAGAAATAAACATCACGACCAATATGAAGACTTGATACGATAATCATTGTGAAATTAAAAACTAAAGTTATAATTACATTATATATATAATAACAATATGTATAAAAGTTATATGGAAATAGGTTTGATAAAATATTATTCTAAAGAAATAGCTATGTTTTTTTATGAAAATATGGTTTTATAATTGATTTTTATGAATGGTCGGCGTGGGTGTCTCGTATTACAATGGCGGGAAAGATAATGTAAACATACTTGATTCTGCCATTAAACGTCAATGCTACCGAAAAAACAAAATATTGGTGTTGCTTAGTAAGACACGGAATTTAACATCTTTTTTTTCAGTGTTTATTTAAATAAAATATAAATTTAATATTTCAAAAATAAAAGTTTGATCAATTGGCCATAACGCGGCCAGAGCGTTCTAAAATGATTCATATGGCCAAATACCAATTGGCCGTACTGTGAGGATAAAAATAATTGATTTTTTCTACTTTCTATCGTATCCTGTCTGCCATAAATAGGATTTACCCAAGTAGCCATGACTAGTGGATTAGAGAACGCAGTGCGACTCTCGCCTTTGATGCTGCTGCAAATCTTCAGCTGCTATTTTTGGTAAAATTTGTGGAGATTTATGACTAACCGTTTTCATTTGAAAGGATTTAAAGTAAAATTAAAAATAAATAGTCACTAATACACATGCCAAATTTACTTATTCTCATAATGTTATGTATAAATTGTGTTTTAATTTTTTTTAATACAGAAAAGAGTGATTGAATCTTAGAAGAACTAAACCAGATCCTGACAGGAGCTGCAAACGAAATCTTTAAACTCCAGGAAAAGGGCAGTTCTTCTGAAATGATCCAAGACAGAGGAAATGGAGACACAAATTTCATTTGGCAGTTAGTCGTGCAATTTATTCCCATAACTGGGACAAACTACTGTATCTCCTACATAAATCACCTGTTTCGAACATAAACCAAATAGACATGATGAGCTACCTATTTATATAAGAGTAAGTTTCATATATATTTGTAAACATGAAGAAATTTCAAAAGCAACTATGTATACATTTTTATGGATTTTAAAAGCATCTATACAATGCTGGAATTTTGCTTTTGCATGTCAATTGATTTTTAAATTCTTCATTAATTTCATAGCAATAATGAAATAAATGGCTATAAGCCTTACAGTGCATATAATTTCAATATTTACTGCTTCTATTAGTAAAAGCTTTAAGGTTGCATATTTCCTCTCTGAAAAGAGGATATTTCTCTTATTCCACTTTCAACCAACAATACTTAAAATGGAAAATGCACATGTGTTACCATCAGGTAAACCTCAATTTCCAAGAATCAATGAAATAAAATAGTAGGCAGTAAATGACAATTAACAATGGATACTATCATAAAAAAATCCTAATTTGTGTAATCATTATTATACATAATCGTTAGTATATCACCAAACGAAAGCTACATTAACATGTAGGTATAAGCTTTGACTTATCTTAAATTTGCTTATGAATTTGTGATATAAACAGTTGTATTGATTTCTACAATTTAATTTCAGGCGCTATAATCCTACTAATGAACCATCCCATTGCCAAGGAGCGCTCCCTGTTAAGTGAGTACTTACACATGGTCCTGTCATGTCGTACAGATGAACATAAAAAGCTCTTAACAAAGTTCTGCTGTCTTTGACAGACAAAATTTATGGAAGAAATAATAGAAAATAAAACATATCTAATTTATTACCTATTTTGAAAATTTGATGTAATGTTCACATATTTTTTGCAATTGTCTGAAATTAATGTTTCTTTAAGTCGGCTGTTTTTTTAAGTTCATTAATGTTTCTTTAAGTACATTACGACTAAATTATATCTTGCTTCCGCTTCAATTAATAGATTCCCTGTTCACATCTACTAATATTAACGACGGGCTGAACAATCTCCCTCCGCTATCTCGGAGTTTTTTTCATACTGCTGACTAGGCTATAGGTATTTCAGATTCTCATATACCTGATTTTATATTAACTTAGTACTTACTGTCCACCAGAACAAGGTCCAATCGCTCAAGAACATAACGCTTACCGGCTTTCATGTCATCTAACCGAACTTAAAAAATTGATGTTTAATAAATTTAAAAATATCGATAACATTTATAATAATATTTCCCAAACTCAATATCCATCCTCCATTTTGCACAATAATGGCGATTTCCCGCGCAAGTTATTAATGTAAATAAATGAGTCACAAAAAAGAATGTGTTTAACATGTGTAATCATACTAATATTTTAAAGAAAAAATTAAAGATATCAAATTATAAACAGAAAGCATGATCGGGTGTTCCAATGTGAGATAAACATAAGAATTATATTATTAGAAATAAACATCACGACCAATATGAAGACTTGATACGATAATCATTGTGAAATTAAAAAACTAAAGTTATAATTACATTATATATATAATAACAATATGTATAAAAGTTATATGGAAATAGGTTTGATAAAATATTATTCTAAAGAAATAGCTATGTTTTTTATGAAAATATGGTTTTATAATTGATTTTATGAATGGTCGGCGTGGGTGTCTCGTATTACAATGGCGGAAAGATAATGTAAACATACTTGATTCTGCCATTAAACGTCAATGCTACCGAAAAAACAAAATATTGGTGTTGCTTAGTAAGACACGGAATTTAACATCTTTTTTTTCAGTGTTTATTTAAATAAAATATAAATTTAATATTTCAAAAATAAAAGTTTGATCAATTGGCCATAACGCGGCCAGAGCGTTCTAAAATGATTCATATGGCCAAATACCAATTGGCCGTACTGTGAGGATAAAAATAATTGATTTTTTCTACTTTCTATCGTATCCCCTGTCTGCCATAAATAGGATTTACCCAAGTAGCCATGACTAGTGGATTAGAGAACGCAGTGCGACTCTCGCCTTTGATGCTGCTGCAAATCTTCAGCTGCTATTTTTGGTAAAATTTGTGGAGATTTATGACTAACCGTTTTCATTTGAAAGGATTTAAAGTAAAATTAAAAATAAATAGTCACTAATACACATGCCAAATTTACTTATTCTCATAATGTTACGTATAAATTGTGTTTTAATTTTTTTTTTAATACAGAAAAGAGTGATTGAATCTTTAGAAGAATCCAAACCAGATCCTGACAGGAGCTGCAAACGAAATCTTCTACAACTCCAGGAAAAGGGCAGTTCTTCTGAAAATGATCCAAGACAGAGGAAATGGAGACACAAATTTCATTTGGCAGTTAGTCGTGCAATTTATTCCCATAACTGGGACAAACTACTGTATCTCCTACATAAATCACCTGTTTCGGAACATAAACCAAATAGACATGATGAGCTACCTATTTATATAAGAGTAAGTTTCATATATATTTGTAAACATGAAGAAATTTCAAAAGCAACTATGTATACATTTTTATGGATTTTAAAAGCATCTATACAATGCTGGAATTTTGCTTTTGCATGTCAATTGATTTTTAAATTCTTCATTAATTTCATAGCAATAATGAAATAAATGGCTATAAGCCTTACAGTGCATATAATTTCAATATTTACTGCTTCTATTAGTAAAAGCTTAAGGTTGCATATTTCCTCTCTGAAAAGAGGATATTTCTCTCTTATTCCACTTTCAACCAACAATACTTAAAATGGAAAATGCACATGTGTTACCATCAGGTAAACCCTCAATTTCCAAGAATCAATGAAATAAAATAGTAGGCAGTAAATGACAATTAACAATGGATACTATCATAAAAAAAATCCTAATTTGTGTAATCATTATTATACATAATCGTTAGTATATCACCAAACGAAAGCTACATTAACATGTAGGTATAAGCTTTGACTTATCTTAAATTTGCTTATGAATTTGTGATATAAACAGTTGTATTGATTTCTACAATTTAATTTCAGGCGCTTACAATCCTACTAATGAACCATCCCATTGCCAAGGAGCGCTCCTGTTAAGTGAGTACTTACACATGGTCCTGTCATGTCGTACAGATGAACATAAAAAGCTCTTAACAAAGTTCTGCTGTCTTTGACAGACAAAATTTATGGAAGAAATAATAGATATATTTGAAAGCATAACAACATCTTATATATTTAATACTAAATATTACTATACATGATGTAATGGTGAAACAAAGCAGCAGGATAGCTTCCTTTAGTTGATTGTCAATGTGAACCTCTAATTATTATGATACAGGATGAGTGCTCCTTTTGTTAATAAAAATGTTGATGAATATCAATTAGAATTTTGAATATTCAAGAATACAAAAGTCATTGTATATTTTAGTGTTTATTTTCTTAATATTTAAGATTAATTGAAATTAATATTATAAAATAATGACTATTACTTTGAATTAAAAATTTTGTTAATAAAAATGTTGATGAATATCAATTAGAATTTTGATTGAATATTCAAGAATACAAAAGTCATTGTATATTTTAGTGTTTATTTTCTTAATATTTAAGATTAATTGGAAATTAATATTATAAAATAATGACTATTACTTTGAATTAAAAATTTTGTTAATAAAATAATAAAAAATCCTTTTATTTCATGCTACTAGAATTTCCTTTGTTTAAAGTACTTTTAATTATTTTTAAAGATTAATTATTAATGTAATACAATTATTGCATCATGGTTACCCTCTTACATTTATTATGATTACTTAGTTTTTAGTATATTTAACTGTCAATGTGAATCTCTAATTATTATGTTTATGCAAATGATGCTGGATGAGTGCTCCTTTTGTTAATAAAAATGTTGATGAATATCAATTAGAATTTTTGATTGAATATTCAAGAATACATACAAGAAGTCATTGTTGTTTATTTCATTAATATTTAAGAATAATTGAAAATTTTATATTATTAACTATATTGTTATTTTAAATTAAGATATTTTAAATTAAACAACAAAAATAAAAGCCTTTTATTTCCGGATGCTAGAATTTAATTATAAATACTAATCATTAGTTTTAACAATTGAATACAATTATTGCACATGGTTACCATCTTATATTTATTACGATTGCTTAATTTTTTTAAGTGTATTTAACTGGTAGTAACTCTGTATATTTAGGAACCCCTTTCAGGTGAAGGCCTTTCCCAATAGATTGCCACTTTCCATAGATTGGTCTTTAAGCTATCTGTTTCCATTGTAATTCATGTGAAACTATCAATTGATTTTTAAATTCTTCATTAATTTCATAGCAATAATGAAATAAATGGCTATAATCCTTACAGTGCATATAATTTCAATATTTACTGCTATTAGTAAAAGCTTTAAGGTTGCATATTTCCTCTCTGAAAAGAGGATATTTCTCTCTCTTATTCCACTTTCAACCAACAATACTTAAAAATGGAAAATGCACATGTGTTACCATCAGGTAAACCCTCAATTTCCAAGAATCAATGAAATAAAATAGTAGGCAGTAAATGACAATTAACAATGGATACTATCATAAAAAAAAATCCTAATTTGTGTAATCATTATTATACATAATCGTTAGTATATCACCAAACGAAAGCTACATTAACATGTAGGTATAAGCTTTGACTTATCTTAAATTTGCTTATGAATTTGTGATATAAACAGTTGTATTGATTTCTACAATTTAATTTCAGGCGCTTACAATCCTACTAATGAACCATCCCATTGCCAAGGAGCGCTCCCTGTTAAGTGAGTACTTACACATGGTCCTGTCATGTCGTACAGATGAACATAAAAAAGCTCTTAACAAAGTTCTGCTGTCTTTGACAGACAAAATTTATGGAAGAAATAATAGATATATTTGAAAGCATAACAACATCTTATATATTTAATACTAAATATTACTATACATGATGTAATGGTGAAACAAAGCAGCAGGATAGCTTCCTTTAGTTGATTGTCAATGTGAACCTCTAATTATTATGATACAGGATGAGTGCTCCTTTTGTTAATGAAGAATGTTGATGAATAACAATTAGTATTGAATATTCAAGAATACATACAAGAAGTCATTGTTGTTTATTTCATTAATATTTAAGATTAATTGAAATTAATATTATAAAATAATGACTATTACTTTGAATTAAAAATTTTGTTAATAAAAATGTTGATGAATATCAATTAGAATTTTGAATATTCAAGAATACATACAAGAAGTCATTGCTGTTTATTTCATTAATATTTAAGATTAATTGAAATTAATATTATAAAATAATGACTATTACTTTGAATTAAAAATTTTGTTAATAAAATAATAAAAAATCCTTTTATTTCATGCTACTAGAATTTCCTTTGTTTAAAAGTACTTTTAATTATTTTTAAAGATTAATTATTAATGTAATACAATTATTGCATCATGGTTACCCGCTTTGAATATCGACAAATGTACCTTACCTACTAACATATTCTTAATCACCTGAATGAAAATTGTCTGTAGAATAGAGAAAATGTCATTTATTATTTAAATAATAAAAAGAAATAATAGAAAATAAAACATATCTAATTTATTACCTATTTTGAAAATTTGATGTAATGTTCACATATTTTTTGCAATTGTCTGAAATTAATGTTTCTTTAAGTACATTACGACTAAATTATATCTTGCTTCCGCTTCAATTAATAGATTCCCTGTTCACATCTACTAATATTAACGACCGGCTGAACAATCTCCCTCCGCTATCTCGGAGTTTTTTTCATACTGCTGACTAGGCTATAGGTATTTCAGATTCTCATATATTTGATTTTATATTAACTTAGTACTTACTGTCCACCAGAACAAGGTCCAATCGCTCAAGAACATAACGCTTACCGGCTTCCATGTCATCTAACCGAACTTAAAAAATTGATGTTCAATAAATTTAAAAATATCGATAACATTTATAATAATATGAACTGAAATGAACTATCGACTTGAATACTGGAAATACTTTTAACTAATTGAAAGGATTTAAAGTAAAATTAAAAATAAATAGTCACTAATACACATGCCAAATTTACTTATTCTCATAATGTTATGTATAAATTGTGTTTTAATTTTTTTTTTAATACAGAAAAGAGTGATTGAATCTTTAGAAGAATCCAAACCAGATCCTGACAGGAGCTGCAAACGAAATCTTTTAAAACTCCAGGAAAAGGGCAGTTCTTCTGAAAATGATCCAAGACAGAGGAAATGGAGACACAAATTTCATTTGGCAGTTAGTCGTGCAATTTATTCCCATAACTGGGACAAACTACTGTATCTCCTACATAAATCACCTGTTTCGGAACATAAACCAAATAGACATGATGAGCTACCTATTTATATAAGAGTAAGTTTCATATATATTTGTAAAACATGAAGAAATTTCAAAAGCAACTATGTATACATTTTTATGGATTTTAAAAGCATCTATACAATGCTGGAATTTTGCTTTTGCATGTCAATTGATTTTTAAATTCTTCATTAATTTCATAGCAATAATGAAATAAATGGCTATAAGCCTTACAGTGCATATAATTTCAATATTTACTGCTTCTATTAGTAAAAGCTTTAAGGTTGCATATTTCCTCTCTGAAAAGAGGATATTTCTCTCTCTTATTCCACTTTCAACCAACAATACTTAAAAATGGAAAATGCACATGTGTTACCATCAGGTAAACCCTCAATTTCCAAGAATCAATGAAATAAAATAGTAGGCAGTAAATGACAATTAACAATGGATACTATCATAAAAAAAAATCCTTTTATTTCATGCTACTAAATTTCCTTTGTTTAAAAAGTACTTTTAATTATTTTTAAAGATTAATTATTAATGTAAATAAATGAGTCACAAAAAAGAATGTGTTTAACATGTGTAATCATACTAATATTTTAAAGAAAAAATTAAAGATATCAAATTATAAACAGAAAGCATGATCGGGTGTTCCAATGTGAGATAAACATAAGAATTATATTATTAGAAATAAACATCACGACCAATATGAAGACTTGATACGATAATCATTGTGAAATTAAAAACAGTTATAATTACATTACATATATAATAACAATATGTATAAAAGTTATATGGAAATAGGTTTGATAAAATATTATTCTAAAGAAATAGCTATGTTTTTTTATGAAAATATGGTTTTATAATTGATTTTATGAATGGTCGGCGTGGGTGTCTCGTATTACAATGGCGGGAAAGATAATGTAAACATACTTGATTCTGCCATTAAACGTCAATGCTACCGAAAAACAAAAATATTGGTGTTGTTTAGTAAGACACGGAATTTAACATCTTTTTTTCAGTGTTTATTTAAATAAAATATAAATTTAATATTTCAAAATAAAAAGTTTGATCAATTGGCCATAACGCGGCCAGAGCGTTCTAAATGATTCATATGGCCAAATACCAATTGGCCGTACTGTGAGGATAAAAATAATTGATTTTTTCTACTTTCTATCGTATCCCCTGTCTGCCATAAATAGGATTTACCCAAGTAGCCATGACTAGTGGATTAGAGAACGCAGTGCGACTCTCGCCTTTGATGCTGCTGCAAATCTTCAGCTGCTATTTTTGGTAAAATTTGTGGAGATTTATGACTAACCGTTTTCATTTGAAAGGATTTAAAGTAAAATTAAAAATAAATAGTCACTAATACACATGCCAAATTTACTTATTCTCATAATGTTACGTATAAATTGTGTTTTAATTTTTTTTTTAATACAGAAAAGAGTGATTGAATCTTTAGAAGAATCCAAACCAGATCCTGACAGGAGCTGCAAACGAAATCTTCTACAACTCCAGGAAAAGGGCAGTTCTTCTGAAAATGATCCAAGACATAGGAAATGGAGACACAAATTTCATTTGGCAGTTAGTCGTGCAATTTATTCCCATAACTGGGACAAACTACTGTATCTCCTACATAAATCACCTGTTTCGGAACATAAACCAAATAGACATGATGAGCTACCTATTTATATAAGAGTAAGTTTCATATATATTTGTAAAACATGAAGAAATTTCAAAAGCAACTATGTATACATTTTTATGGATTTTAAAAGCATCTATACAATGCTGGAATTTTGCTTTTGCATGTCAGTTGATTTTTAAATTCTTCATTAATTTCATAGCAATAATGAAATAAATGGCTATAATCCTTACAGTGCATATAATTTCAATATTTACTGCTATTAGTAAAAGCTTTAAGGTTGCATATTTCCTCTCTGAAAAGAGGATATTTCTCTCTCTTATTCCACTTTCAACCAACAATACTTAAAAATGGAAAATGCACATGTGTTACCATCAGGTAAACCCTCAATTTCCAGAATCAATGAAATAAAATAGTAGGCAGTAAATGACAATTAACAATGGATACTATCATAAAAAAAAATCCTAATTTGTGTAATCATTATTATACATAATCGTTAGTATATCACCAAACGAAAGCTACATTAACATGTAGGTATAAGCTTTGACTTATCTTAAATTTGCTTATGAATTTGTGATATAAACAGTTGTATTGATTTCTACAATTTAATTTCAGGCGCTTACAATCCTACTAATGAACCATCCCATTGCCAAGGAGCGCTCCCTGTTAAGTGAGTACTTACACATGGTCCTGTCATGTCGTACAGATGAACATAAAAAAGCTCTTAACAAAGTTCTGCTGTCTTTGACAGACAAAATTTATGGAAGAAATAATAGATATATTTGAAAGCATAACAACATCTTATATATTTAATACTAAATATTACTATACATGATGTAATGGTGAAACAAAGCAGCAGGATAGCTTCCTTTAGTTGATTGTCAATGTGAACCTCTAATTATTATGATACAGGATGAGTGCTCCTTTTGTTAATGAAGAATGTTGATGAATAACAATTAGTATTGAATATTCAAGAATACAAAGTCATTGTATATTTTAGTGTTTATTTTCTTAATATTTAAGATTAATTGGAAATTAATATTATAAAATAATGACTATTACTTTGAATTAAAAATTTTGTTAATAAAATAATAAAAAATCCTTTTATTTCATGCTACTAGAATTTCCTTTGTTTAAAGTACTTTTAATTATTTTTAAAGATTAATTATTAATGTAATACAATTATTGCATCATGGTTACCCTCTTACATTTACTATGATTACTTAGTTTTAGTATATTTAACTGTCATTGTGAATCTCTAATTATTATGTTTATGCAAATGATGCTGGATGAGTGCTCCTTTTGTTAATAAAATGTTGATGAATAACAATTAGTATTGAATATTCAAGAATACATACAAGAAGTCATTGCTGTTTATTTCATTAATATTTAAAAATGGAAAATGCACATGTGTTACCATCAGGTAAACCCTCAATTTCAAGAATCAATGAAATAAAATAGTAGGCAGTAAATGACAATTAACAATGGATACTATCATAAAAAAATCCTAATTTGTGTAATCATTATTATACATAATCGTTAGTATATCACCAAACGAAAGCTACATTAACATGTAGGTATAAGCTTTGACTTATCTTAAATTTGCTTATGAATTTGTGATATAAACAGTTGTATTGATTTCTACAATTTAATTTCAGGCGCTTACAATCCTACTAATGAACCATCCCATTGCCAAGGAGCGCTCCTGTTAAGTGAGTACTTACACATGGTCCTGTCATGTCGTACAGATGAACATAAAAGCTCTTAACAAAGTTCTGCTGTCTTTGACAGACAAAATTTATGGAAGAAATAATAGATATATTTGAAAGCATAACAACATCTTATATATTTAATACTAAATATTACTATACATGATGTAATGGTGAAACAAAGCAGCAGGATAGCTTCCTTTAGTTGATTGTCAATGTGAACCTCTAATTATTATGATACAGGATGAGTGCTCCTTTTGTTAATAAAATAATAAAAATCCTTTTATTTCATGCTACTAGAATTTCCTTAGTTTAAAGTACTTTTAATTATTTTTAAAGATTAATTATTAATGTAATACAATTATTGCATCATGGTTACCCTCTTACATTTACTATGATTACTTAGTTTTTTAGTATATTTAACTGTCAATGTGAATCTCTAATTATTATGATACAGGATGAGTGCTCCTTTTGTTAATGAAGAATGTTGATGAATAACAATTAGTATTGAATATTCAAGAATACATACAAGAAGTCATTGTTGTTTATTTCATTAATATTTTAAGAATAATTGAAAATTTTATAATATTATTAACTATTGTTGTTTTCAATTAAATAATTTTAAATCCAAGCTTAGCAAAAATAAAGCCTCTTATTTCCGGATGCTAGAATTTAATTATACAAATACTAATCATTAGTTTTAACAATTGAGAATACGGTATTGCATGGTTACCATCTTATATATTTATTACGATTGCTTAATTTTTTTTTAAATTATATTTAACTGGTAGTAACTCTGTATATTTAGGAACCCCTTTCAGGTGAAGGCCTTTCCCAATAGATTGCCACTTTCCATAGATTGGTCTTAAGCTATCTGTTTCCATTGTAATTCATGTGAAACTATCAATTGATTTTTGATAATTGACGATTTGTGTTCTCTGATACTCTACGCTGTTTTCTATTATTGAAGATGAGCTTCAGTCACTGTGGTCTACAGTTGAGGAGCCCTTTTATAAAATCAGCAATAGGCTGTTTTAGTTCTAGTGCTGTGCTTACTCTCTGGTTATAATTGTAGCGACAAGTTTATAAATATTGTAGACATTAAGCTTATGGGCCTGTAGTTTGCGATACCCTTAGGATCTCCTTATTTATTAATCGAAATAATGTTGGATTCAGACCACTGAGAAGGAGTTTCTAATTCCTTTTTAAATAATTTTGCTAAGGGTTGCAAAATTAGCAAAATTATTTTATACGTAGTTTGAAATTGGCCGTCTTTAAGGCATCATTTGTAGTATTATCGTTCGCTTGGATATGAAGACACCGACAGGCGGATCACCTGTCACGTAGTCCCAAAAATTGTTCATCAAAAACAAATTTTGTTAAAAAACCTATTGCTACAAGTATGCCCACTTGGGGTTTGAACTCGGGTCTCTCGACTCGAATTCTGATTATCCAACCACTGGGCTGTCGTGACTCTGACTCTGGCTATCGTGTCTGACAAGTTTTGAAGATTAATATTATTCATAAAAGCAATTCTATTAATAAACAAACAAAAGCTGCACAGGTACTACACTTTTAATGTTGTTTAAGCAAACGGAAACAACCAGTGCTATTTATAGTTTGTCTATGATAATAATAATAATAATATAATTTATTTTACTTAGTATTATATATAGTCTTATTGTTAAGTGTTTTGACAATTCATGTCACTAATGTACAATGATGATAGTGTAATACTGGTGAAAATTAATTATAATACCCGTACCAAATTAGCGCCATCTCTATATCTGTATTCGTCTTACCTAAATATAGAACCCAACTTGAAACCTAGATGTCACTATTACTGAAATGAATACTTTTATCCACGCAAAATGTTACCAGTGGTAGAGCCACGCATCAGCTTTTGTTGTTGCATGAATGAGCCGGCTCGACCGGGGAAGTACCACGACCTCACAGAATACCAACGTGAAGTAGAAGTCTAACTTCTGCGTTTCGTCTGGTGAGTGCAGGTAACCGGAAACCTGCATACCCCCCTCCCCCAGAATTGGGGAAGGGGGGCACTCTAAGGGAGGCAACGCATCTGCTGTGCCTCTGGTATTGCGGGTGTTCACGGGCGGCGGTAATCACTTACCATCACGTGAGCCACCTGCTCGTTTGCCTCCCTTTTCTATAAGAAAAAAAATGTTGTACGTGTAAATTCAACAGCCATTACAATAATAAAAAATTCAAATACGTCATACATTTTGTCTAGCGTTTAATGGAGTTTGCAGTATGTATATATATACGCGGCGGAGGTGAAATCTTTAGAAAATGAACTTCCATGTATTCGGTGTCACTGTCTCTCAATGTGTGTGTGTGTGTGTGTGTGTGTGTGTGTGTGTGTGTGTGTGTGTGTGTGTGTGTGTGTGTGTGTGTGTGTGTGTGTGTGTGTGTGTGTGTGTGTGTGTGTGTGTGTGTGTGTGTGTGTGTGTGTGTGTGTGTGTGTGTGTGTGTGTGTGTGTGTGTGTGTGTGTGTGTGTGTGTGTGTGTGTGTGTGTGTGTGTGTGTGTGTGTGTGTGTGTGTGTGTGTGTGTGTGTGTGTGTGTGTGTGTGTGTGTGTGTGTGTGTGTGTGTGTGTGTGTGTGTGTGTGTGTGTGTGTGTGTGTGTGTGTGTGTGTGTGTGTGTGTGTGTGTGTGTGTGTGTGTGTGTGTGTGTGTGTGTGTGTGTGTGTGTGTGTGTGTGTGTGTGTGTGTGTGTGTGTGTGTGTGTGTGTGTGTGTGTGTGTGTGTGTGTGTGTGTGTGTGTGTGTGTGTGTGTGTGTGTGTGTGTGTGTGTGTGTGTGTGTGTGTGTGTGTGTGTGTGTGTGTGTGTGTGTGTGTGTGTGTGTGTGTGTGTGTGTGTGTGTGTGTGTGTGTGTGTGTGTGTGTGTGTGTGTGTGTGTGTGTGTGTGTGTGTGTGTGTGTGTGTGTGTGTGTGTGTGTGTGTGTGTGTGTGTGTGTGTGTGTGTGTGTGTGTGTGTGTGTGTGTGTGTGTGTGTGTGTGTGTGTGTGTGTGTGTGTGTGTGTGTGTGTGTGTGTGTGTGTGTGTGTGTGTGTGTGTGTGTGTGTGTGTGTGTGTGTGTGTGTGTGTGTGTGTGTGTGTGTGTGTGTGTGTGTGTGTGTGTGTGTGTGTGTGTGTGTGTGTGTGTGTGTGTGTGTGTGTGTGTGTGTGTGTGTGTGTGTGTGTGTGTGTGTGTGTGTGTGTGTGTGTGTGTGTGTGTGTGTGTGTGTGTGTGTGTGTGTGTGTGTGTGTGTGTGTGTGTGTGTGTGTGTGTGTGTGTGTGTGTGTGTGTGTGTGTGTGTGTGTGTGTGTGTGTGTGTGTGTGTGTGTGTGTGTGTGTGTGTGTGTGTGTGTGTGTGTGTGTGTGTGTGTGTGTGTGTGTGTGTGTGTGTGTGTGTGTGTGTGTGTGTGTGTGTGTGTGTGTGTGTGTGTGTGTGTGTGTGTGTGTGTGTGTGTGTGTGTCTGCGTGTTCGTGTGCGTGCGCGTGCGCGTGCGTGTGTGTGTGTGTGTGTGTGTGATTCACTCGAAAAACTTGCATCATGGTTACCCTCTTACATTTACTATGATTACTTAGTTTTTAGTATATTTAACTGTCATTGTGAATCTCTAATTATTATGATACAGGATGAGTGCTCCTTTGTTAATGAAGAATGTTGATGAATAACAATTAGTATTGAATATTCAAGAATACAAAGTCATTGTATATTTTAGTGTTTATTTTCTTAATATTTAAGATTAATTGGAAATTAATATTATAAAATAATGACTATTACTTTGAATTAAAAATTTTGTTAATAAAATAATAAAAAACCTTTTTATTTCATGCTACTAGAATTTCCTTAGTTTAAAGTACTTTTAATTATTTTTAAAGATTAATTATTAATGTAATACAATTATTGCATCATGGTTACCCTCTTACATTTACTATGATTACTTAGTTTTTAGTATATTTAACTGTCATTGTGAATCTCTAATTATTATGATACAGGATGAGTGCTCCTTTTGTTAATAAAATAATAAAAATCCTTTTTATTTCATGCTACTAGAATTTCCTTAGTTTAAAGTACTTTTAATTATTTTTAAAGATTAATTATTAATGTAATACAATTATTGCATCATGGTTACCCTCTTACATTTACTATGATTACTTAGTTTTTAGTATATTTAACTGTCATTGTGAATCTCTAATTATTATGATACAGGATGAGTGCTCCTTTTGTTAATAAAATAATAAAAATCCTTTTTATTTCATGCTACTAGAATTTCCTTAGTTTAAAGTACTTTTAATTATTTTTAAAGATTAATTATTAATGTAATACAATTATTGCATCATGGTTACCCTCTTACATTTACTATGATTACTTAGTTTTTAGTATATTTAACTGTCATTGTGAATCTCTAATTATTATGATACAGGATGAGTGCTCCTTTTGTTAATAAAATAATAAAAATCCTTTTTATTTCATGCTACTAGAATTTCCTTAGTTTAAAGTACTTTTAATTATTTTTAAAGATTAATTATTAATGTAATACAATTATTGCATCATGGTTACCATCTTATATTTATTACGATTGCTTAATTTTTTAAGTATATTTAACTGTCATTGTGAATCTCTAATTATTATGTTTATGCAAATGATGCTGGATGAGTGCTCCTTTTGTTAATAAAAATGTTGATGAATATCAATTAGAATTTTTGAATATTCAAGAATACATACAAGAAGTCATTGCTGTTTATTTCATTAATATTTAAGAATAATTGAAAATTTTATATTATTAACTATATTGTTACTTTTAAATTAAGATATTTTAAATTAAGATATTTTAAATTAAGATATTTTAAATTAAGATATTTTAAATTAAGATATTTTAAATTAAGATATTTTAAATTAAGATATTTTAAATTAAGATATTTTAAATTAAGATATTTTAAATTAAGATATTTTAAATTAAGATATTTTAAATTAAGATATTTTAAATTAAGATATTTTAAATTAAGATATTTTAAATTAAGATATTTTAAATTAAGATATTTTAAATTAAGATATTTTAAATTAAGATATTTTAAATTAAGATATTTTAAATTAAGATATTTTAAATTAAGATATTTTAAATTAAGATATTTTAAATTAAGATATTTTAAATTAAGATATTTTAAATTAAGATATTTTAAATTAAGATATTTTAAATTAAGATATTTTAAATTAAGATATTTTAAATTAAGATATTTTAAATTAAGATATTTTAAATTAAGATATTTTAAATTAAGATATTTTAAATTAAGATATTTTAAATTAAGATATTTTAAATTAAGATATTTTAAATTAAGATATTTTAAATTAAGATATTTTAAATTAAGATATTTTAAATTAAGATATTTTAAATTAAGATATTTTAAATTAAGATATTTTAAATTAAGATATTTTAAATTAAGATATTTTAAATTAAGATATTTTAAATTAAGATATTTTAAATTAAGATATTTTAAATTAAGATATTTTAAATTAAGATATTTTAAATTAAGATATTTTAAATTAAGATATTTTAAATTAAGATATTTTAAATTAAGATATTTTAAATTAAGATATTTTAAATTAAGATATTTTAAATTAAGATATTTTAAATTAAGATATTTTAAATTAAGATATTTTAAATTAAGATATTTTAAATTAAGATATTTTAAATTAAGATATTTTAAATTAAGATATTTTAAATTAAGATATTTTAAATTAAGATATTTTAAATTAAGATATTTTAAATTAAGATATTTTAAATTAAGATATTTTAAATTAAGATATTTTAAATTAAGATATTTTAAATTAAGATATTTTAAATTAAGATATTTTAAATTAAACAACAAAAATAAAAAAGCCTTTTATTTCCGGATGGTAGAATTTAATTATAAATACTAATCATTAGTTTTAACAATTGAATACAATTATTGCACATGGTTACCATCTTATATTTATTACGATTGCTTAATTTTTTTAAGTATATTTAACTGGTAGTAACTCTGTATATTTAGGAACCCCTTTCAGGTGAAGGCCTTTCCCAATAGATTGCCACTTTCCATAGATTGGTCTTAAGCTATCTGTTTCCATTGTAATTCATGTGAAACTATCAATTGATTTTTGATAATTGATGAAAGCGATTTGTAATGTTCTCTGATATTCTCATATTTTTCTATTATTGAGAGTAGACTAGGGTATGTGGTCTACAGTTGAGGAGCCCTTTTATAAAATCCTTTTTACAATAGGCTGTTTTAGTTCTAGTGCTGTGCTTACTCTCTGGTTATAATTGTAGCGACAAGTTTATAAATATTGTAGACATTAAGCTTATGGGCCTGTAGTTTGCGATACCCTTAGGATCTCCTTATTTATTAATCGAAATAATGTTGGATTCAGACCACTGAGAAGGAGTTTCTAATTCCTTTTTAAATAATTTTGCTAAGGGTTGCAAAATTAGCAAAATTATTTTATACGTAGTTTGAAATTGGCCGTCTTTAAGGCATCATTTGTAGTATTATCGTTCGCTTGGATATGAAGACACCGACAGGCGGATCACCTGTCACGTAGTCCCAAAAATTGTTCATCAAAACAAATTTTGTTAAAAACCTATTGCTACAAGTATGCCCACTTGGGGTTTGAACTCGGGTCTCTCGACTCGAATTCTGATTATCCAACCACTGGGCTGTCGTGACTCTGACTCTGGCTATCGTGTCTGACAAGTTTTGAAGATTAATATTATTCATAAAAGCAATTCTATTAATAAACAAACAAAAGCTGCACAGGTACTACACTTTTAATGTTGTTTAAGCAAACGGAAACAACCAGTGCTATTTATAGTTTGTCTATGATAATAATAATAATAATATAATTTATTTTACTTAGTATTATATATAGTCTTATTGTTAAGTGTTTTGACAATTCATGTCACTAATGTACAATGATGATAGTGTAATACTGGTGAAAATTAATTATAATACCCGTACCAAATTAGCGCCATCTCTATATCTGTATTCGTCTTACCTAAATATAGAACCCAACTTGAAACCTAGATGTCACTATTACTGAAATGAATACTTTTATCCACGCAAAATGTTACCAGTGGTAGAGCCACGCATCAGCTTTTGTTGTTGCATGAATGAGCCGGCTCGACCGGGGAAGTACCACGACCTCACAGAATACCAACGTGAAGTAGAAGTCTAACTTCTGCGTTTCGTCTGGTGAGTGCAGGTAACCGGAGACCTGCACATCCCCCTCCCCCAGAATTGGGGGAGGGGGGCACTCTAAGGGAGGCAACGCATCTGCTGTGCCTCTGGTATTGCAGGTGTTCACGGGCGGCGGTAATCACTTACCATCACGTGAGCCACCTGCTCGTTTGCCTCCCTTTTCTATAAGAAAAAAAAATGTTGTACGTGTAAATTCAACAGCCATTACAATAATAAAAAATTCAAATACGTCATACATTTTGTCTAGCGTTTAATGGAGTTTGCAGTATGTATATATATACGCGGCGGAGGTGAAATCTTTAGAAAAATGAACTTCCATGTATTCGGTGTCACTGTCTCTCAAGCTAATCTTATAGATGTGTATGTGTGTGTGTGTGTGTGTTTGTGTGTGTGTGTGTGTGTGTGTGTGTGTGTGTGTGTGTGTCTGCGTGTTCGTGTGCGTGTGCGTGTTCGTGTGCGTGTTCGTGTGCGTGTGCGTGTGTGTGTGTGTGTGTGTGTGATTCACTCGAAAAAACTTTTTTTTGTAGTAATTTGTCGTATAGTTTAACATACTAATTATAGATTATTATTGTTCAAAACCTTATGAAGTAATACATAGTGCTGTTACCCAAAGTAATAATCTGGAAGTTTTTTGTTTTCCGGCACACATTTTCTCTTATTTATAAATATAAAATAAATTTATTATGAAATATATAAAGTTGTAAATTAGGTTTACTCAAGCAGTCTTTGGGTACACACAACGTGAATATACCGATTCAGTGTAACAATGTCTTCTGAAAGCTGCTGGACTGCATTTACCTATGGGTATGACAGTTCTAATAGCGATCAGACTGTAACATCCCGCGACACTGAGTAGGAATAGTTGCTACTATGCTGAAGCGAGTACAGTTTATGGCTACAAAAATGTTTGTTTACTGTTGATCCGATAGATGGCGCTATAAATATTTTATATCACGCTATATTGTCAGGATAGCGACAAACGCTTATGGGCCTAAGTTACTGGCTGTTGGCTCCTTCAACTCAAGAGGTCTAAAAAGATAACTGAACGAACTGAGAGACAGTGACAGAGCTGTATGATACATATTTAGGATTGATGGCCACGTGCAAATTTGTACTCAATGATAAACTATTATAGTTGTTTAAACATTTACATAGAGGCGAACCTTTTAAGTCCCCTTTTCCTACTTGTTGTATAAATTCAAATGGATAAAACGCCAAAGATACGCCTAAGTTACTGGCTGTCGGCTCCTTCAACTCAAGGGGTCTAAAAAGATAACTGAACAAACTGGGAGAATTCCTCACCGTCCATCAATTAGATGTCCTCCTTATAAAGGAGATTTTACTAACCACTAAAATACGCGATCCTATAATAGCGAATTACCGATTAGTGCGTAACGACCGCCTCGCTCAGGCAGTACGTTAAGCTACTATAAGGCATCAGTCTATAGTAGTCAATATCGAAGCTTCGGCTTGTAGAATTGCTCTGACAGGCCATCAGCCTATCATAGTGATATCTGCTTATCTACGACTGCAGTTAAGATTATTAGAGAGCGACATCGAGGCACTGCTTAAAATAAGCGACTCGGTGATAGTTGCGGGCGACTTAAACTTCAAGCACTCAGCTTGGAATAGCTCTATCACTAACGTGGTAATGGACGCGCATTGCTTAAGGTAAACTTAAGTATTAATATAATTTTTGATATTATTGCTCTAGTGGGTTCTACCCACTAGGGCAATAATCGGATATAATATCTCGGATCGATCGGATATAATAATAATCTGAGATCCGAGTCCGACACTGTTCGTTTCGGTGGCCTCCCGGTCAGGAAACGTTTGTGAATAAAGCATTTTCGTTATCAAAAAAAAAAAAAAATAATCAGATTTAGCGTCAAGTCTCTTAATATAATTCCAGACGAGAAGAATGATTATCGAACCAATCACCTGTGAACTCAACAAGGGCACCTCCTCTCTGAGGAGGTACACTTCTCGCACATAATCCATAGTCATAACTGATAAAAATCTGGTGGAGACCCTATTCTTCGATGTCCCGAAAGCATTTGACAAAATCTGTCATAACGGCTTAATCTATTAATATTTAATTCCACTTCAGAGTTGAGAGGGTCCTCTCTGACAGCAGACCCATAAGGCCTGGTGTTTCTCAGGGTTCAGTACTTTCTGCGACCCTATACTCGCTACGCCTGTGATATATAGACTTCACTGCACCCGAGAAACGTCTTCAACTAAAACGATTTTGGACCATGAAAGTTCTAACCTAAAAGAAAACAACTTCCATCTCGCAATTGTTGATTCAGCACTGTCTGACCACAAGCAAGTCTACTTAGAAATAAAAAAAGTGCTTTCCAGAAACAATTAAGAAACATCTTTACAGGGCTAACTTAACTGAAACTGACTATTCCTATAAAAGTTTTGAAAAGTTCCTTATCGACACAATTACAAAGTGCAAAGTTACTAAAACCAAAATTCTAAACCCACCCAAAGAAGATTGGATTAATAAAGACATTATAAAAGGTATTAACAAAAGAAACGAATTATGGCGTAAACTTAAAATAGACAAGACAAACACAGAAGACGAACAACAGTTTCGAACTGAGAAGGCAAAAATAGCTCAGACTATACAAGAAACAAAAAAATCTTATTACTGCAAATGCTTTAAAGATTGTCAAAATAAACCTCGGAAAATGTGGAAGTTAATTAAAGAACTATCCAATAATAAAAGAAACGTTATTCAGCAGATTGACACATTAATCACACCAGCAGGCTCCATAACTGACATAGGAGAGATATGCGAATGTTTTAATACTTACTTTTCGACAATTGGTTCAATACTTGCAAACGACATTCCAGCTGAATATCACAATTTTGGAACTTCAGTAGAGCATACAGCTGCAAATGAACAAGACCAGCTAAACAGCTTCGAGCCAACTACTGCTAATGAAGTAATAAAAATTGTAGATAATTTCAACTCCAACACTAGCTGTGGTATGGATGGTATTTCTGTCAAAATAACAATAATTTTAAAGAATCTCATTGCCGAGAAACTCACAAAATGCATTAATTCTTGTTTAGAACTAGGCATTTTCCCAGAAAGTTTAAAAATTGCAAAAGTGACCCCAATTCATAAATCTGGCAGTAAAGCTGACCCTTGCAATTATCGCCCTATTTCTGCCCTGCCCGTAATTACAAAAACATTTAAAAAAATCTTATATAACAGACTTGAAGGCTTCCTAAATTCTAAAAATTATTTATATAAAGGCCAATACGGTTTTCGGTCCAAATCATGTACCCTCTCTATCGACCTGATTACTAAAATAAAAACTAAAATAGATCAAAAACAAATTGCAGTCGGAGTCTTCATTGACCTAAAAAAGGCATTTGATACTGTTAGTCATGAAATTTTATTAAGAAAACTATACGAATGTGGCATCGGTAAAAATGCCCTTAAAATTTTAAGGTCATATTTACAAAACCGGCAGCATTTGCTACCTATTTTAACTATTTAGTTAAAATAGTAAACAATTGTAGCACTTCAAAAATCATAACATTTGGCGTGCCCCAAGGTTCTATACTTGGTCCATTAATGTTTTTTTGATTTACATTAATAATCTACCCAAAATATCACTGAAAGGTGATATAACCCTTTATGCTGATGACACTAATCTCTTTTACTTCAGTAGGTCTATTGAAAACATTATTAAAGATATTCAAGAGGACTTAAACCTAATAAGTAAATGGTTCTAACAAAATTTACTAACCATTAATTCGTCAAAAACTAATTATGTCATATTTGCAGCAAAAAATAAAAAAATAAACAATAACATTTCCCTCCAGTTAGACAGTCAGACAATACAAAGAAAGACAGAAGAAAAATACCTCGGGCTTATTATGGACAGCCGTCTTAGTTGGAAACCTCACCTAGAAAAAAATAATTCAAAATTAGTCTCTCTCAGGAGTCTTGCGAGGCGTTGCAAAATGTTTACCAAAAACTGTAAAATACATAGTCTATAATTCCTTAGTTAAATCTCATATTGACTACCTAATAGAAATTTGGGGCACAGCGTACAAAACCAATATAGAAAAATACAAAGAACACAAAACAAGTTAAGAAAAACTTTATTTAACTTTAATTTTCGGAAACCTATGCAAAAACTATATAAAGAAACGAAAATAATGAATATAAAACAAACTTACGAATACTACACATGTATACTTTTACGTAAAATACTTAATAAAGATATTCATACAAAAATAATATTCACTAAGAAACACAATATTCAAAAAATGAAACTAAGGAATGCCAATAATTTGGTGAGTAAATTACCGAGAACGAACTATGGAAAAAAAACTATAGAATTCGAAGGAGTTCAAATGTACTATTGTAAACTTATTAGTTACCTAATGATGTTAAAAATGCAAAAACACTACACTCTTTTAAAAAAAGATTAAAAAACTATATTATAAATATGTGATGTTGTATATAAAGATAATAGGAAAATAGAAAATAACCGGATATAAAAAATCGTAAAACTAAATGTAAAAATAAAATATATAAAAAAATTAAAAAATACACTTATATCGAACGTATTTTTGGTTATAAAATATTATTTAATCCTTAAAAAATTAAATGAAAAACACATATTATAAAAATAAAATAATGTGATGCATACCACTTCTAGTTTGGATATTTGTTACTATATGTCCGTGATCTTACTTGGAACATTCTTTTGTTATTGTTGCTTGTTTGTGTATTTATTATCATGTCAATTAATATTCCTAAACACTCTGTACGTTCCGCAAAATGTATAGAACTAAGATTCAGTTATTTGTTTTTTATCCTTAAGTAAATGAATTTCTGTAATTCTTATTCAGGAAATAAAGAAATCTCAAACCGTAATCCGTAAATTTCAAAGAAGATAATTTCAAGTTCAAATTAGGAAAATGTGTGATTTTTTATTACTTTTCGTACTGTCAAGAGGAGTGCATCTAATAAAGAAATTCGATACATTTTAAAAATGTACTACAAAAAAGGTAAAAATGCAACGCATGCCGCGAAAACAAATTGCAATGTTTATGGACCTAGTGCAGTGCACGTCGCTCAGGACGCCCCATTACTGATAAAATGGATGCCGTTTTTGAAAAAGAGGAGCAAAATCGGCATATCAGTAGTTACGACGTAGCTAAAGAACTGGGAATTGACCACAACACAGTTAAGAGCTCACTGAAAGAAATCTAATGAACCGTGTACTCATTTGTGATTCTTTATTACGACGTAATGAAACCGAACCATTTTTGAAGAAGCTGATAACTGTTGATGAAAAGTGGATCACGTACGTCTAGAACGTGCGAAAAAGGTTGTGGTCAAAGGCCGGTCAGGTTTCACAGACTGTGGCGAAACCCGGGTTAACTCGCAACATGATAATCAAATCAAATCAAATCATTTATCGACATAAGAATTTAAATTCGTTTATCGATAATAATTTTTAATCTACCACCGTTTCGTAATAAGGTTCCTCTAATGAAAAAGAAACAGACGAAAGAAACTTCTACTAAGTTTCTTACTAGGATACCTACTAAGTTTCTTTCGCCTGTTTCTTTTTTGGTCAAATTTTTCTAAATTATATTCTACAGTATTAAACAAATGTGATGTGATATTTTCTAAAAATAGCCTGGGAGCGATCACCTCATTCGCAGGGGTTGCTGTCATTAATATATTCATTTATATTATAATAACCCTTTTTATAAAGTATTTCTTTAATAAGTTTATTAAACCTCTTAATAGACAGGCTCCGCACATTTACCGAGATTTTGTAGCGAAGAAGCCTATACACCGCTCTATGAACGAGTTACTTACTCTATGGAGTCTAATAACCGGTGTTACAAGCTTATTTTGTTACGAGTATTTACATTAGGCACATCAGAAGTCTTGCTAAAAGTATTAATGTTAGAGGCCAGTGTTAAAATATTAATTTCTTTAAATTTCTCTTTAAGAGATGCTCTGGAATTTAGACAATATGTAGCACGTATGGCCCTATTTTGTAAAACAAATACTGTTTCTATGTCAGCTGCTTGACCATATAGCATAATACCATATGACATTATGTCATGGAAGAAACTAAAATAAACAAGTCTAGCCGTTTCTTATTTTTTTATTTTTAAGAACCTTATTTTTCTTACAGCATATGCTGCTGAGCTTAACCTACTTTCAAGCTAATGCTGTGTGTGTGTTGGGATTGGAAGGGCATTATTCATTGTGAACCACCAGGCAGGACCATCGATTCTGAACACTTTTGCGAACAACTGATGAAATTATAGCAAGAAGTTGAAAGAAAGCGGCCGGGATTAAACAACAGAAGGGTTTTTCCATCATGATAACTAGACCTCACACATCTTTAGCCACTCAGCAAAAATCAAGAGAGCTTGGCTGGAAGGTGTATTAACACCTACCAGCCAAGCTCCGAGGATAGAATTCGGGTCTCGCCCGAAGCCGGTCTGACGAATTCCGCCCACTCAACCACTCAGCTATTGTGAATTCTTTGAAATAATACCGAATAAAAAAAATCATTAAAATTAAATTAAACTGAATATCATCTGAATATCTTCACGCAATTCCCAATACTAGGTCAAGTCTAGACAATTCGGTCCCATCCATCGAAGATATTTTCGGGACAACGTGACAGGTGGTGAACCCGTCGCCGTCTTCATGTCCAAGCCAACGATATAATTCGTACATAAGTTTTTGAAAAACCCATTGGTACGAGCCTGCCACATCTCGACACGAAATTCCGACCACCCAACCACTCGGCTATCGTGACTTTATAAAAAATACGTTTAATAAAACCGACTTCATAAACTGAAAAGTATAAAATAATTTAATAGACATTAAATAGACATTTATACACTCCTTGTGCAAACCTAATACCTTTCTTCTTCTTCTTCTTCTTCTTTACAACCTATCAAGAGCAAGCTTTGAGGGAGGCTTATGTACAGCTGTGATGCTGTACATAGGCCTCTCTCATAGCTTTCCACAAAGAACGGTCCCCTGCCACCTGCATCCTAAACAAAATGAAACACAATAATTTAAACAGCTACAATTTCTACACTAAAGATTATTCTATGTAAACAAACCCAAAGAACAATGTGAATCGATGTAAAACAGATGAAACCTTTATAGAAAAAATATATATAATATTAATACTTGAATGAGTAACTATAACTATAGTAAATCTATATTATTCGTATATATTAATACATTTGTGAACCTGAATAGCACCTTTTTAGTTTACCTATCTCTTGGCAAGAACCCAAATCCTGAAACTTGCATTTCTAGTATTCAGGAGTGCTTGGATCCTATAAGATAGTAAACAAAGTACGCAGGATCCTTGCCGCTGCGTTGTGGATAGGATGCTAGATAGGTAGACACAGTATCGTAGACATAAAATAAAACGGATGCAATTATTTTATGGGACCAAACGGCAACTATTCCGCTACAGACTTAAGAATTACGTAAATCGGATTATCAATTTAAGCGTAATCGGTGCTTACCTAAAATATTCCAATAGAATTGAGAACCTCCTTTTCGAAGTCGGTTAAAAACAAATCTTTTTGAAAACTATTGTAAATTACGTACGACGTATACTTTCGTATTGTATAATAATGACATCTCTTAGGAATATTGAAATAATGAGCGGGACAATTGCAGAATAGTAATGTCTAATCAAATGTTTAGTTAACTATGGTAAGTGGTGACATCTTTTTTCGTAAATGTGAAAAGAAGCGATTGTAAGGTAGTGACATCTGTTGTGATGGATTACAATGAAATTTCCTAGGTGACATTTATCTATCTGTCCCAAATTAAAATAAATAGATTTGTTAAAAGCGCCATCTATTGAAATTCGAAGGGATAATTAATGTATGGTTAAAATGTACAAATTTTCATATGACGATGAAGGGCAACTGGCATTAAAAACTACCCTTAACTTAGTTGTGGCACTACTTTCGCGTAGCACTCCGTGATGTGGTATAAAGTAAGTGCCAGTGCCAGAACAAGGTATTTGACATACTGTCATGTGACCTAATTCCTGGTACTCAGACATAAATTTGTAATACATCTGGCTGATGTTCGGTGTATTATTTAATCTACGTTCTAAACAAAATAGACAATGCGTAGCTCGTTTAAATGAATTACCTAACAGCGCAGGATCTTGCTTGAGTGGTATACGAACGCAAAAACGCCCATCAGCGAGACGAGATGTATTTTTTACAAAATGATCTTCACACGACTTCTCCTCGGGTAAATAATGAGATGATTGGAGCTTATCTCTAGATAGGTTTAATTCTCGATTTGGGACATGATTGTTAATTAATGGCAAAATAAAACAATTGCGGTCAGCAGAATAACTATTATCTAACGAACTTAAGTGGATAGGACACCTTTTACTTACGTGAGAATTCACGTTATTAATACCCGAAATCGATCTATCTATCTCAACATAATCTAAATTCAGTCGTTTCCGCATATTATCTGTTATAAAACTTGATGGGCAACGTGCTCGACGTTATTACAATCAAGTAATTTTACTAAAGCCGTCGATAGCAATACATCTTTTTGTTTGCTACGAAGCGCGACGTTCGCCGATAAAGCTACGTTATTCACAGCAGCGAGAGACTTTGACGTCATAACAGAGTGCGTCTCCGTCGGTGCGCATGTCTCATTAGCAGTCAGACGATTGGTTTGATTTCGCATAGTGTTATTATTACTTGCCTTCGGTTCAGAGACGTGAATTAGTGTGTTATGTCGACGCTTACACAACTTATACCCTGGCTTCTTACAATGATTTGCATAGTGTCCAGTTTTAAAACAGTTTAACACTTTAGAACTTAAAAAACGTCCATCAGCGAGACGAGATGTATTTTTACAAAATGATCTTCACACGACTTCTCCTCGGGTAAATAATGAGATGATTGGAGCTTATCTCTAGATAGGTTTAATTCTCGATTTGGGACATGATTGTTAATTAATGGCAAAATAAAACAATTGCGGTCAGCAGAATAACTATTATCTGACGAACTTAAGTGGATAGGACACCTTTTACTTACGTGAGAATTCACGTTATTAATACCCGAAATCGATCTATCTATCTCAACATAATCAAAATTCAGTCGTTTCCGCATATTATCTGTTATAAAACTTGATGGGCAACGTGCTCGACGTTATTACAATCAAGTAATTTTACTAAAGCCGTCGATAGCAATACATCTTTTTCGTAAATGTGAAAAGAAGCGATTGTAAGGTAGTGACATCTGTTGTGATGGATTACAATGAAATTTCCTAGGTGACATTTATCTATCTGTCCCAAATTAAAATAAATAGATTTGTTAAAAGCGCCATCTATTGAAATTGAAGGATAATTAATGTATGGTTAAAATGTACAAATTTTCATATGACGATGAAGGGCAACTGGCATTAAAACTACCTTAACTTAGTTGTGGCACTACTTTCGCGTAGCACTCCGTGATGTGGTATAAAGTAAGTGCCAGTGCCAGAACAAGGTATTTGACATACTGTCATGTGACCTAATTCCTGGTACTCAGACATAAATTTGTAATACATCTGGCTGATGTTCGGTGTATTATTTAATCTACGTTCTAAACAAAATAGTAACGCGTCTATTCTGCGAATAAGTTGCGAGCAAGATATAGAAAATCTGAAAAGAAATACGTGACTAGTTAAGTTACCTTTGTAATATTATTCTTCTGCTATCTTAATGCATGCATAAACTCATTAGTTAATTTGACCCTAAATTTAAGCTTAAGCGATGTTCTTAGAAATCTATTGGTACCACATAAACTCCTTTACCTGTCCGGGCGTTACAAAATGTCAATATTAGTATTTATAACTATGAACATTGTACCATATTTTATAAACTCACACTCTACAAAACTCATATCATTACTCATACTCATCAAATACATTTACACACAAATTACTGCAACTGATTCACCTAGAATTATGACTAAATCTTTGATTGAACTATTGGACATCACTATTATATTACAAACGATACTTTTAGCAATTACCAAGGTCAGATTATTACGTAAATATATCCCTCCTGAAATAAGTTTTTATAAAATTCAATGATATTACAAATACTATTCAAAATGATATCGATTCCTATAACGTAGCTGAAACAAATGTATGTAATGCTGAAGATTGCCTTTCCCTTCTATTTGGCGCTATTAAACCCTTAAATATTTTTCTACAAAATATACGAAGTATTAAATGTAATTTAGATGGACTTTTACCAATTCTCATCAGAACTGGTATATCATGGGACTGCATAGTGTTAACAGAATGTTGGTTACCAACCACATATATTATACCAGCATTAGATGGCTATAATCATTGTGCCACCACCAATAACAATACACAAAATGAAGGTGTAGTTGTGTATTATAAGCAAAATTTATTAATAACAGTGGTGGAACCCCAAATACTGGAAGCGAATTGTTTATTAATTAAACTTAATAATAATACTGTGGCGGTCTCTATCTACCGTCCTCCAGGATACAGAAATATAAACAACTTTTTGCAATCCCTAAACAATTTATTATCTTCGTACTCATCGACACAAAACATAATAGTTATGGGCGATATTAATATAGACATAACTCAAAGTAGAACTGACTCGAACAGTTCATCATATCTTGATATGCTGGCTTTTCATGGGATTCTTCCCGTATATACTCTTCCAACACATAACCGGACTTGTTTGGACCACGTCCTATTAAAACTAAGTTAGTTGCTCGCAGTCTTATAATCCAGACATCCTCACGGACCACTACAGTATTGCTCTTTCTCTTGAAACTAGTTCTAAAATCAAACCTGACATGATCTCAAAGCGCATAAATTATGAAAATGTTAGTACAGAACTTAAAAATATAAATTTTTCTCCTCTATACAAGATTGAAGATGTAAATAAAGCTGCTGAATTCTTAACTAATTTACTTCACTCAGTTGTAAAAAAGCACTACATTTGTTAAAATTTCAAGGCGTAAAAAGATTTTAAAGCCATGGATTACTCCTGGAACTCTAAAATGTCTTCGAAATCGTGATAATCTCTATAAAAACATAAAAAGGAACCTAATAATCAAATCTTAAAAATCACTTACAAGAGGTACCGTAATTTTTGCACAACAATGTTAAAAAAGTTAAAAAGAAACTATGATAAACTCCAAGTACAAAACGCAAATAAAGACAATAAAAAATTATGGAAAACTTTAAAAGAAATCACAAGTACTACCAAAACAAATCAATCTCCTTCCGTATTGTTATCTGCAAATGACCCGCAGGTATCTGTAAATAATATTAATCGTTACTTTGCTGACATTGGTAAAATATTAGCAGAAAATATAAATAAGGTAGACTCCATAAATGTACTCCATTGTTCTGATTCTTCCTGCTATTCTTTTGCTTTGATGCCGACAGACTGTGAAGAAGTAATGGCAATAATAGCAGACTTAAAGAGTGATTGCGCTGTTGGTCTGGACATGATTTCTAGTAACACCTTGAAGACGAACAAAGCAGTTTTAACACCTCCTATAACATTCATCTGCAATCTGTCTCTTAGCACTGGTGTATTCCCTACATTGTACAAAAAGTCTCGAATTTACCCAATTTATAAAAATGGAAACAGAGATTGCGTAAATAACTATCGACCAATCTCTGTTTTACCGTCACTCTCAAAAATCTTAGAACGCATTATTAACAAAAGATTAATAAATTACTTGGAACAAAATAAATTACTATCGCAAGCACAGTTTGATTCAGATCAAAATGTCCACTTCTGATGCAGTGTTGGAACTCACTAATCACGTAGTAAACAATTTTGAATTAAAAAAGAAAACTATCGGAATATTTTTAGACTTAGCTAAGGCATTCGACACGGTATCCCATTCTATGTTAATAAAGAAACTCGAACGTCTTGGAATCAGGGGCCTACAACTAAAATTATTCCAAAGTTATTTAAAAGACCGTACCCAGTGCGTACAAATAGATCAAGTTATTAGTGAGGAGGTTTCGGTGTTACTGGGAGTTCCACAAGGGAGCATTCTTGGGCCCACACTATTCCTTGTGTACATCAATGACTTATGTCAAATCGATCTAACAGATGGAAATTAATTGCTTTCGCCGATGACACATCATTACTGTTTAGTGGAGATTCATGGAAGAAGCCTTCAAAATGCACAGAATGGCATGACTTCTGTCCTAATTTGGTTAAATGAAAACTCATTAACATTAAACGTCGACAAAACTAAGTATATTGCCTTCTCTATCAAATCAACGGAAAAGCCGGATCCCTCCCTTAATATAATATCCCACTATTGCTCTTTTTTAACTGAAAGAACCTGTTATTGTCCAAAAATTCAGAACACGTCGGCAATTAAGTATCTTGGCGTAATGATTGACAAAAATTTAAATTTTCAAGACCACATTGATTTGTTGGCTACTAGAACGCGAAAGCTTATGGTAATATTTAAATATATCCGACATATTGCAGATAGAAAGGTACTAAAATTGATCTATTTAGCACTCTGCCAATCACAGCTAACATATTGCATCACTTCTTGGGGTGGTGCAGCCAAAACACACCTGCTAAGACTTGAAAGAGCACAGCGAGCAATTCTAAAGCTAAGTTAATCCTTGCCTTTTTTTTATTCCACAACCGATCTGTACAAAAAATGGGAAGTGTTGACGGTGCGCCAACTCTATATACTATGCACTGTGGTAAAGAAACATTCTATAATAAAATTTGAACCTGATAAATTTCGCAACCTGCGTCGTAGTTATAAAGTTTGCACTAGTTCCACAGTTAAAACAAGTATAGCCAAAAATTTTTTCCCATATCAAAGTTGTCATCTTTATAATAAGGCAAATAGAGTTCTGTCAATATATTCACTGACCAAATTTAAATGTAAATCTGTTATGACGAAATGGCTACAAACTTTGGACTATAACTGTACAGAAAACTTGCTTAAATAGTATAAACCTAGTAACATACGTTATCCCTTAGTCTGCAATGCCACACGCATCCATTCACACATAATCACACACACACACACACACACACACACACTCACAACAGATGATTGCAACGGTACTGTAAAAGTTAAAAAAAAAACTGTATTCATGGGGTGAGGCCCTGGTGATCTGTAATTCAGGCATTCCCGTGCCTACTTCAGACACCAGCTCCTCACATATATGAGACTACAATATTGTACCCGTATAGTTCTAAATTTAATTATAGTTATAAGGCAGATTGTCTGTAATATGTGAGGAGAAATAAACGCATTATATTATATTATATTATATAATTATAACAAATCCTGTAAATCGGCAATAATTTTAATCTAGCCTCATTACTTAACGCGAGAAACTGTGGACTGCTGACTAAATTGTGATTGTCATTACATCTAGGGCATGCACCCTTTTGTGAATCGTCATTTATGTAATTTATATAATGTACTGAAACCATAGACTTTAATTTAGAGCTTGTCTTGTTAGGTGTTAACTGATCTATTAAACGTTTTAAAACAACAGACGATTCTTTAGGTATAATTGAAATATTAAATAAAGCCAATACATGATTCTGAATTAATATACGTTTATTATTAAACCTCTCACACAAAACATTCCATGCTACAGAATAGTTACGGGCAGAGAACTTAAATGACTGAATTACCACAGCTGCAGACCCTTCCAAAGACGCTCGTAAATAATGGAATTTGTTTATTTCGTCAATCTCGTCATTAGAATGAATAAGGCTATTAAAGGTATCATCGTGACACTTGGCGATCTGTTCTCTCTGGCTACCCCGTCAGGGATTGTGCGTGAAGATAAGTAAGTAAGTAAGTATGGAACTCCAACCAATTTTCGTACGATCCACTGAATTTTGGCAATTGTATGGTAGGTAACTTAACAAGCTTATGATTACTTGCATGAGAACACTTGTCACTATGTGCTGACTCAAACTTATTATCATAATCGCTCAACAAATTTTGTGCTTTCGCTAGGGCTTCATAATATTACGACTCAAAACGATCGCTCAGTTAATTGGGACTCAGGCTTTTCGACTAAACATTCCAGGCGCAACTGAACCTCATCGTATTGGTTGAGGTACAATAAGTCAATCTTACCCATTCGTAGACGTAATTCTGTCGCGTCATCGCTTTGCAATGGGGCGGAAAGGGGGCGTCCATAAATTACGTGAGGTGTTTTTTTGAATTTTCTGTTTCTCCCTCCCTCCCTGGTGAGATGTCGTGAGATTTTATACAACCCCTTCTCCCATCCTCCAATCTCACGTGACATTTTTCAAAATGTGGGTTTCTTACATAAACGCGCTGGATTGTTATTGTAAAAAGAAAAAAAATTGCTTCGTGCTTTTATTTACGACTAGTTAAGACTAGTAATCAATATTGCTGAGAGTTTATTTATAAGTGTAATAAAAATTTAACAATAGAATACTTAGAGCGTAATTACTGTATAATTTTTTTTGTTTCAACCAGAAAAAAAATTGTGTGATATTTGCCGAGACCCCCCCCCCCTCTCTCCAACGTAAGATTAAATGAGATTTGACTCGACGCCCTCCCCCCCCTTAAACACCTCTCGTAATTTATGAACGCCCCCTAAGAGAATCTATATAGCTCACGAAAGCAGTTAAACGGCCTCGCTTCTTAATCAACTCCTTTTGTTCGGACATTCTGGAAGACGAGAGTATTCGACCTGAAATTTATAGAATTAAATTTTATAGAAATTGACTTTAACTACTTATTGTTTAAGTACCTAAGTAACTAGAATATATTAGTATTTAATTACCAATAAAACTACGAACATATAGCGAAATAATCAGAGATTATTCTAAAATAAAAGCGAGGGCAGTGTATTACTGTACGAATAATTAAAAAAATAACAATAACAATCGTTTAAAGCTGTAACTACGCTTAGTTTTTAATAAAGCAATAACAAATAAAAATTTTAATAATAAGTCTAAACTAGATAAGGCCTTGAATTCCCCTTCGTATTACTATAATTGTTACTGTCAGAATTCTATACTCAAGTTAAATAAAGTGACTAACTAATGTAAATAAGTAATAAAATATCTAAAAGAAACTATAAAAACTATGTTTCTAATATTTACTGCAAAGTATTAAAACTTGCTAATGTTAATCACAATGCGATAGGTATAAACTATTTAGATAGAAACAGTAATAAAATATAATCAAATCAACTTAACTTATTAGTTTGGTGGATTACACCAGATACAATTTCCTTAATAAGAGTGTTGGCTGATAGGCAAATCTTAAATCTAGACTTTTTAACACCACGTAACTACAGTCTTTGACCCACATCCACGTTGTCGGTTTTGATTCTCCAAATTAAACTCCGAAATTTACTCCACTCTGTAAATAATTTTACTTTTTATTTTAGAAACATATTCACACATATATATTTCTCCAATTTACAGGTAGACAGAAGTCTAGACGATTATATACTTTCGACCCACCTTTCACCGAAGATTTTGGGACAACGTGACAGGTAGCGGCGAGCCTATCGTCGTTTTTGCGTGGAGAGTTTTTGGGTTGACACTTAAAACATATTAGTTTCCATTTATTCTAAAAATATAACACAATACAACAAATTACTAAAACGTTTCTCATTTTATAAAGGACATAGTTTTAACTCGAGTTTCAGCTCAATTTCTATATAAAAGCATCAACATGCAAATGCAAGAACATGCACATATCTTAACATTTAAATGTTTATATATCAATTAGAATATTAATTATATCATGGTTAGGAACTAGATATCAGCTACGTAATAAAGTGCTCTGATATATCCTGTTATCTATCATTCACATCTTTGTATCATCATAACCGGCGTTAGGAGCTCGCCCCAACAAAATGAGCTAATCCTGCAAGTGATACTGATATCACAGAACGGGCTCTACCGATTTCAATAATACTTTTCATTTTGTTTTAGTGCCACTAACGCGGTTAGTTTGAGTACATACATAAAAAACTTAAAAAAAAAATACTTTAATTTGGTATTCTTCGAGATGCTAATCCCGACGGATTGTTTTTAAGAGAAGGAATATGTTTCACATAAGACATTATTATTGTTATTGCACTCATATTCATTTGAAATGCCAAATTTTTATTAGCTCATTGATTACCAGATGGCGATGAAGACATTTTTCGCATAATAATTCATTCGTTTCTTAATTTTTGTGTTATTTTTAAGTGGTACCATTCGTTAATGCAGCCTTTTTTAATGGGATTATTTAGGCCTAACGTTGTTTAAAAAAAGTTAGTGCAAGGATATTAAAGATTTTATTAGCGCTTATTAACGCTGCTTTAAGTTTAATTGAGTTTTAAGGAGCTTTGTGCAACTGAGTTACTGTTGAGGACCAGTTAATGCACTTAATGTAACTGTGTCATCTAGTTGAAGTCTTCTCAAGCCCAACATGGTATTCATGCATGGCGTTATGAGCTTTGGAACATATTTAATAGATGTCAGGGCTAAAAAAAGCGCAAATTTTAGATTAAAGCAATTATCATCAGCTAGGTACCCATTAAACGAGCTAAACAATTTTTTGTAAAAGAAATATTTGTATTATCTGTATTGTCCGACCGAAATTGGGTTTCACGATCGAAACCGAATTTCGGCAAAGGTTTCTGTTTCGGTCGAAACCAAACCGAAGCTTCCTTACAGAGATCATGTTTTAAAGGAAAAATAAGGAAAACGGTATTACAATCAATCAGTTTAATTATTTTTTTCTTTAAATTTCATAGCTATGCAATCTTCGAAATTTTAGTCAGTTAAACATACAATCGACATAAGTAGGCAGATACTTGTTTTTAATACTGCTCGTGGTTTTTAAAAAAATATTCGTGGTTTTTATAATACTCAAAGCGACATTTTCTATGACACTTTAACAAAAAACAAACGACTAAATTATAAACTACTCATGATCATAATATTGCAAATGGCGATGACTCAATACTAATAATAAAATAATAACATAAATAAATAGTTAATCATCAAATAATAATATATATAAATAAATTGGAAAATCCAAAAGTGCACGCCTCATAATCTCGTTAATTACAATAAAATTGAGATTATTTGTAAATAATAATTAAACTACATCGAATTATACCGTGAAAAGTAATAGGCTTCTATTTCTCAAAATACTGAAGCCATAAAAAAAACCAACTCGATAAGTGAAGTATTTCGCTCGTTATCGTGTCCACAAGATTCGGGATCCGCACATAAAGACACACGGTCGTCCAAGACTTTTTAAAAAATTTAATTAGATTAAATAATAAAAGAGATTTAAAAATATCATGAGTGTTAAAATAGTGTTTTTCTCAACATTTTTCTATTTATATTCACTTGTAAAAGTGCAGTATTAATAAGCACATTTTCCGCCTCCAAATTTGCTCTTTCTGTTCGAATAATTTTATCAAGCAGTACTATATAACTAATAAGAATTTAAGTGCCAACCTTCTCGTCGTCCTTTGTTTTTTTTTTCATGGATTTTCTAAATTGCAACATCACTAGTATTTTTGCAGTGTTTCTTAGATTTTCTGTAGCTTTTTTACTTAAAGCAAGATTATCCATTACATTTTTAACCGAGTTCCGCAACACTTATTTCACCAGCTACGAAACAAATAAAAAAAGAGGAGTAGAAGAAAAGTTTTGCGTCCTTTACTTGTCGAAATGTCGTTACAAGCCTATTTAACATTAAGTGACAGACGTAATTCAACTGACAACATAAATTCAAAACCAAGTTTTGCCAATCATGTTTCAGTTTTTATGATTAGGAGTCGTATTAAAAGTTATGCTTTAAATTTAAAATAGTAAATTATTTAAGTAATCAAGAAATTCACAGCCCTGGCTTTATTTTCGTAGCAACAGCAGTTTAGTGTATTCAAAGAGTGAATATATTCAAGAGGCTATTAAAAGCCTCGGTGATTACACTAAAACTGATGTTTACAAAAGGCGAACTATTGAAAGTAAACTAAATTTGTTCATAAATATAATAATATTTTAATTTATGATCCTCAACACCTTTTAAGCATCGCAAGAAAGTAACAGGGAGTCAATTGAGCGAGTTGCAAATCTATTTCATAAATCTTCTGTGATAACGAATGAGATAGTAAAAAATCACGATACCCCGTCAACTTTGGTTATTGCATCATTTATTGTTACCCTACGTTTCGATATTAACGATATTGTAGTCAATATCAAAAAGTAAAAGGACGCACCAATAATACAAGTCAGTCGACCCGAAGATTAGACATGGCCATACTCCATACAACACACTATGAAATAATGGTAAAATAGTATATTTATATTACGAAAACCAAGTCAAGATCAGTGCTCTGAATGTTATCGAGAATACCGGGTCCGGGACAGAGGGTGAATCCCGTTGGCGTCATGATGATTACGGACGGTCAGCTCAGAACTGGCACGGACAAGGGGAATCCGACTGTCTAATTAAAACAAAGCATTGCGATGGCCCTCGCGGGTGTTGACGCAATGTGATTTCTGCCCAGTACTCTGAATGTCAAAGTGAAGAAATTCAAGCAAGCGCGGGTAAACAGCGGGAGTAACTAAAACTCTCTTAAGGCGGGAGTAACTATGACTCTCTTAACGCAGTAGCGTCGGGCCGGACGCGCAAAATGGCACAATGACGGATTATATGCTGCGGCCCTAACGGGCGGAGATAGTAGCGACTCCTAGGTCAGGGGCGCAATTGTGCGGGCGTCAGAGAACCGCCAGCCATTCTTTGGCATATCCCGATACACGAACTGTTATACCCCGCTCTATCATTTGCCTTTTGCTTACCATTACCTTATTCTGCCCTGTCAGCTTTTCCTTTGTTTTCCTCGCTCCTATGCATACCACACACCATTCATTCCAATCCTAACTCTCATCCGCGCCGGTTCATTTTCTATTCCAGTTTAATCAATTGTATTTTTTTAAAAAACCTAAATCGAAGGTTCCATATAATATTTGGTGGCAGCTAAAGGATTAAATAAATCCTCAGTACGCCTCGTTCTATCCAAACAATTGAAAATAGTGTGTAAGAAAAAATACAGTTATAAAAATACTGTAATCGCGGCGCCAGTAAAAATCTACTGTTTTACCACTACATCATCGCTGTATCGCCGTACCGCTGTTTCTTCGTATTGTCGCGTAGACACCTGCCTAAACGTTTACCCAGCGAAAAGTTACCGCCGTGAAAAACGTCGCAGTATCCCGCTATTGCCGCAGAAACTTGCTTCGAGAACTACTTCTACATCCGGTTCCTGAAAGTCAACTGGGTGCCATCAAAAATGTTCCTGCTACTCCTGTGAGTCGTAAAATTTTAACTGTATATCATACTGTGGTTTGAGTGCATTTCGTGACTGCTATGGCGTGGTCTTCGTGTCGACATCAAAAACTTTAATACTACAAAATTAATATCTGTGTTTGTTAAATATTATTAATGTTTTCATAATCTATATCGCATAATTCAGAATAAAGTAATAAGATAATAATAAATAAGCTCATAAACAAGTTAAATTATAATTCTATTCTAATTTAAAAGAGTCACCCGGCAATAGATATTAGACACGCTGAGTAGTCGCTCATCGCCCACGCATCATTTACTAGGAATTGATAACGCCGTCTCGCATTCGAGCCACTATACCTTTTATAAGACTATTTTAATATCGAGTTTTAACCTTGGCATTACGCTCAGTTTTATTTTACTATAACAGGTACGCTTATGTCAAAAACGAGAGAAGTGAAAGACATAGATTTAGAAGTGATAATGTCCGACATAGATTTAAATGTTTTAATTAAATTTATTGGGACTTTCGACGGTTCCAGAGACACGCTAATTCCGTTCTTAAATAACTGCCGAAATGCAATTAATTTGGCAACAATCACTCAACAAGACATACTTTTTAAATATATACTAAGTAGATTAACAGGGAAAGCCGAATCCGTGTGTGCAATTAAAGAATTTACAAAATGGTCCCAACTCGAAGAATTTTTGAAAACACAATTTGGTGATAGGAAACATTACGCCCACTTATTATCCGACTTAAAAAGTTGTAAACAACATCCTAGCGAAAATGTTAGCCAATATTCCTTGAGAATAGAATCTTGTTTATCGAAATTACTTACGGAAATAAATATCACGATACCTACCAAAAAGAAAGACGAACTATCCGGCCGAGTTGCCACAATGCAGGACTTAGCGCTCAATCGATTCATGATGGACCTCGACCCTCGGTTAGCAACAATAGTGAGATGTCGTGACCCGTCCACTTTAAACGAAGCAATAAATTTTGCTGCAGCAGAAGAAAAAATATTAGGTATTACATATAAGAGAAATAAATTTTCACACACTGAATCCAGTACCGTACAGGCCGAACTTTAATTCCTCGTCCTCTCGACCACAAGGTCCGACGTCACCCACTAGGCCTCAAGGCCAATCATATTTTACAAGGCAGGGTCAGTCAAGGTCAGTCTCCTAACTCCCAATCCCCTGTGTGTAGATACTGCAAAAATATTGGCTATATGAACAAAACGTTGCGTTGGCCATACAACAACAGTCGCCGCAATTCTAATTTTAAAATAATAATACCCTCCGAATAATAACAATAATTTTATCGTTCTGTTCATAATGTGACTTACGAAAACACTAACAATATCTACGAGGATGAATATGACACAGTAGATACCACGAATTTAAACGAATAAAATTTCCTGATAGGTGTCGCGCAGGAAATCCGAGTTCTAAAGTCGATACCAAACCCCTAAATCCACTGAATTTAATACAAAATCCACTGAATCTAATACTAAATCCACTGTATCTAATGCCAACTCAGCTGTTCCTTATACCATATCCACTGTCTCTAATACAAAGGCCGCATCAAATACTAATTCCACTGATTATACCAATTCCGCTGTTCCTACTAAATCCACTAACTCTACTAACTCACCTAAACCTACCAAACTCTATGCACGCACAGCCCCAGTTCCTTCCGGAAAACCCATGTCAATCACTGGACCAATAAATAATGATAATGAAATCAAAATTTTTCAAATTAACACCGCCAATAACATACTACTTCCCATTGTAAAAATAAATACTTCAATATCTGATGTACCACTCACTCACCCACTTTAGTTGATTCCGGCGCCTCAGTAAGCCTCATCAAATCAGCTTGTCTACCTAAATCGGTCAAGTTAGTAAAAGAATTCATACATCTTAAGGGTATCGATCCCGGTAAACATGGCCCTACGAAAACTCTGGCATACTTAAACTTAAAAATACATCATAAGTTCCCAACAACTGCCTATATAACATTATGTCATAAATTTCACGTAGTTGACAAAATTCATCTTCCTTTTGAGGGAATAATCGGAACGGATATGCTTAATTATTTTGGTTGCAATATCGACTATAACAAAAACCTACTTACCATCGGTGATACCCATATACCACTGCAATTCCATGAACCAATTTATTCTCTACCTCCTAGAACAGAAACAATGATTGAATGCTCCGTCTCCAATCCTGAAATAAAAGAAGGATTAGTCCTTGATCAGAAACAATTCGGAAATATCCTTATTGCGAATTGTCTAGTTAGGGTAAAAGAAAACAATAGAATCAATATATCAGTAATAAACACTTCCGACTCACCTGTAACATTTAAATCAAATTTAAATATTCAACTGACTCCTATAAACCCTGATAATATAACTAATTCACCTCACTCTAACTCACTTATCTATTCTATAACGGAGCATCAAAGCCAAAATAATGACTCATACCTCCGAACTCAAGACGTTTTGAACCTTCTCCGAACCAGACACTTAAATATAGAAGAAGCTTACGCCCTACATGACATATGTTCCGAATATTCAGATATATTCTATATTCCCGGAGATAAACTAACATATACAACTGCAGTTAAACATGAAATAAGAACTACGTCCCAGAACCCAATTCATGTAAAATCATATCGTTTCCCCGAAATTCGCAAACCAGAAGTAGCCAAGCAAATTGACCAAATGTTAGACCAGGGAATAATAAGACCATCTATGTCTCCATGGTCCTCTCCAATTTGGGTAGTCCCCAAGAAGTTAGATGCCTCAGGAGAACAGAAATGGCGGGTAGTTATAGATTATCGGAAACTCAATGACGTCACTGTAGGAGATAGTTACCCACTCCCACAGATATCAGAAATTTTAGATCAGCTAGGGCAAAGTAAATATTTTTCGACACTCGACCTCGCTTCTGGATTTCACCAAATCCTCATGCATGAAAAATATGCACCAAAAACAGCCTTTAGCGTGCCTCAAGGGCATTACGAATTCACTCGTATGCCATTTGGCCTTAAGAATGCACCTGCAACATTTCAGCGACTTATGAATACCGCACTCGCTGGCCTCCAAGATATCCGTTGCTTTGTGTACCTAGACGAGGTGGTAATCTATTCACATGACCTTCGAGTAGCCACATCGAGAACCTACAAATAGTCTTTCAACGCCTAAGAAAATTTAATTTAAAATTGCAGTCCGACAAGTGTGAATTCCTGCGCCGAGAAGTAGCTTATCTTGGTCATGTCATCACAGAAAAAGGTGTTAAACCAAACTGGGGAAAGTTGAAGCTGTTACTAAATTTCCAAACCCCAAGAGCCCCAAAGACATTAAATCTTTTCTCGGCCTTGTTTCATATTATCGTAGATTTATTCCTAATTTCTCCAAAATCTCTAAACCTCTGACTCATCTCCTTAAAAGACGTTCCTTTATTTGGGAAAATCAACAGCAAGTCGCATTCGATGAACTTAAACACAAGCTGACCTCAGCGCCAGTGATATACCCAGACTTTTCCAAACCCTTTGTTCTGACTTGCGACGATAGCACCCGCAGTCATAATGTGAACCTTTACCTTTATATAAAGCCACAATGACCGCGGATCGCCAATCATCCGGGACAGCCCCCGTTCGCCAGCACAAATTGCACAGCAGATGAAAGCTGTCCCAGACGCGTGGCCCACCATACTTGACCATTTCAGCAGTAACTCTGTCTAGTCCCGCAGCCTTACCACATTTCAAACTTCTAATCGCACATTCAATTTCTTTCATACTGATGAGCTCAGTGTCAGGTCAGGTCGAGGTACGAGTCTGGCGTACCAATCACGGCGTCACCCTCGGATCCCTCACTAAGATCATCACACGCATACATCTCTATAAAATTGCTCCATCGCTGCATGACGTCCGATTTTTCTGAGAGGACGTCATTGGTTCCCGAAAGCACTTTATTCATTTCTAAGGCTGTCGCACCACTCGGGTCCTTCCAACCTCTTTCCAGAAGAGTTTGAGTTCTCCTTGAAGTTGTGCGACAACCTTTCGTCCGCTTCTATTCTACTCCTTTCACGCACTTCCTCAATCAATGCTTTCGTGTGAACTTTCTGGAGCTTATATCTTTCTTTCCTCTTCTCTCTCATATCCTTATCATTACTAGAGGCCAAGTAGTCTAACCATGCTTTCTTCTTCTTATTTACAGCTTGATTAATATTCTACAGTGAAAATTTATAGTTTTGTAAAGGGGGGTTGGCTCTCCATCTGCCACGATCTCCGAAATAAGCTTCTGTGAAAAATGGGTCGGAAGCACTTTATTGTTTTGCGTACTTATTATCATCATCATTAAGAGCTCCGTCTGCGCCCACTGCTAGTGAGTGCCATCAAAGTATTATCTTATTTACTATGTTATTTGTTACTCATATTTGCATGTTTCTACACAAATATTGGTAAAACCAAAAAGTTTAGTAAAACCGACAAAAACTCAAAAAGTGAAGGATAACTTTTCGCTATCTGCTATCAACATTTGTCGACAATTTTTTCTGCTCCTTTACTTGGTCGTTACTATCGCCAAACCTTAGTGAAACAACAAATCTTTTTCAGTTTGAAAGTTATTGAGATACAGCAGTGTGTCTAGGTAAGATATATTTTTAAATATAAATTACCTATATCTAGTGCTAGGCTAACATTCATGGGCTTGAACACTAAAAACTATGTTCTTTATTCAGAAGGTATTGTTTAAGCATCTTTATTATATATTTATTTA